>SNQJ01S0003209.1:69423-121196 GCA_010110895.2 Picea sitchensis
ACACTGATTTTCCTGAGGAAACCCATAAAGGGTGAAAACCTCTTCTTCTTAGGATGTCAATCTAGCTCCAACTTTCATGTACATCACAGTCTTTGAGCTCCGACTCAAATATGAGGCTATAACCTCTGATAACAAGCTATAACTTGCAAAGAGCACCAACTCTCAGATTTCTCTAGCACCAACTCCCAGACTATATTCTAGCACCAACTAGAATTTAGAGGACTGCAATCCTTCCTAGCACCAACTAGAATTTAGAGGACTGCAATCCTCCCTAGCACCTCCCTACTACCCTGATTATAAAAACTTCGTTACTGAAACTTATTACAATGACACAGTGTTCATCTATAGCTTACTAGTCTCATCATTGTACTGTTGCACTGCTATGCTTTGCCTGCATCAGTGTCTTCCTGCTAGCATTCTTCTTTGAGATTTCTAGTCTTCTTCTCTGTCTTTGCACGCAGACCTCAGATTCCTCTTTCTTTCTCAGATATACAATTCTATTCTATGTGTTACACCACTTCTCTTCATTTCAGCTGCGCACAACCTTCTTTTTCTCTCATGAATCACTCTCTCCAACAACAACCTGCCCCTCTCTATTCCCAACATATTTATCATACCCAGTCCTTTTCAAATTGTCCATGCAACCTATCGTCTTCTTTGGCAGTTACACTGAGTCTATTCGTCATCATTGGCTTATCCTGTGATTCTTTGCCTTCTTTGGTGGTGCAACTCTTCATCTTCTCTATCATAGTTGAGCTTTATCCTCTCTGTTGCAGTTACAGACTTAGACACTTTTCCATCTGTCAATTTTCTCTCTGATCAGTCTTCATTCCACTGGCAACTACCTCAAGACTCTTCAGCTTCTTTGGTGATCTCCCTAAAGCCTCTTTGAATTCTCTAGCATAAACCATCAGTGGTTTCTAGCAGTCACTTACAGAAATAACCTCTGTGCACTCATGCTTTGGCCCCTTTTCCATTTCCGAGAAATCTACATAGTGGGCACTAGCTTTTCTGGCTAAGCCCCTTCCTTTCACATGACCATCGACAGTGACCACATACTATGCCACAAGGTGCATCGCAATCTCAGTGATCTTCAATGTGGATCCTAGCAACGTGCTATCTCCTTCTTTCACGTGACCTTTGGTGGTGACCACAGGCTACATCAACAACAGTTTCATGATTTCGCATATCGGGATATCTAGCTGTGAGTTGCCTCCATCTTCCCAACTCACGAAATTGTGCAATGGAGCCTAGCGTTGCTAGATCCTCCCCTAATATTCGACGATGTGTTCTCTAGTTGTGACCAAGGCTGAGAAAAAAGGGCACATCGTGATTTCGTGTATCACAAAGTCCTTTTGTGAGTTTCCTCGAAATTCAAAACTCACAAAACTTCGAAATGGAGCTTAGCGTTTCTATGTCCTTCCCCAATCTTCGNACTGTGACCAGGGGATAATAAAAAAGGGTACATCACGATTTCATGTTTCGCAAATTATTGCTATGAGTTGCCTCGAAACTTCCAACTCACGAAACTCTGAAATGCTTCATATCAGATCAATGGTCAATATCTCTCCTTCCAGCCAACGATTGAGATCAAATTGCTATTTCACGTGTCGGGTGATTGAGCGTGAGCCAACCCTAACTCCTCCAACTCCCAATTCCCAATTTTTCACTTTTCTAGATCAACGATCCACAATCCTTCATGATCCAATGGTCCAGAACAATCCTTGCTAACATGGTTTCCACATGTGGCACATGTTCTTCTCCTGGATCTAATGACCTATATTAGTCCTCGATCCAATGGTCCAGATCTTATCACAATTTTGCGTTTTGTGAGTTCTTTGCAACTCGGCCTTTGTANCCCATATGCAAGTCAATGAAATGTTGATCACTCACCATGTGTCCTTATTGGATCAATGGTCTAGAAGCAATCGAGATTTTGCGCTTTGCGATATCTGTGGACTGCTCGACACAGTTCTCTCGATTCACAATTCTATGAAACTCCTCATATGTTACCACGTGTCCTCCTCGATGATGGACAGTCCCCCTACTTTTGGGACTTTGTAAGCCCACTTCACCTTGCACTTATAGGTCATTCACATTCTTCTGGATCCAACGACGGTCAGTCCTCGTGCTCAGATCTGACGCCTGAGATCTGTTCTCCTCCTTTGCATGATCCTCCCAACTTGGAAGAATGTCTATGTGTCAAATGCCTCGACCTTTGATCCTTATTTGAGTCCCGATCAATTGGACCTCGTCTATGCTTTTAGAAAGCACAAAGAGCTTATCTCTTCTGATCTTTGATCTCTGTAGACTCATGCTATTCCTCCTAAGCTTTGATTTTCATACTATTTGCTTCTTCTCCTGAACTAATTCTTTCCCTATTTTCCATCATTGCACACTCTGATCTTTCCATGCACACTCTGCCTGTAAACCTACCAACATCGTTGCTATTCTTTCCATCAATGAAAATCACTCTGCTTGAAAACATGCTAACAATCTCCCCCTTTGGCATTGATGGGGACCTTGAACGACTGCACTAATCTGTTTGGAACTCCACCTATAGCATATGAACCACTCCTTTTCTCCCCCTTTGACATCAATGTTAAAGAAAACAGGCTCCCCCTGAGCTGTTGCAGTACTTGTCAGAGGTATCAGATAGTCAACCAATATATACTCCCCCTGACAGGATGGACCCTCTTCGGTTGATAATGGGTTCATGCCCAACTTCTTGTGTAGATACTCAAACTGAGCTTTTGCAAGAGGTTTAGTGAAGATATCAACAATCTGATCTTTGGAAGGAATATAATGCAAAGAAACAATAGTTATGGTCACTTGTTCCCTCAAGACGTGATGCTTGATGGGTATATGCTTGGTCTTGGAATGAAACACAGGGTTCTTTGACAGACTGCTTGCACTAGTATTATCACAGTGAATTGAGATCGGTGCAATACATTTTACCTCCAAGTTTGCAACTATCTAAATCATCCACAATACTTGGGTGCAACATATGGCAATTGCAATATATTCATCTTTTGTAGTTTATAAGGAAATGGAACCTTGCTTCTTGCTCAACCATGATATAAGGGAATCTCCTAAGAAGAATTCACCTCCACTCATGCTTTTCCTTTCATCCACGCAGTTATCCCAATCAACACTTGAATAGACTGATAGTTGAAAATTATGATTCCTAGGATACCATAGGCCATAGTCCACTGTCCCTTTCAAGTATCTGAATATTCTTTTGACAACTAACAAATGACTCTGTTTAGGTGTGGCCTGATACCTNCAGTGATCATAGGTGTGCTCATAGGTTTAGAATCTTCCATTTGAAACCTTTTCAACATTTCTCTTAGATATTTTTCTTGACAAATAAATATTCCTTCAGACCTTTGAGTAATTTGTAGTCCAAGAAAGAATGACAGTTCCCCTATCATAGAAATTTCAAATTCAGACTGCATGGAAGAAGTAAACCATTTTACCAATGAAGCATTGTTACTATCAAAGATGATGTCATCTACATAGACCAACACAATGAGAAGATCATTACCTTATGTTTTGATATATAGATTGTTGTCAACTATTCCTCTCTTGAACCCTTTGTCTTGTAGATACGTATCTAGTCTATGATACCAGGCACGAGGAGCTTGTTTCAACCCATATAAAGCTTTCTTCATCTTCCAAACAAAGTCAAGGTTATCTGATAGTTGGAAACCCTCTGGTTGTTCCATATAGACTTCTTCGTTTAGATCTCCATTTAGAAAAGATGACTTGACATCCATTTGATAGACTTTAAACTTTTTAAGGAAAGCATAGGCAAGAAACATTCTAATAGCTTCTAATCTTGCTACGGGCACAGATGTTTCACCAAAGTCCATTCCTTCTATTTGAGCATATCCTTTGCAGACCAATCTAGCCTTCTTTCTTACAATATTTCCTTTCTCATTCATCTTATTTTTGTAGACCCATTTGGAACCTATTACATTTTTATTTGTTGGCCTAGGAATGAGTTCCCGGGTGTCATTCTTTTCAATCTGATCCAGTTCCTCATTCACCGATTTTACCCAATTTATGTCTTTACTGGCTTCATCAAGGTTATTGGGTTCCACCATGGATATGAAGGTTATGTGTGATTTCTCAGTGTCTTTGATTATCCTTCTCCTAGTTTGTACAATTTTGTCTTTTTCACCAATTATCTGACTTTCAGGATGATTATTTTGAGTAATTTTGGAGGAAGGATTTGATGTTGATTGTTGTCCTGATTCTTCTTGTTTGGGAGTCTCTTCTCCACCTAATTCATCCTCTTCTTGTGAATATGAGAGTTTTTGTTCTTCATATTCATTATTCTTATCCTCTTCTTCATCTGACTTGGTGCTTATTTTATGTTGATCTTTTACAAGAGCTTCTTCATCAATTCGAACATCAATACAGTCTACTAATTTATGAAGCCTTTTGTTAAAGTATCTGTATCCCTTACTATTCATTGCATATCCTAAGAAGATACCTTCATCATCTATACTATCAAATTTTCCCAAATGATCGTCATTATTCTTGATGTAGCATTTACTTCCAAATACTTTGAAATGCTTAATGGATCCAGGTCGACCAAACCACAACTCATGTGGAGTTTTGTCACTGTTCAACCTTAGATGTGCTTTGTTCATAATATAAACAGTTGTGTGAACAGCCTCTACCCAGAAGGTTTGTGAAATATGTCTCTCATTCATCAAAGCTCTTTCCATCTGCTGAACTGATATATTTTGGTGTTCTACAACTCCATTTTGTTGAGGAGTACCTAGAATAGTATATTCTTTTTTAATTTCATGTCTATCACAAAATTCTTTGAAATCTCTTGACATAAATTCTCCTCCTCTGTCTGAGCAAATTTCCTTCAACTTTCTTCCTATCTGATTCTCGGTTAATGCCTTAAATGTTTTGAACTTCTCAAATGCATCAGATTTTTCTCTTAGAAAGGAAACCCATGTACGTCTGAATAAGTCATCAATGACCAGCATAAAGTAATGTTCTCCTCCAGTTCCTTATTTTCGTGATGGTCCACATAGATCTATATGAACAAGTTGAAGTGGTTTCTCTGAAGATGTGAAACTCTTCGATTTGAATTGAGCACGATTCAGCTTCCCCATTTGGTAGGACTCACATACATATTTATTAGGATTAGATAATTTTGGAAGGTCTTTCACAACACCCTCATTATTCAGGTTGACAATATGATCAAAATTCAGGTGTACAAGCCTTTTGTGCCATAACCAACTTTCATCAATTTTGCTTAAATGAAATTTCTCCTTATCTTCCTTCAGGACATATACATTGTTTTTGGTTCTAACCCCTTTTCCAAGTAGCTCTCCTATGTTTACTGTCTTTATTTTACAATTCTTGGTAGTGAAAGTGACTTCACAACCTCTCTCACATATCTGACTAACACTAAGAATACTATTCTTTAAACCATCAACAAATAATACAACTTGAGATTTTCTTCTTCCATTACTTAAGATTACTAGACCTCTACCTCTGATCTTTCCTGGAGCATCATTTCCAAAGTTCACACTTCCTGATTTATTTTCCTTGAGTGATAGGAACTTACTTTTGTCACCTGTCATATGACTGGAGCATTCGTTGTCAATATACCAGGAGTCTTTTTGTCTTTGAGCTGACAACACTAATCCACACTTGTTATCTTCATTCTTCTTCCAAACCTTGACATTTTCAGCTCTGTGATTTGAATCTGGTTTATAGTTCTTTAAGCATCAGTCTACAACTTTATGTCTATAATTATGGCAGATGTAACATTTTGGTTCATTGAATAAGGGATCATAATGATTGTTATGCTTAATCTGCATCATTTTCCTAGCCATCACATGATTTGCAGTATGTGGTTGTTTGTTACTTGGTTGTCTCATTCTTTGTTGTGGAAGGTATTTATTCCTTGGCTTTATTGATTGTTCATGTCTAAGTCTTAAAGAACAATTTACAAATTTGTGCCCAAAGTTAGAGCAGTAAAAACAATATCCATGGAAAAAATATTTGTACCTAGAAAATGGATGTCTTCTTTGAGCAAGTTGATTTCTTCCATGTTGACGATTTCCTTGAGCAGAGGGTGTAACATTTTTTTGTTCTATCGATTCAGTTCTTCTACTTTTTCCTTCACTCCTCCTTGCGGCTAATTATCTTCCTTTGTTTTTGCAGGTTCGTTGTTGTCAATAGTTGTATATTTGACAAACATGATGGATTATTTGTTTCTTGGTTGACCATTACTTGATCCCTCTTCATAACCCAAACCAGTTTTCAACTTTGGATTCCTTTGTTGATTCAGAATGGTGCCTAATCCTTCTGATGCCTTAATACTTGTCAGATTCTGATGATATAAGGCCTAAAATTTCTCTAGATCTTTTATGATAGACACTACTTCAGCTTCCAATTTTTCACCATTTGTTTTGGCTTCCTTCAATTGATGTGAGAGGATGTCCTCAATCCTCTTATCTTATTCTAACTTAACTTTCAACAGATCAATTTCTTCGGATGGTTCATTGCATGTTTTATCATACCTGAGCAACAACTGTTTTTTTTTTTTTTTNATCTCTTCCATGGCACTGACAAGTTCTCCTTTAAGATCTACTATTGCTTCATAATCAACGAACTCACTTCCTGTATCTTCATTTTTTAGATATTCTAAATCTATTAGCATGATATTATTTAGTTTATCTTCAATAGAAGAGTCACTGTCTTCATCATCTGAACGATCATCATCATTGTTTACAGAAAGAATTTTCTTCTTAAAATTATTCTCTTTATAGACCTTTTTGTGTTTGTTCCTCTCCTCACCATCATATGTCTGATCCTTTCTTTTGTGAGGAAACATATTTTCAAAATGACCTATCTTACCACAGTTGAAACATTTGAAAGGAACTTTACCTTTGTATTTGCCTAATCCCTTCTTTAGTCTTCTCACAAAAAATTCTTCAATCTCATCTATCTCGGAGTCTATGTCTTTCTCTACATTAAAAGATGCCTCTCTTGTAGTGGATTTGCCTTTGGTGATTCTCATTTCATAAGAATTTAGGGTTCCAAGAAGTTGATATAGTGTCAACATTTTGAGATCAACTATTTCCTCTATAGCAGAGACCTTCGAATTAAATCTATCAGGAATAGATCTTAATATTTTTTGGATTAGAAAGGAATCAACTATCGTTTCACCTAGCCCTTTCATACTATTGATCAGTCCTTCTATACGTAAGAACCACTTACTGATGGTTTTGTCTTCATCCATCTTTAACTTCTCAAACTTTAGTTTGTGAGTCTGAAGTTTTGCGTCTTTCACCTTTTCATCACCTTCATAACTACTTATTAGCTTGTCCCACATAACTTTTGTTGAATCACAGTGCATGACTTTGACAAACTCAGCTTCAACAATTCCACTGAGGATGGCATTCATTGATTTTGCATTAAATCTAAACTCCAACTTATCATCCTTTGAGGCCAAGACTAAGGGCTTCACATATCCCGTTTCAACGACATCCCAAACATCAACACCCAAAGACATTAAATGTGTTCTCATCCTTATTTTCCAGAAGGCAAAGTTTGTTCCATCAAATAGAGGGGGTCTATTAGTTGACCCTCCATCATGATTAGTAATGTTCAGGCTTATGGATCTACCTTTGATCAAAGGCGCCGACTTTGATACCAATTGTTGGAAATATAACTAAGAGAGGGGATGAATCAGTTATATATATATAATCTTGAAACTTTTCTTGTGATTTTGTATCCTTTCTAGATTATTATTTAATGTGTTTCTTGTTACCTTAACATGCATAGATATAAAATGATGAATCACACAGAATACATAGAGACACTGATTTTCCCGAGGAAACCCATAAAGGGTGAAAACCTCTTCTTCTTAGGATGTCAATCTAGCTCCAAATTTCAAGTACATCACAGTATTTGAGATTTGACTCAAATATGAGACTAAAACCTCCGATAGCAAGCTACAACTTATAGAGAGAACCAACTCTCAGATTTCTCTAGCACCAACTAGATGGAAGCACCAACTCCCAAACTATCTTCTAGCACCAACTAGAATTTAGAGGACTGCAATCCTCCCTAGCACCTCCCTACCACCCTGATTATAAAATCTTTGTTACTGAAACTTATTATAGTGATACAGTGTTCATCTATAGCTTACCAATCTCATCACTATACTACTGCATTGCTATGCTCTTCCTGCATCAGTGTCTTCCTACTCGCATTCTTCTTTGAGCTTTCTAGTCTTTTGCTCTGTCTTTTCACGTGGACATCAACTTCCTCTTTCTTTCTCAGATATACATTTCTATTCTATGTGCTATGCCTCTTCTCTACATTTCAACTGTTGTGCACAACCTACTTTTCCTTGCATGAATTACTCTCTCCAACAACAACCTACTCTTATATATTCCTAGCATATTTATCATACCCATATCTTTTCATATCATCCATGCAACCCATTGTCTTCTTTGGCAGTTACACTGATTCTGTTCATCATCATTGGCTTATACTGAGATTCTTTACCTTCTCTGGCGGTGTGACTCTTCGTCTTCTCTGTCATAGTTGAGCTTTATCCTGTCTAGTATAGTTACAGACTTCAACAATTTTCCATCTGTCAATTTTCTCTCTGATTAGTCTTCATTCCACTGGCAGTTACCTTGAGACTCTTCATATTATTTAGCGATCTCCTTGAAGCCTCTTTGAATTCTCTGGAAAAAACCATCAGTGGTTTCTAGTAGTTACTCAGAGAAAGAACCTTTGTGCGCTCATGCTTTGGTGCCTTTTCCCTTTCTAAGAAATCTACACAGTGGGCACTAGCGTTTATGGCTAAGACCCTTCCTTTCACATGAACATTGACGGTGACCACAGACTACACCACAAGGTGCATCACGATCTCAACGATCTCTGATGTGGAGCCTCGCGATGTGATATATCCTTCCTTCACGTGACCTCTGGCGGTGACCACAGGCTGCGCCAATAGGAGTTTTGTGATTTTTCATATCGGGATATCCAGCTACGAGTTGCCTCCATCTTCCCAACTTGCGAAACTATGAAATGAATCCTAGTGTTGCTAGATCATTCCCCAATCTTCGATGATGTGATCTCCAACTGTGACCAAGGGCTAATAAAAAAGGGTGCATCACGATTTCATCTATCGCAAATTCCTGTTGTGAGTTGAATTGAAATTCCCAACTCATGAAACTTAGAAATGGAGCTTAGCGTTTCTAGATCCTTCCCCAATCTTTGACAATGTGACCTCCAGTTGTGACCAGGGGCTAATAAAAAAGGGTGCATCATGATTTAGCGTATCGCAAATTTCTGCTATGAGTTTCCTAGAAAATTCCAACTCATGAAACTCTGAAATGCTTCATATCAGATCAATCGTCCAGATCTCTCCTTCCAGCCAACGACTGAGATCAAATTGCTATTTCTCATTTGGGGTGATTAAGCATGAGCCAACCCTAACTCCTCCAACTCCCGATTCCCGATTTTTCACTTTTCCAGATCAACAATCCACAATCCTTCATGATGCAATGGTCCAGAACAATCCTTGCTAACATCATTTCCACACGTGGCACACGTTCTTCTCCTGGATCTAACGACCCAAATTAGTCCTTGATCCAACAGTCTAGATCTTATCATGATTTTTCATTTCTCAATTTCTTTGCAACTCTACCTTTGACTTTCCCCATATGCGAGTCAGGGAAATGTTGATCACTCACCATGTGTCCTTCTTGGATCAATGGTCCAGAAGAAATCAAGATTTCACGCTTCACGATATCTACGGACTGATCGACGCAGTTCTCCCGATTCATGATTCTTCAAAACTCCTCATCTTCTACCATGTGTCCTCCTCGATGATGGACGGTCCCCCTGCTTTCGGGACTTTGTAAGACCACTTCACCTTGCACTTATAGGTTGTGCATGTTCTTTTGGATCCAACGATAGTCGATCCTCGCACTCAGATCTGACGCCTGAGATCTGTTCTCCTCCTCTACGTGCTCCTCTCGACTTGGAAGAATGTCTATGTGTCAAAGGACTCGACCTTTGATCCTTCTGTGAATCCTGATGACTTGGACCTCATCTACACTTTTGGAAAGAGAAAATCTCTTATCTCTTCTGTGCTTTGATCTCTGCAGAATCACACTATCCCTCTTGAGGTTTGATTTTCATATTGTTCTCTTCTTCGCCTGAACTGATGCTTTGCCTGTTTTCCATCATTGCACACTCTGCTTGTAAACCTACCAAGATCATTGTTGTTCTTGCCATCAATGACAAGAACTCTACCTGAAAACATGCCAACAGTCCTAGGCCTCCAAAGGCCATGTCATGTGCAATTCATCATGCCAATCCTTCATCATGATGTTATATTCCATCAAAAGGTGAAACACTTCTCATCCATGGTCTCCCAAATGTGGGGTCTAGTGTCCATATGATGGGCTTCCAAGCCCCTATGAAGGTATAAGTGGCATAGTTCCTTCACGAAAAATTTGACCATGCAAGGTCCTGCAAAGACAAACAAGTACACCCTCTAAGGGTCCACAAGTCATATGGATCATGCAAAGTAAACCACTTTCAATAAAATAACCACCCAAACATGTGCATTAGATCTCCCCTTTTCAAATTAAACAAATTCTCAAAGACCTTATAAAAATTTTCAAATTTAGGTATGGGAGGGGTGTCACGGTGCCCTATTGGGTAGGTCAATCCTCAAGTCAAAGAATGTTTCCCAAGAAGACCCTCTCTAGATCATGTAATGAGTATTAGGTGTATTGGGAAGGACTCTTGGGCATGAGGCTCTTGACATAAAGGGTTCATGTTGTCTCATTTATGGGTACCTTTGTTGAGGGTGTGATGCATCCCTTCACTTGCAATGCAAAATTTTTCCAAGCCCTTTATTTATTTATTTTTAAATTTGAACATTGAGTACAATGTGCAATGGAAAGAAAATGAGCACTGCAATTCCACTTGAAGTTAGAAAAAATCGAGTTCCATATGCACTAGAAATTAAAGAACAATGCAATGAATTCCCCCATCAAGAGGGTCACTTTTCATTTATTGCTTTTAAATGTCCTTCATTTTTTGCGGAGAAGCGTTTCATGGCTCTCAGGACCTTAGGGTGAGCATTTAAAAGGAAATATTATCGATTTGATTTTTTATAGTGTAATTTGCAACACCTGATCCAGATTTTATGAGAAGAACGAAATGAATACAGATTATTAATAGATACTTAACAAAAAATAACAGAGATACAATAAAATTGGTTTTCTATTCAATAAGGAAATAAGCTGAAACTGTAAAATGCAGCGGAAACAAACTTGCTGGAATGGTGGTCGCTTATCTTTGAGAAGAGATGTGAAGACTACGCTCATTCATAAGAAGATGATTAAAATGAGGCTCTGAAGGAATTTTTACAATAAACAGGAATGCCAAAATCCCTAGACATCCAAAAACCTAACCCTAGGAGATGAAGCGCCAAGAGTCATGTGGGCCCCGTTTGGGTAAGTTAGTACATTAACTTCTCGGGGTCGTAACTTTTGCATACGATCTCCATTTTAGGAGTATGATAGCCCATTGGAAAGGTATCATCGAGGAGATTCATTTTTGGGGCACAGCCATTCCTTTGGCTATCATTTAGAATATCAATCCTGAAAAAACTTCATTTAGGCCCTCAAAATGGCCCCGGAAGTTAAAATTGCTAAAAATAGTAAATTGTCAAAATTGCCAGAAAACTATTTTGAGCCAGTTGGAGAAGGTGGGTGGCCACTGATATCCACATGGATCAATCCTCCCTCCTTAGGAAGAAATGGTCTCCATTTCATTGAGGTCCCCCACCAGATGAGAAAATTTCTGCTGAATTTGGCCCCAGGTGAGCCACTTGCCTTGGTGCAGGAGCTGCCCTACTTTGATGACTCAATAAAAATGGATCCTTTGTTGTTGAGTGCCCTTGATCTATGTGTCCACAATATGATCATTAGATTCCTTTTGTATGTAGTAGAGGTTGATCTCTGTTGGTGTTAGTTGTTTTGCTACTTCTGAGGTGTCCAATAATGGTGGGAAATAAGGGTGAAGGAGATCCACGTTGAACATTGGGTGCAAGACAAGGAAAGGAGGAATGTTGAGCTAAAAATAATTATCCCCCACAGCCTTGGTGATGGTGTACAGACCAAAACAGAGTGGGAGAAGCTTCTGATGGGGTCCTATAAGGCGTTCTTTCTGCAAGTGCAACCAAACTTTGTCACCCACCTGAAACTTATGTGGCACCCAATGTTGATCATGGAGTTGTTTGTACTTGTCATTGGACCTCTTTAGGATATCTTGAACCTGTTGGCAGATGTGTTGGATCCACTTAATGAACTGAGTGTCGTTTTCAGCTTCAGTTGCAGTAGGAGATGTGTCAGTCGAGGTGACCACAAGGGGAAGTGCAACATCTATGGGACCCAATGGTTGGAATCCCAACCCCACCTGAAAGGGGCTGTGGCCGATTGAGCTATGTAGGGCTCGGTTGTAGCTATGTTGGACATAGGGAAGGCTCTCATCCCATGTTTGAGGGTGCTGTGAATTATACATGCAAAGGATATGCACAATCATTCTATTTACGACCTCGATTTGGCCATCTGTCTGAGGGTGGAAGGTTGTGGATTTGGTGAGCTTCGTGTCTAATAGTGACTAGAGGCTCGACCAGAATGTGATGAGAAATTGACTATCCCGATCTGAGACATTGGTTTGTGGGATTCCAAAATGTACCGAGACTCGTTCAAAGAAGAGCTTGGTAGTGGCCTCTGCTGTGATGTTCTTCTTGCAGGCAACCAAAATCGCCATCTTAGAGAAGCGATCAACAACCAAAAAAACATAGTCGTTTCCCCTCTTGGTGGACAGGAAGCCTGACATGTAGTTCATTGAGATGGATTCCCATGGCCTATCAGGAGTAGGAAGAGGGGTGTACAATCCCTGTTTCTTAGTGGACAGTTTGGCAATCGCGCAGGCAGTGCAAGACCTGATATACTTGCTGACCTCTTGTCAAATTTTCGGCCAATAGAAATGTCTCTGTAGAATCGGCACTGTATTTTCAATGCCAAACTGACCTGCCACTCGACTGTAGTGGGCTTCCCAGATCAGATTCGCTCACTTGCTTGATGGAACACAGATATGGCCCAGATGACAAAACAACCCATCCTGAAAATGGAAATTATCGACAATTGCATTTTCCCCCAACATTTGGTAGTTGGTGGTGAAGTCTGGGTCTACCTCATAGATTTGGGACCATCCATAGGTCTCATGGCCACAAGAGTCTAGCACTGTGTTGAGTGCTACGACTAACGGTCTGCTGAGGCAATCAACGACATGATTGGTTCTTCTTGTTTTATACTTGATGTTGAGGTGGAATTGCTGCAAGTATGTGGACCACTTTTGATGGCAGGTATTCTTCAATTTTCCTTGTGTCTGCATGAACTACAGTGGCTTATGATCAGTGTGGATGATTGTCTCCTTACCAAGAATGTAGTTTCTCCACTAGTGGCAGGCTTGCACAATGGAGTATATTTCTTTTTCGTAAGTAGGATACTTACATACAACATATGATAGTGTCTCACTATGATAGGCCATGGGGTGGCCGTGCAGAGTGAGAATGATGCCCACAGCATAGTCTGAAGCATCTGTCTCTATCTCAAAGGGATGCTGTAGGACTGGGAGTGAAAGTACTTAGGCTGAGCACAAGTGCTACTTCAAATAATCAAACAGTTATTGTTGGGACTGGTCCCATGTAAATTTCACCTTACCACCACCCATGGGTATTTGGCTGAGGGCCCATGCAATATGGGAGAATCTCAACACAAACATGTGGTAGAAATTGGCAAGGCCCAAGAAACTCCGAAGCTTAGTGAGTGTGGTTGGGGCTGGCTAGTCACGGATGACTTGGGTCTTAGCTGCATCCACATTTATGCCATGCTGATCAATGATGTAGCCTAGGTAATGGACCCTGTCCATGCCAAAGGATAATTTTTCCAAGTTGGCATATAGCTTGTGTTGTCGCAGGGTGTGCAGAACCTGTTGAATATGCTGCAAGTGTTTGGCCCAAGTCTTGTTGTAAATGAGAATGTCATCTAGATACACCACTACAAAATTATTGGTGAATGGTCACAGGATATCATCCATCAACCTCATGAAAGTGGCTGGTGCATTTTTCAAACCAAAGGGCATGACCAACCATTTGAAAAGGCCTTCCTTTGACTTGAAAGCGATCTTCCATACATCTGTTTGTTCTATCTGGACCTGGTGGTATCCAAACTTCAGATCAATCTTATTGAAGTATTTGGCCCCCGTGAGTTGATCAAGGAGGTCTTCAATTCGAGGAATCAGGTACTATTTTCTGACTGTGATTTTATTTAGAGCTCGATAATCAATGCAGATTTGCTAGGTTCCATCTTTCTTTTGTACTAGCATGATTGGGCTCCCACAAGGTGATGACTTGGGTAGATGTGCCCCTTGTGGAGCAGTTCTTGGATCTGTCACTTGATCTCCTCATTCTCTAACAGAGAGCGATGATATACTGGCCCTTTGGGCAGTGGTGCGTCGGGGTCAACTCGATGGGGTGCTTGACCTGGGAGTGCAGAGGTACCCCAGTAGGTGAAGAGAAGATATACGAGTATTCTTCCATGACCTTATCTACTTTATTCTACTGTGTGGAGAGGTCGGTCACAGAGACCCTAGATGTGGCTGTAATATTTCTCTTATTTTGAGAGTGAATCATGAAGAAGACAAACTTCCTCATCTGAGAGATGACCTTCCTGCATTTCTTAGCAAATATCAAGGAAATAGCACTAGGTGGGACTCCCTCAGGTATCCTGTACAATTTCCTATTCAGAGTAATAATAACACTACGAGGCCTATACTCATATACATCATGAGGTTTCCATAAATAAGGTTGTCCCAAAAGAACATCACAAACTTTGAGAGGAGCAACATCACACAATACCTCATCTTTGAAGGGCTTGATATCGTATGACAATCAACACTGTTGGCTGATGTGGACATCGCTTCCTTGGTGGAGCCATCTAATGGTGTAGGGCTGTGGGTTCAGTGTTTTTGATAGGGCCAACCACTTTATGACCTCTGTAGAGATGAGGTTCTTCTGGCTACTGCTATCAACGATGAAGTGTAGTAGGGTGTCTTTTACCCACATCTGTGAATGGAAGAGGCGCTCTCCTTCTTCTGGCTTGTCTAGTTCACTAGGCTAGAGCGTGGTGGTAGAAACGGTGGCACTAGGTTTCATGTCAATGATCCATATTCCCCTTTCTAGTTCTGGCTCAGAGTTAGAACCCGCATCTGATTCAGAGGATTTCACTTCAGCCACCAACGACTATTTTGAGTGGTAGTCAATAGTGTTATGCCAAGGGATCTTATGGAAGTCGCACCACTTCCCGATATCTTTCTTTGTCTTTCCAGTGTTCTTCTTTGCTTGCATCTTGGACTAGTTTTCTTGATACTGTCCATATTTTATCTGTCCTTTTTTCTGTGGGTTGGGGCCACCCTTTCTTGGATTTTGTTTTGAGAGGTTCCCAAGCCCAAATTTCTGCATCTTTTGTTTGAGTTTCTGCTCGATTTTGATGGCATATCGGTAGGCTGCACCCAAGGATGAGATGTCCAGAAATTCCATTTTGGTTTGGATGTATCTATGCAAAGCACCACAATACTTGAGCACCAGATGTCACTCTGAATCTTTGATACCCAACTTGGTGTGCAAGGTATGGAAGATATTTGTGAAATCTGGCACTACTTGGTCTCTTTCTTGCCACAATGTGGTCCATTTGGTATACAAGTCATCATAACTTCTGACAAGGTAGTATTGTTCCTTAATAGCATCCTTGAAGGATTCCCAGGTGCTCATGACTATAAATAATGAGGGTTCCTCTATTTCCTTTTGCTCAGAGAAGGTTTCCCACCAATCTTTGACATGGGGAACGACTTTGAGGAGCACAAAAGTAATCTTTTTTCTATTTGAAAAGTTATGGACAGAAAAATGCCCTTCTAGTAGATTCAAACACTTGTCTACAACATCTGCATCTATCTGAACTTCAAATATAGGAATATAGATGTTTATTTGTACCTTGAAGGGGGTGGTGCCTCCACTTGAAGAAGATGCATCACCTGTTGGTAGCCGCCAAAGGATTTGCATGAAACTATCCATCATCACGTTCCTTGTTTGTGTGAGGGATTCCTCAATCAATAGTTTGAAAGCATATCCTATCCCATCATATTTATTTTCTCCTGCCATGAGAGGTCGCTTGGGCATGCAAGAGATTTTTTCCTCAAGAGAAACAAGCTTGAGACCCAACTCTTTATACTCCGACGTCATTGGGGACATCCATTAAGACGATAAGGAGCATACCTCTTTGATACCACTGATCTAGATTTTATGAGAAGAATGAAATTAATACAGATTATTAACAAACACTTAACACAAAATAACAGAGATACAATAAAACTGGTTTTCTATTCAATAAGGAAATAAGATGAAACTATAAAATGCAGCGGAAACAAGCTTGCTGGAATGGTGGCGGCTTATCTTTGAGAAGAGATGTGACGGTTGTGCTCATTCACAAGAATATGATTAAAATGAGGCTTTGAAGGCCTTTTTACAATAAACAGGAAAGCCAAAAACCCTAGACATCCAAAAACCTAACCCTAGGAGATGAAGTGCCAAAAGTCATGTGGGCCCCATTTGGGTAAGTTAGTACATTAACTTCTTGAGGTCGTAACGTTTGCATACGATCTACATTTTAGGAATATGATAGCCCATTGGAAAGGTATAGTTGAGGAGATTCATTTTTGGGGTTCAATCATTCCTTTGGCTATCATTGAGAAGCTCGATCCCTAAAATCCTTCATTTAGGACCTCAAAATGGCCCCAGAAGTTAAAACTGCTAAAAATAGTAAATTGCAAAAATTGCCAGAAAATTGTTTTGAGCTAGTTGGAAAAGGTGGGTGGCCACCGATATCCACCTAGATAAACACCTCTGGGCCTTTATCCCATTCTTCCCATGAAATGAGGTACAAACCCTTCTTGGGGTTAATGAACCTAAAAGCTTAAAAGACAAGGAAACAGAGGGGAAGAAGTGTGGAAAATGGTAAGTATGAGTGGGAATGGTATGATGACCTTTCCAGGAACCCCCCCAGCATCAAACCCTTTCCTAAGGGTGACCAACTTACTGGGATAGCATGTTAACCACCTAGGTGAAATTAGGCAAAATATATAAATTCCAAGAAAACGTTCCATAATCAAGAAACGACTCTTTGCAACATGTTCAAATGCCTAAAATATTAAAGTGACACTTACCATGAAATTGGATGTGTTACCTCATGAAGAAAGAACTGTTTTCCTTTGGGGACAAACTAGTGTAGTGTATTTTTCTCTGCTACTGGAGATGAGTGGTGAAGAGGGGGTGGTCGATCTGCTCTATGTGGGATCTATTAGACATCTGGCTCTCATCACTCCATGTATGCTACCTATAGGCCTCAAGACATCATCTCCTTAGTTACCCCTAGGTTGGGGGGGATAATAGGTCCAATAAATGTTGTTTATATTGGAATATATCCCCTTTGGTTTGAAGCATTTCAGTTCCATTTCATATCATACAATATATACATTAATTGCTACACGTTCAGTTCCATTTCAAATCAGATAGTATGTACATTTATTTTTGCACTTGATTGATATCACCACTCATTGAAATATTATGATCTTGTAGAGGTTTTCCTGTTTGGTTTCACACCATACCAAGAATGAGGTTGAGAATAGACAATGAACTTTTCAAGGTGATTTCAGTTTGGATTTGGATTGCAATTATAGAGACATTGTGCAAATAGAAATATTAGATATTTTATTAACTTTAGCCTTCAAATCAATACGCAAGTTGGATGGATAGGATCGATAGAAATAAGGAATAAAAAAATGTTCTTTTTAGTCGACAAGATCCTCATTCCTATGAAATACCTATGGCAATACTTTTTCAAATTCTCATTCCTATGAAATATCTATGGCAATATTTTTTCAAAATTCAATAAGCACATAATTTTGTATTCAGTCTTTAATTAAAACTTTTAATTTATTTTTTAAGAAAGGTTTGAATGTTGAATATGAAAAAGTTCAGTAGAGTCAAAATGTCAAGTATCGAAACCCTCAGAATGGTGAATCAGATTTTGAATTTTTCAACCCAAGGTATAAATATTTTTCTCTATAAAAAAATCAAAATGTCGTATTTCTCTTCCCCACCACCAAAATCAAATTCATCCTCTGTGTCTTCAACCTCAACCTAGTAATCCTTTTCTTCTTATATTTCTACAACTATTATCTTTAATGGGTTACATTGGAAACAAGTTCAAAGTGCAAAAAAAATCAAGAATGCAATTTTCTAGGAGGCCCTCCAAATAACCATTGTAAAGAAACAACTACCTTGTGTTGAGAAGAAACTACGAATAGAGGTGCACATCAATATATTCTCTTGCAAATAGAAGCACACAACAATACTGTCTCTCGTGAATTTACTATCTAAGTGAAATAACATAAAACAATAATATGTAAAAAAACTTCATTGTATATGCAACAAGGGTTGAAGTTGACCGAGCTATTGGTATATGCAACTCCTTATTTTCTTATCTGTGATCATAATTGTGGTTAATGTTGTTATTGGTCACGATTAGGTATAGTTCATCTCTACATAGAGTTTGTTTCCTAGTTTATAGTAAGTTGTTAGGCCTAGTTGGATTTGAGAGATTCTCTCCAACTAGATGCTTCCCATATTAGTGTGAGGTTGAGATATTTTCTCAACTGGTAGATCAAGGTAGTTTTTCTATCTTGAGACAATGATTCATGTATTTATATGCACTCTATTTACATTGTTTAATAGATTTATCATCACAATTTTGGTTTGTGTGTAATAATTTCTACTCTCCCATTTCCTTACATGGTATCAGAGTGGGACTAGGCTTGACTTCCTCATGGGAGGGCCTAGGGAAATGGAAGCTTGTGAAAATAGAAGAGTAAATAGTTGTTGTGAGGTGATTGTTGTAGTGTGTCTATGGTGGTGTGAGCTACATATTTTTCTATAGTAATATTTTTTTTTCCATCTTTCTTATGAGATGCATCTTGACAGTGAGAGATTACTTCCTATTGTAAACTAATTTTAGATGTCAATGGGAGATTTCTCCAACAAAGAGAGTGCACTAGGGATGTATAAAATAGGTGATCAAATGGAGGAAAGTGTGTTGTAGTTGAGCCCACTGAAAACCTTGGAAACAATGCCTAAAGAGGAGAGCATATTATCACCAATTTGTTCCTTTAGAGACACTTCTCTTAAATTATTTTGCATATGTACTGGCTGGTAAAAATGTGAATGCACTTGGGAGAGATAGAAGTTTATAAGATGCACCAAATAAATCAACATTTATTTGAGATGATGAAACTAAAGTTGTTTTCATAAATCATCATCGGATGCAGTTTGGAGCAACTGAGGTTGCATTTTCCTAATAGTAGTAGGTGAAAACCTCCGCCTGCGTCTAGGAGCATTATTGATGAAATGATGAGAATGGGGATCACATGCATATGAATGCTATGGAGACTAAAGTGGAAGAGAAAATCAATGACAAGGAAGTAAGCTTAAATATGAGATTGATACATTTTACTTTTCATGATTTCTAGCTGAATACAATAATTGTGAGATGTTGTATTTCTGTGAATTTTTCTTCAAGTTTATGAGGAAGTGTGATCTTAAACACCCACCTAGAGATGAGATCATTTCCCTTCCGATCAATGTTTTATATAAGACCCGAAACATGGAGAGTATAGACATAGGTTAGTTTGCAGAGGATACTAGGGGCCTCAAGAATCAAATTGTTGGTGGATCTTCTCAAAGAGACTGTATGCTCAATGCAGTCACCAAGATTCAACATCTGATAAATGATTGTGCAAGAGAGGCTTGCCAATGTTGAATGTATGAAGGTGTTAATCTCAAGGGCTGAGACTAGATCCTAGTTTGAAATCTGGTGTGTAGGAAGAACAAATATATTAGTTGATATGCATGATGAGGGTCCTCAGGTGATTTTGAGATGCATCATCAATAGACAATTAACAAAGGTTGAGTTTCTGCATGTTGGTGGAAATTTTTGGGAGAGGGACTATTGTTGTGGAAATCTTAGAATCTATTCTATGTAGATGTTGAAAAATGTTTCCATTATCTGTTTATCACAAGCCAGACCATGTTGATGTGATGGCACACATTGAGTCAGCAAAATTCAAAGGATGTTGTGTGGGATGATCCAACAGTAATTCATTGGCACCCGGGGCATTTTGCTTAAGTAATATATGGTAAATTTTTTTAAAATGTATACAAGTAGCATTGAAGATGATTCTTTAGATGAGGAATCTGTGATTAAGCTAGCTTCTCCAGTGAAGAAAACCATTGCAATGGAAAATAAAGGGTTTGTTACAACTTTAAGAAATGGTAAAATAGAATCAAGTGATGTAACATCCCCTAGCCTCCTTTTCCTTCAGGTTGGACCAATGCCATGTTTTAAAACTTTTGTGCTTTGATGCCATATTGTAACGTCCCCGGCCTCCCAGGGACCGAGGCCATGCTACCTCAGATACTACTTTGATTATGCTATGATATGTAACATACCCAACCATAGAGCTGTTGGGCTATACCACACAAAAATTCTCACGGAAAATCACATATATATCTGACTTAAACAGACAATTACATTATGCTAATAGACATATTAATGCTGAAATAACAGTAAGCCTATACATACAACATATATGGGAAAAACTCATAAATATAAGACATGGACAAATACACAACATGAAAATGAACACATAATTGATACTTATATTTTTATAGAAGACCACCAACTGCGTGAAGACCTTCCACAAACCTCCCAGCCATAAACCACACTGCTCATCACTCTGAGCAGTGGATCACCCCTGAGCTAGGACTAAACGCCAACCGGGTAAAGGGATTCCTAGGCTAGGATGGGGCAATAGGAAGTTGCACATTCAACAGGAAGGATTTCCTCCCAGGAGTCAAATCACACTAACATCCTATAGTCTTTCATTCCCCACATGCCTGTCCCACCCCAGGAAGTGTGCCCCTTCTCTGCTCAAAAGTCCTTTAGCTGCCCCACTTCCCTTCCTAGGCTTCAACAATAGGCCGGACATGAATTCTCAGAGCACTATAGCTGTCATTGGGATCCCTCTAGGAAAATCACTTCCCCAACAAGCTCTGTAACCCGGAGAGAGTTTCTTACAGGCTTGAAAACCTACTTGTTCAGTCCATGGGCCTGAAAACCTGCCTCTTCAAACCACATGCATGACAACCTACTTCTTCAGTCCATATCCTAAGTAAATTGGTTAAGGGTGATGGAGGCACCAATGATCAGGTATAGAACATTGTAGAGGTCAACCATGGAGGTGATGCATCTGTGCATGAGTGAATGGGGAAAAGATTCGAAGGATGGGAAAATAGACTATTTCCCCCGACCTATA
The DNA here is from genome assembly GCA_010110895.2 of Picea sitchensis. Taxonomy (NCBI): domain Eukaryota; kingdom Viridiplantae; phylum Streptophyta; class Pinopsida; order Pinales; family Pinaceae; genus Picea; species Picea sitchensis. The sequence goes on from SNQJ01S0003209.1 coordinate 90,997, forward strand.
TTTGCATGCACCATGATTGACACATGGATCTCTTGGAGCTTGTTTCTCTCCACTTGGGATTCATTCCCTCTTACATGAGACCTAGGATAAAGTAATTATCCTCACCATAGTCTTTAGGAAATAATAATATAATATTCCTTTTGAGATAAGCCCTCTATTTTAGCCCTTTTCTTAGGCTCTTAGCCCTCCCTTTCCCTTCCTAGTGGATCTTAGTTCCCCATACTCTTTTATCGTGGTCGGTCTACATGCAACAATGTATTTTATTAATGATATGAGTGGTTACATATACAAAAATAGGCTCACTAGCCTTAGCATCTAGTCTCTCCGGCCTAATCATTACATAAGCCTCCTAGCTTATAATCGCTTCGCTCACCAGCCTATAAAACATGTTTAAAATTCAGTTAGGGATTGATCTTGGGGTATTACAATTCCCTCCCCTTATTTTTGTACTTTCCTCAGTGCAACCTATTTATGTATTACCATCATGATTTTCAAAAATCTTCAAAAAGATGCAGATATTCTACCTGCATAGCATCTTCATGCTCCCACATTGCATCCTCAGGACTATAATGGGTCCATTGGACCTTTACTTTCCCTATGGATTGATTCTAAAGTTGCTTGATATTCTGATCCAGTATGCTCCACCTGAATCACATTCCAATCAATAACGTGATCAACATCTGGTATATACTTCTTGAACAATGATACATGAAATAAATTATTAATAGACATAGATGCAGGTAATGAAATAATATAAGCTACATTCCCAATCCTTTCTAGGATTTTAAATGACCCATAATAACGAGCTGCCAACTTGGAATACATGAACTTTTATTGGCCTTCACTTTCAAGAATACATGATCTCCTATGCAGAATTCCCTGTGAATTATTCCCTTATCAGCATAGCTTTTCTTCCTCTCTTGAGCAAACTTTAAATTCCTCTTTATTTTTGACATCTACTCTTCCATTTCCTTGAGCAACTCTGGCCCAACCACTGCTCTATCTGTTGGGTTGTCCCAACTTATAGGTGTGTTGCACTTTCTGCCATAAAGTTCCTCAAATGGGCTCATCTTCAGAGATGCTCGGTACCCATTGTTGTAATTAAATTCCACCAAGTGTATATAGTATTCCTATTTTTATGTTTTATCCATCACATACATCCTCAACATATATTCTATCACTTGATTCACCCTCTCTGTTTTCCCATCAAATTCTGGATGATAAGTTGTGCTAAAGTTAACATTTGTTTCAAATCCCTACAACAAGCCTTTCTAGAATTTTGAGGTAAACTTTGGATCTATGTCAAACACAATGGTCTTGGGTATACCATGCAATCATATAATTTCCTTCATATAAATATCAACAATGTTAGTCTCCTTGTGAGTGAGCTTCATTGGAATAAAATGGGCAGCTTTGGTAAGCTTGTCCACCACCACCATGATTCAATCATGTTGTTTGTTTGTTCTGGGTAGCTTGATGATGAAATCCATTGTCACCACCTCCCACTTCCACTCAGGAATGGGTAATGGCTGCAAACACCTAGCTGGGTGTCTATTCTTAGCCTTGATATTTTGAAATTCCAAGCATTTGGAAATGTACTCAACAACCTCTTTCTTCATATCTGGCCAATAGTATTGGATCTTGACCACTGCAATAGTTTTATGATATCTTGGGTATCCAGCATAAGGTACATTATGAATTTATTTTAATATCATACTTCTCAATTATTTGGAATTTGGTACATAAATCCTCCCTTTGTGCCTAATGATTTCATCATTTTCCAGCTTATAGTCTCCATTTTTCTGTTGCAAATTAACTTGCTGTAATTTTCTTATCACTTCCATGTACTGCAAATCTGATTTTGCATCCTCCAAGACTTTGTCTTTCAAATTTGTTTGGTACATGATGATGGTTGTAGCATGCAACTCATGCACTCTTCTATTGAGTGCATCAACTACCTTATTCTCTTTCCCTTTGATATGATTTATATCAAAGTCATATTCACAGAGAAACTCCAACCACCTTCTTTGTCTGGCATTTAGAGTTGGCTATTCGAATAAATATTTCATACCATGATGGTTTGTCCTCAGCTCAAACCTTTTTCCCATGAGATAGTGCCTCCACTTCTCCAAGGAATGCACTATGCCTGCCAACTGCAAATCATGAGTGGCATAATGCCTTTCATTCTCCTTCAACTTTCTTGACTCGTAACATACAACAAACTCATTATGATTGAGGACTCCACCAGGTCCCTCTTTACATGCATTTGTGCATACAATGAAGTTTTCATTTGGATCAATAATCCTTAGAATTGGAGCACTGGTTAACAATTTTTTCAAAAGTTAGAAACTCTTTTCACACTCCACTATCCACTGAAAAATTCACTCCCTTCTTTTGCAAGGAAGTGATTGGGTGTGCAATATTTGAGAATCCCACAATAAATATTTTGTAGTAGCCAGTAAGGCCCATGAATGATATGACTTTTGTCACATTCTTTGGTGTTGATCATCCTCTAATGGCCTCAATCGTTTCAGGATCCACGACTATCCCTTCCTCTAATATGATATGCCCCAAATAATGGATTTGCTTCTAATAAAATGAGCACTTGCTCAATTCAACATACAACTGATGCTCCCTTAATACTTGTAGTACCATATTCAAGTGTTTCTCATTATCTTCCTTCAACTTGGAATATATAAGAATGTCATCCAAAAAGACAATGAAAAACTTATCCAGGTATTCTCTAAAAATGCCATTCATTAAACAGATAAAAACAACTAGTGCATTTGATAACCCAAATGGCACCATTGTGAATTCATAAAGATCATACCTTGTTCTGAAAGTGGTCTTGTTGATGTCTTCTTCTTTAATCCTTACCTGATGATAACCTGACCTGAGATCAATCTTGGAGAATATTTTTTCATTCTTCAATTGGTCAAAAGGTCATTGATCCTTGGAAAAGGATACTTGTTCTTCATAGCTACCTTGTTCAATTGCATGAAGTCCATACAAAGTCTCAATGTGCCATCCTTCTTCTTCACAAATAAAACTAGGGAACCAAAAAGTGAGACACTTGGGCATATATACCCCTTCTTCAGAATTTCTTCAAGATGCATTCACAACTCCTTTAGTTCTGGATTACTCGTCCTGTAAGGAGTCTTGGATACTGGAGTTGCTCCAGAAATCAGATTTATAGAGAAATCAATATCTCTTTTAGGAGGTAATCCTGATATTTCTTTAAACACATCCTCAAACTCCATTAGGACTACATAATCCTCAATATTTGACACCTTATCCTTAGGTGTTTCTTCCATATGGGCTGCAAATATTTGACATCCATTTCTATAACATTTCTCCAACTGCATTGTTGAGATTTCTCTGACAGTTACTTCCCTGAGAATTCCTTGGACTACCCTTAGGTTCCCTTCCTCATCTAGGAAAGTAAATTCCTTGTTATGACAGTCTATGAAAGAATGATGTTGGTCCAACCAATCCATCCCAATTTGACAGTCATAGGAACCTAATGGAAAGATGTTCAAATATTCCTTGGTGCTCATCCCATTCATTCCCATTGGACATGACTTAAATATTTAATTAAATTTTCTCTTGGCTTTGGTAGCCAGCTGCACCAACCAAGATTTCCCATGCTTTCTTCTTGGAAAATGAAATCTTTCCACCACATTAGGATCTATATAACTATGACTAAATCTTGAATCAATTAAAATTGCAATGGTTTGGTTGTTGACCATAGCTTTCACTTCAATCATGTGTGATTGAAATTCTGCTTGCTTGTTGTCCAAGGCTACATAGATCCTTGGTACATTTCTTCCCATGTTCTCCACTTTTTCATCTTGTTGTACATTGTGGGAAAATCTCACTTTGTCACTTCTGTGAGGACAATCTCTATACAAATGATCTCCTTTACAACCCCAACATTGAATAGGTGGCTGCCTTGGCCTTTGCCCATGTGTCTCAATCATTCTAGGCTCACTAGAAGCTGGCTGTCCCTAAGGACTATTTCTGAAGAAAGGTGGATTATTCCCCTTCTTCCTCTATTCCATCTTGAATTTCTTCTTGTCTTCCCAATATTTTTGTAAAGTTGGCTTTCCTTTCTACTGATCATATAAGAATTTAGCTTGCCTTAGGGTCTCTTCCAATGTCTTGGGATTGTCATATTGAATCTTGTCACTGATGAAATATGGCAGCCCACTCAGATACCTATGAATCTTAATGATCTCATCCTTGATGAAGGAGACATACTTCAATGGTTCCAAAAACCTTCTTTCATACTCATAAATGGTCATACTTTTGAGCTTGAGTTCAAAGAACTCCTTCATTTTCTTGTCATAATATCGCTTAGTCAAGTATTTCTTTTCAAAATACCTCTTGAATTCCTTCCAAGTGACATTTTTATCTTTAATGTGTTGCACTTGTACCAGCTGATCCCACCACATGGATGCATTTCCTTTGAGCTGATAGCTAGCAATTATTCCTTCTACATGAGAAAAATAATTATGCAATTGAAAATATTTTCGCATGCCTAGTAGCCATGTCTCTGCATCTTTGTCCTTCTTGTGCTCACCATCAAAAGTAGGAGGTTTGATTTTGTTCATTTATCCTCGTAGTTCGTCCACCACATACCTCTTCTTATGCTTCCTGATAGGGGATGCACTTGAGCTACTACGTTCTCTCCTAGAGGAATGTCTTGGGGAGTGATGGCAATGTCTGCTAGCACTCCTTGATCTTTCTTTCTCCTTAGGAGACTTATGACTTCCTGATTTGCCTAAGCCATTCTTCCTATCCAATTTCTTTTCAATTATGTCTAGGCTCTACATTAATTTCATGTTGAAGTCTTCTTGTTGTTTCTTTTCTTTCATTAGCCTTTCATTATCATCCTTGTGGCTTTGGACATCCTTCTGTAAATTTATAATGTTCTCTGCCATATTCAAGTTTTCATCCTTTCCTTCTCCTTGTCCATTGGAGTTTGTTCCTTCAATACCCAAATGGACATCCATCCCTCAGATCTCATCTTCCTGACTGTAATCCCCTTGTGTATCTTCCATCCCTCTAGACTCTGTGTTGATTTGGGTTTGTTCTATTTGTTGTTAACTCTGCAAAATGTGCAACCAACAGAACTTTGTCAGGCTAACTGACTCAACAATTTCATGAAAAATATGAACCATTATGGTTCAATAATATATCTGACTTCTTTCTTCTAATTTTATGAGAAATTGACTTATTAACTCAATCTTCTAGGTGAACATTTATGTTTTGTTTTCCAAGATATTTCCAATGACTACTCCCTTGCTCGATTCTAAGTTGTCGGGGATCTTCTGGATAGATTCCACATGACAAACTCTAAGTTTGCACCTACACCTTTCTTATCTGGGATCATACTTGAGGATGGTGGGGATACACCATTAGTGGACAACACTTTGTATCGACAGTTGGTGGGGAGTCTTTTGTATCTCACACACACACCTATCCATACATATCATATGCGGTAGGAGTAATTTCCGGATACATGCAAGAACCCCATGATCTGCACTGGAAGGCTTCTAAACGCATCCTCAGATATGTGCAAGGCACCATGAGTTATGGGATTCACTATGTAGTTGGTTGTGCATTAGATCTCATAGGCTTCAAAGATTTAGATTGGGATGGTGATATCACAGATCACAATTCCACATCTGATTACACTCTCAGTTTGGGTTCAAGCCCAATTTTTCGGTCAAGTAAGAAGCAATCAACCATTTCTTTATATTCCACAGAGGCCAAGTATAGAGGAGTAGTCAATTGTGTCATTCAGAAACTTTGGCTTCAACACTTCCTTACTAAGCTTGGTATCAAGTTTCACTGTCTGACTATCATATGGTGTGACAATTAGAGTACACTGAGATTTTGTAGAGATCCATTAAAGCGACAGTGAACCAAACACATTGAGTTCCACATGCATGTCATCAGAGATCTAGCACATGACAGGACCATTGATTTGCAATTTTTTCCTTCCTTTGAACAAACCGTCAACATATTCACCAATACCTTCACTAAGCACAATTTTTAGAATTTGCAGGGTTGTCTTGCAATAAATAACACAGTTTCCTAGCAGCTTCCTTTTCTTCTTTTGATGCATTGTCTTTTGAGGGGGGGGTTTGTTCCCACGTGGTTTTCCCTCTTTCCTCATTTTTATTTAGTGTTCATTATTTGCATTGTACATGAGTACCTAATATGGCCTAGTAGCTGAGACTCATTTTTACTCCATAGTGATGTTCAACGGGGGTGTTGGCGAAATTTCTATTTTTGGCACACTAGTTTAGTAGGAGTTAACTGACTAGTTCTATTTTAGACTTTCTAATCTTAGACCATCACTATTATGCATGCATTCCTATTATAGTATGTCATTGCATATATGAGTGAATATCACTCACTCATTTATTAGATCATAATATACATTGATTCTCATTCTTCATATTGTATCTCTCTTCCTTTTCTTGATAAGCTTTGTTTGTGTATGTTTTAGTTAGGTCTCCTGTGCAGGTTTCCATGAAACAATGACATAGGTACCACCAAATAGGTACCTGTCAGATCTATATTCCTCGAATGAGGATCAAGATATACTATGAGAGGTTGAAAGTGAGACGTATTGTACTAGATCTAACAATTCTAGATCAACTAGAGTTGAAAAGGTAAAGAGAATATTTCGTTGACGCATGAATTTTTTTATTGCCGAAGGAGGGTCATGTGATTATGATGATGAGAGCATATGTGACATTGAGTTTTTCTTGAGGTATAGACATCTAGTGCAACCATGGGTATGTAAGGAGCCACCTCAATTGGACACGGATTTCTTCATCAATGGGATGATGTATCGCATTGCTCCATCGTCCTTACATGGATTGGGGATATTTTCCATGGATGGCATAAAGGTCAAATATGGCACTGTAACTGAATTGATGGAGTATGTCAGACCATGCTACAAATATAGTTATTGGTTGATGTTGGTTCGATATACGTGAAGTATGCGGAGATACGAAGTTGCTGCAAATTATATACAACTAGTAGAAAACAATCAAAACAAAGGGGCAACTATGTATATTGATGAAAGGCCAAAAGCTTCCAGAAACATTGCGGGCTTTATAAACAGTATACGAATAGGGACAAAAACTAAGAAATTGAATTCCATATTTGAGGGGCATGAAGGAAATCATATATTTGTATGTGCAATAGAATCAATAGTTGCAGGTGAAGAGTTGTTGATCGATTACAATTTGAATCGAATATATGGAGGGGATGCTACTATGGGGTTAAATATATTATATATCATTTAACTCAACCTTTGATCAATCACTCTTATTATTTATTTTTTTGCATTAATTATCCTATATACCATTTAATTGAACCATTTGCATTAATTGCCTTGCTTCTTGTATTATGGCAGAGTGATCACGCTCGGATGCCTGCACGATCTGGAGGTAGCTCCGAACATGTAAAATTAAATGTAATAACAATTTCATTTTATTTTATAATAGTTTTTAATATGATTACAATATCTAATTTTTTTTAATGTTACAATTATTTTCATAAATTTTATTGATTGATTTATTGTGTCAGGGTGACTGTGGAAAGTCACTTGTAGATAAATCTGTCCAGGGTGACCGTGGAGAGTCACCTATAGCTACATCCTTCCAGGGTGACCATGGAGAGTCACCTGTAGCTACATTCGTCTAGTGTGACCATGGAAAGTCACCCGCTTTGTGGCATCAGGTAAATGTTAATAGTAACTAAACATGATTACAAGAACTAAATTTCTTTAATGTTAAAATTAATTTCCTTAATTTTATTATTTGATGTTTGTAGTCCAAAATCGATGTGGATGATGAGGTGATTGAGGAATACATTTTTTATTTGAAAAATCCAATGGAAACTGTTAGGAAGGCCCTGAAAAGGGAAAACATAGAATTACTTGGTTTGATTAGAAGAAGACCCATGACAAAGGAGATCAACGCAACAATTAATGAGTTGAAAGCTCAAATACATTCTTATAGGGTAAGTGGAATATTTTCATAATTTCATCAACTATGACATATATTCATTTATGATTTTTAGTTTTATATTTTTTATATGATCTGATAAAGTCAAGTATTCCTTTTGTAGTATTTTTTAAAACTCGAGAGTGGACAACCTATAGAGACCGTTATTGGTAGCAATGATGCTCTAGTGCAGCCACAACATTGACATAGCATACCAGTGAGTCTTTTTAACTCTCCTAAGGTTGGCCTCGAATCAACTGATGAGAATACTTATTTTGAGCAGTGTGACATGCCCGAGCAGGGCCATACAGACATTGGGAATCCACATGATGTTGGAGATGAACCTAGTGTTGATTGCGAGGAAGCTTATCCTGGAGCAGCGTGGGTGAAAAGCATGGGATCACTAGATGTCACCTTCTTGGTGGATGATGGTTGTGTTCCAATAAAGATACAAAATATTGCAGGTATTTATTAATTAATTGATTGATTTTTATCATGTAATTGAAAAGAACATATGTCAAAATTATTTTAAATTAATGATCATAATTGTTTTGCAGGAAATAATGTATTCTATAGGAACTTGAATGAAAGGAATTGGAGCTTTTTGGCCCCACCATTCACACAAATGGAATGGCCAAGATATCAATTTGAAAGATGAATTGATAAACCATATGGTAAACTTGTTTGGAAATACATTCAACAAAAAAGTGGTCACCCATTTAGCTAGCGAGAGTTTGAAATATACCAAGGCCCAGTACAGGCAAAGATTGGAATAAAACCTCAAGTATGAGTGCCCTCCCATGGTTTGGGAGAAAGAGTGGAACGAACCAATAGAGAATGCAAAAGAGAATTTTCTAAAAATACAAGGAAAAAAACCACGACCTGTTAAAGCAAGGTACGACACATATCATATTTTTAGTGAAATATGCTCAATTTTTATTTTTTATTTTTTTTGGTTTTAAATAACAATTGCAACATCTAACATATTTCAAAATTTTCATAGGATTCCCAACACCTCCAAAGAAAAAAATGTTATAATGGAAAAGAATGGGTAACATAAACTGGGCCAGGGTGGCTACATAAAACTAAGAGCACAAATCATAAGAATTAAATGATTAATTTTGGTGAATATTTATTTAACAATAGCAAACAAATAATTGTTTTATTACAAGCAATTTTAATGATGTTATGCATTACAGGGAAATACGTTCAAATCCCCTGCCACCGAGGAAGACCTAAATCTTGGTTTGAAGTTTGGTTTTTAAAGTGTGGTTGAATATCAAAAAATCTTAGGGCAAACACCAATCTCCCCAATTATGCAAATGCAAGTAAATAAAATCAATAAGGCCATCATTCTAGTATACTTGTAAAATCTATTCATGATTGATTATATAACCAATAACTAAATTTTTATGTTTTTTTTTAAGAAGGAGAGAAACTGAAGTAGTGAGGGTACCGATACTCATGAATAGTTACCATTTGATAGTGGGGAGGGCTTGTCGCATGATATTGGGGAGCAGACTAGCCATTCGGGTATGTATGCTTTAGAAATAGAAGTATGTATTATGATTATAGATATTTATTTGCTGACGTATACTTATAAAGTTTCTTCTTTCAATGGAAGAGTAAGTAGCCCATGAGGGTGAACTTCAGTAGGAATAAATGACGCAAGCAATGAACACACCATTTTTCATGGATAGACAAACAGGTAAAGAGAAATATTGTAATTTTATTCGAAATAATGAAATAGTTCTTTCAATAATATTTTAGCATATCAATATGACCGTTTTCATTGTTGCAGTTGACACCCATTTGCAACTGCCTCCACACCCTCCTCATCAATGTACTAGAAGTATGGTACGTGAGGGCATGGAAACACAATCAACACAACTAGGACAAGGTGCAAGAAATACATTGACAGATGAGGATGATGATATCCCACTCCTGGGTTTAAAAATAAAACAAAACAAAACTAATTGTATAAAATTATGACTTGTATTTTGATCACTACCGTTATTAATATGAATGAATTTTTATATGAATTTCCTCCTTATGAATGAATGTTTATATATTTATATGTCTTGATGACTTGCCTACTTATGAATGAATGTTTATATGTTTTCTATGTAAAATAAATCATTTATTGGGTATGGGGAATTGAGAGCGACGTGGGGGGGGGGGCATATGAGCTTCCACATTCATGTGGTTGGCCTTGTTCAGTAGATAATAACCTATTCTAGAAACAAAGAGAATCTCATTAAGGTATTCCACTTTAGTATATCTAGAGTCTCTTACACGTTTAAATGCATGTTTATTTTCTTATATATTATTTAATCATATAAAAATTTTGTCTTTGGTGATTTATGTAGGTCTTAGCGATGGAAATGCAACTTGTGGACAAATATTATCAATCTGCATGTGCAGATGGACCTGGCGAAAGAACATTGATAAGGTAATGGTTTTGACGTGTTTTTTTATAGTCTAGTTAGCCTATTGGTTTTATTATATTAGTAATGGTAGGCCTATGTTTTTACCCCATTGGTTTTTTTCTATTAAATGGTAGGCCTATGGAAACTCATATGTCTTACCAAGACAGATCTTCATTGCAAAATAAGAAATGTGAAAGTATTTGCAATTACTCTTGACCTGAGATCAAGATTATCCAATGTGAATTCATTACCATGAATAAATGGCCTTATGCAAATCTGGTTTCACATCTCTAAAGCACCCTCAAGCATAACATCTAAATCTAGAGAAAATATCTCTATGAGAAATAATGAGGAAGAAAAATCATGAGCAACGACATAAAATAACATGACATCAATCTAAAAAGTCCTTACATTGTAAATAAACCATGCTTGTTGAATGTAGTTCACATTTCATGACTTTCAACTAAATAATCGTCATCTCTTCCAACCCTATACATGGAGAAAAAACCCAACAAACAATCTTCTTTTATTGCATTAGTAATGTATGATCACTTACAAATATTCCACCATGAAATTCTGCTCTTAACGATCTTGCCAAGATGAATTAGACCAGACTGTGTAACCTGTAACAGACTCAGAAACTTGCCGATAAATACGTCTTTTGTATACCAGCATTATGGAAGAACTTGTGCATTTCCTGAATGCTAAACTTCTATCTTTTCTAGACTGATATAACTGCTGATATATATGTTGCTACTCACATCCTGTATCAACTGATATTCATAGCCTGTGTAAGTTGATACTCACAGCCTGTGTATGCTGCAAATGGCATCATGTATCAACTGATGTTCACAACCTATGTAAGTTGCAACTAGCATATTGTATCAGTTGATATTCGCAACCTGTGTATGCTACAAATCACAACCTGTATTAGCTGATATTCATAGCCTCTGTAAGCTACAACTCGCAGCTTATATCAACCGATATTCACAGCCTGTGTAAGTTGCAACTCGTAGCATGTATCAACTGATATTTGCAGCCTCTGTAACCTGCAACACACAACCTATATCAACTAATATTCGCATCCTGTGTATGTTGTAACTTGAACCTATATCAACTAATATTCATAGCCTGTGTAAACTGCAACTCTCAACCTATATCAACTGATATTCGCAGCCTGTGTAAGCTGCAACTTGTAGCCTGTATTGGTTGATATGAAAAGTTGATTTTGTGTGTATTGAGTTGTAATATCATCATCCATTTTCTCTTCTTCTAGGTCTACTTGGATAGCCATGTCTTTCTTCTTATGTAAGATTTCAACTTGATTATGTAATTGTTGATTACTAATATGATTTCATACCTTGTTATTATTATTTCTATGATTGGATACCTAGCTATGATTATTTCTATGATTATAAATCTTGTTATGATTAAGTGTTCTAATTGGATATGACCAATGGTCCTTTATTGACTAATATGTTGCCTCTTTATTGACTGATATGTTGCCTCTCTATTAACTGATATAATGCCTCTTTATTAATTGATATAGCAACACTGTCATGGAGAAACTTATCGTTGCCTTTGCTAGACACCTATGCTTCAACTTGTCATGCATGCATGCCATGCATGCAAATTTACTTTTACAACTGGAGTTTAACAACTCATTCAACTTGACCTTTTACAACTTGAGTTTAACAACTCATTCAACTTGACTCTCAACTTGGAAATTCGAATTTCACTTAATGGTGGAAAATGTTACATGTGCCAATGCACTAGATCAATACATTTACATCACTTGCAATATAAGGAATATTGTTTGTTTCTATCTCATAGGAATTTTAGGTTCAACCTAGATTTTGATAGATTCCTTGACTTTTGCTCATGGCTCACAAGGTTTGACTAGGCTCATAGAGGTTGTATGTTCCCTTTGATGTTTTCACTAGACAGTCTATGCTCACAGAGGTTGTACATTCCCCCTAACTTTTTCATTAGACTTACATCTTGAATTTTGTCTTTGCCTTAGCTAGACTCACAAGATCATATAGCATCTCATTCATCATGACTTTTGGTTTGACTCACAGAGGTTGTACATTCCCCCTGTATTTTTTCAGTACCTCACAAGACTGGTTGATTCTCCAAATCTCCATGGCTAGAATTTTTTTTTTTTAACCTTCAGTCCTCATCTATATAGCGACAAATCATCGTGGAAAAAAAATATTTTCATTTTTATTTTGCCACGAACATTCATCTATCTAGAGATGAATCATCGTGGAAAATATAGCATTCTCATGGAAAAAAGAAAATTTCATTTGTGTTTTGCTAGGATTTTTTGTCTATATAGATATGCAAAATCGTGGAAAATATATCATTCTCATGGCAACAAAAAACTTTTCATTTGTGTTTTGCCACGATTTTTCGTCTATATAGAGATGAACAATCATGGAAAATATAGCATTCTCGTGGCAACAAAAAAATTTCATTTTTGTTTTGCCATGATTTTTCGTCTATATAAGGATGAAAAATCATGGCAAATATAACATTCTTGTGGCAACAAAAACTTTTCATTTGTGTTTTTCCATGATTTTTCATCTATATAGAGCTGAAACATCATGGAAAATATAACATTCTCATGGCAACAAAAATTTTTCATTTGTGTTTTGCCACAATTTTTCATCTATATAGGGACGAACAATCGTGGCAAATATACCATTCTCATGGAAACAAAAAATTTTCATTTGTGTTTTGCCATGATTTTGTGTCTATATAGCGACGAATAATCATGGAAAATATGCCATTCTCATGGGAAAAAAATCAAATGTTTGTTGCTATATAGATGAAGTTTTGTCGCTATATAGATGAATGTTTGTAAAAAAACAAAAAACTAGAATAAATGCTTACCAAACGAATGACACGTGGCAACCATATTTCATGGATATTTCCACGATAAGTTATGGGCCGTTGATAGAGCGACGAAAAAAGATCCACGAAAAATAAGACCCTCTTTCTTGGAAATTTCAACGAAAAAGTGTCGTAGTAGAAACGAAAAAGCGTGGTAAATTTGATCATATTTAGTAGTGCCATAGATAAAGTCCATGCATTTTGAATATATGCAAGGAAAAAGAAAACATCTATTCTTGGTTCATTTAACAATAATTCTAATCAATTATAACACACATACATTAATAATATAATGTAAAAAGTGTATGTAACAATAATTGATTATGTAAATAAATCTAATTATAATACACTTGTATTATGTCTCATTTTGGTTTTCCTTCAAGGTCGTGAATTCTAATTTGTAGGTGATGGAATGAATGAGTCTCCAATCCCAAAAATCATCTCGGCCTTTGTGTAATCGCCTAGTGCAGGTCCATGGTTCGAGTTTCAATTCAACTTACGAAACAATGTTTTTTGAGTAGTCATAATTTTATTCAGTCAATGTAGTTATGGAATTTTTGTTTAATTTTCAATTTATCAAAATGAGATGAGATACTATTTTTCTCCCGAAGCGAGGATTGGCCAATTGTAAGGTATTCTTCGCCTAAATAAAATATAAAGCAATGAATGCACACATAATTTCTATGGACCAATTGTAAGGTATTATTAGCCTAACTAAGGTATTCTTATCCAATTGTAAGGTATTCTTCGCTTAACTATTTTTTAAGTGACATGTGTTAACTCCATATTAAGCATTGAAGGAATTATACATCTTATGGTTGTGTCAAAAGGAAATGAAATATTTTTATGTTCACCTATTTTAATATCGTGTGTGTGTGTAACAATTGAAAGTTGGCAGGTGACATTTAAAAAAATATTTTAACATCCACCTTTAAGTAAAATAATTTTATCTCAACATTCACCTTTAAGTAAAATATTTATATAGAGATAAAGAAATTGAAAGTAAACAAAATCTTAATCCACACATAGGTGCTTTCTACTTTTCGATATGAGGGAGATGTGCAATTTCTTCAATGATTAATATGGAGTTAACATATGTCATTTAAACAATATTAGTAAGAACTAAATATTTCAATATCAACTTTATATATTTTTTTTCCAAGGAAAAAAAACAAGTAATTTTATTTATGGACAAAACAAAATTACATCAGTATATGTCATTCACATTCCTTCTTCTGAACTTGATGGTGTTGAGTAGGTGTTATATTCTTTGCATGTGTTTGTGGGGGTGTGTCAGATTCAACAACTGCATCTGACGATCCCATCACTTGTTTTTCTATTTTTAGCGGTTTTCTAAATTAATCTCGGATTAAGGGATTAGGGTTTTGGTAGTTGTGGGGTACCTAAAATATTGTATATATTGTATTGTGAATGGTGAAATTAATACAATGAAGAGTTGGGAGGTGCAACACCAAGGAAGGATGGTTTTCACCTAGTTAAGGGTTTCCAATGTAAATCTTTATGTACTATATGTGTGATCCACTGATTAATTTATATTTTTCTTAGAATCTGTATGCATTGCTTTACTTCACAGGTTTAAAACTTACATGTGGTACCATAGCACATTTTTGGCTTCAAGGGGATGCCTTTGTTGTTAATGGGTTGTCTCAGTCTTTATAGATCAAGTTTATCTTGGGTCTGTGATAAACCTGGGTTTAGTGGGAGCTTTGTAGTGGTGATTTGTGTGTCAAAATATAATGATGAGCAATTATAGAATCGAGATTGAGAAGTTGAACGGTAAAAAAATTGAGATATGGAAGTTCAATATGGAATACCTTCTTGTAGAAAAATAAAAATGGATCATTGTGGATCTGTGTACATGACATACTGGTACACAACCTACCAGTAAACAAACTACTGGTACACAATCCACGAGTACACAAACTACTAGTACTCAAATTACTAGTACACAATTTATTGGTATGTCACAAGAAGATTAAGAGAAGCTGGCTAGAAGAGAAAGGAGTATGATTTGACTCTTCCTGGATGATTTAATGTTATTAAATTTTTCAGGAAAATCTACATCGAAGGAACTATGGGAAAAGTTGGGGAATTTGTATCAGTCAAAGTCTCTAGTAAACAAGTTGTTTCTTCGAAATAAGATGTAACATCTTAGGATGGAAGATGGAGATTCTGTGAAAGAGCATATAAATACATTCAATACTCTGGTAAGTCAACTTGGATATGTTAATATTACATGATGCAGGAGCATATTCCACGTCAAGCGAGCCAACGCGGAAGGCAAGAGACAACTGGAAAGTGCCAGCCCAAATTTTGAAAGTTCCTTGAAGTTGTTGCACAATCTTAATGAAGCCATTAAGACAAGGCACACTTGTGTAATGTAACAAGACCTTGAGTAACTCACTCTCGTCCTTAGTAGGTAGGAGGCATTTAAAGTAGTTAATGCAGGTAGATAGAAATAAATTCTAGATTAGACTGTTTGAGAGCGCAAGAGGGAAACGGGATATAGAAACCATCATTGTGCATTGTAACATTATTCTGGAGAAGGAAGAGCAAGAGCATGCAGAGAGTTGTGTAAGAATACCCATGTACAGATATTTGAATTAATAGAAGAACTTTGATTCAAATTCATGGTTTTGTGTTGTTCTCTGTGTATTGATGTTATGCTCATGAATGTTTGCTTTCCTGTTATACATTTTCTTTATGTGCTGTGTATATGATTTCATGGTCGAGTTGAAGTCTAAGGGGAAGAAGGAATGAGTTTCAATTGTTTCTCTATTTGAGTGAGAATTCTTGCAAGGAGTGTAGTTGAAGTGTCCACAAGGAGTGCATCGACAAGGATTCAAGGTTGTGTCTCTGAAGCTCAGATAGGTTTACTTTTGTTCTCATTTCCTCAAAGTACAGTTGGGCACAGAAGCTGCGCAAGGAGTGCACAGGCCATGTAAAGTCTCAGGGCTGCAAGCCTGAGTAAAGTGTTGAAAGATTGTTGTCGCATGCATGCATAGAGTCTGAAAGGATTCAGACACTTGAAGTGTTTGAAGGTTTCCGTAATGAGTGAGCGCAAGAGTCTTTTATAAGGCTCCGAGTTACAAGAAAGCTTAGGAAGAATAGTGCTTTTAGAACACATAGTCATAGATGCAAGAGGTGCAGAGGTCTGAGAACTCTTTAGAAGAGTTCAGAGTCTATAAATATTAGGAGAGACAACGTTTTCATACACGGAGGCGAGGACTCAAATTTGTGGAGCTCGCAGAGAAAGGGAACAAAGTTTGAGGCTTTTGGCTTTTGAAATCCTTCCAAGGGCGAAAGAGAACATGTAAAAGTTCAGAAGGAGCAACATCAACCATTGGATCAGTCAATAGATTCTGGACTGTTGAAGATTTCACGTCCCGGAGGAGTAGAGGAGTGCGCAAGAAGAGGAAATCCTGAGCCGTCAGATCTCACACAGATATCCGTCAGCCATTGGATCTGACCAAAGGGACACAAAGTTTAAGTCTTTATGAACAGAGAAGTGAAAGTCCCGAAAGGCATCAGGATATTGGCACTCAAGATATCGGGGATATCAAGGACGTGAGGAGAGTCACTCGACACTCGAAACCCCAAGCCAACGAGGTTTTGATCTAAGTCGTTCATTTGGGAATGAACGTGTGTCATGAGATTTCCCATCTCAGGGACTCGAACATCGGAGGACAGAAAAAAAAGTCCTTCAAATTCACGAGCGGCGAAGTGGCGAGAAGACCAGGAGCCATCCATCTGAGGAGGACAGGTGGCAGAGATCGAGAGATCTCGCGAACTCGAAAGTTCATAGGGTGAGAACCCAAACATTGGGTACTCCAATTCACGAAGGTACGAGGAGTGAGAAGAAGAATAGCCATTGGATCTGGGTCATAGGAGGACCATTGGATCGGGAACCCCATCACCTATTGCGCATTCGGGGGTTCGGAGGTCGAGAGGGGTCACTTTCGACACCAGAAGTCACAAGGGTGGGAGTTGCGAGAGGCGCTGATATTTAAGCCCTAGCCTTTGGTTACATGTGGATAGGGTGCTGACAAGGAAAGGAGCCATAACCGTATCACCGATTCGGGCATCGCAAGATTGGAAAGGAAGAGTCAGAAGCTTCGACTCACGAACTCGCGAGATCGAAAAATTTAGTCCGATATCCTGATTGTAAAGAGGAGATCTCATGGAGAGTTTGTTGTGGGTACAGATTTCCCAAAAGGGAAATAGAAGAGCCTTAGTGTTCTTCGGGCCAGTAGAGAAGAGAAGATCCTGTGAGCGGACGTGCCTTGCGAGTGTGCCAGCATCAAGTGGTATTAGAGCTCAGAAAGACTCTTTTCTTTCTGTAGTAGAGAAAGAAAATTCACCATGACGCCCAGGAGAAGGGACGCACAGTCACCCAATCCAGAGGATATGGAAATGTCGCGATGGAGAGGTAGGCAGATGGCGGATCCAACCATAGAGAGATAAATGTGTGATCTTCGAGCCAGACTTGAAGACATGGAGACAGTGCAAAGATGCATAGCTAGTGCAGGGGATCTGAGTGATTCCAACAGTGAATTTGAGGCTAAACGTGAAGAGGAAGTTGTAGCCAAAGATGCATCAAACGATCATTTGATCAGAGCTATTGCAAGGATGGGTGAAAGAGTAAAGATGGGCATTCCAGTTTATGAGGGAAACTTGGATGCAAAGGAGCTTCTAGACTGGATCAGAGCTCTAGACACATACTTCGACTATGAAGATGTCGAAGAGAACAAGAGAGTCAGGCATGTTGTCACTAGATTGAAGGGACATGCAACATTGTGGTGGGATGAACTACAAGCTGATAGATGCTGCAAAGGCAAGAAGAAGATCAAGAGATGGGATAGGATGATCGCGAAGATGAAGGCAAAATTCATCTCGAGGGATTATCAAATTACTCTGTTCAGGAGAATGCAGAACCTGAGACAGAAGCTGATGATAGTGAAGGAATAAACTGAGGAATTCTATAAACTGAACATCAGAGAAGGTCATCGGGAGAGCGATGATGAAAAAGTTGTCAGATATATGAATGGACTGAGATATGATATCCAGGATGAGATGAGCATGGTAACCATCCGAACGGTAGAAGATGCTTATCAGATGGCTCTGAAAGTAGAAGAGAAGAAAGAGTCAGAGAGGTCGAGGAAGGAGTCATCCCAGAGGCAAGTCAGTTGCCCAGGAAAGAAACCAGAAGCCCAAAGAGGAATGGAAGAAACCTCAGGGTAAAGTTGAGAGAGGTGGAACCTCACAGAGAGGGCCATATGTTGAACAACGAGGGCAGCATAATGAGCAGAGAGGAGATTATGCTGACAACAACACTTTTCCTCGTACCAGAGGTAGAGGAAGAGGAAGAGGTGGAGTAATCACATGCTTCACATGTGGAAATAATGGGCACAAGTCTTATGAGTGTCCAGAGAAAAAGAATGAAACTAGAGAATATCACATCGTTGAGGCACAGAGGCAAGATGTTGAGACAGAAGACGCTGAAGGCGGAAGATTGTTGATGATGCGAAAAGTTCTTTTGACACCCGAGAAGGAGGTGTAAAGTTCAGTCCAAAGGACCAGACTTTTTAGGACTTCTTGCAAGACCAATTATAAGGTATGCAAGGTCATTGTGGACAGTGGTAGCATGGACAATCTCGTTTCTACATAGATGGTAGAAAAGATGGAGCTGGAAATGACTGATCATCCAAGCCCATATAAGGTTTCGTGGCTACAAAAAGGACATCAGGTAAATGTCAGCAAACAATGCTTAGTTGAATTTAAGATAGGGGGATATAATGATAAGATATTATCTGATGTCATTCCTATGGATGTTTGTCATCTATTTCTGGGTAGACCATGGCAATATGATAGAAATGTGATTCATGATGGAAGGATGAACACATGCACCCTAGAGAAGAATGGGAGGACACACATGTTGCTTCCAATCAAAGATAAGGAGGTGAAACCGGAAGTAAGCAACACAGTACTTCTCATGAGTGGGAAGGAACTTCTTACAAAGGTTAAGAAGAAGGAGGATCCATAGTTCATTGTGGTCAGAAAGCCAAATATTGTTCTGACTAGCACAAGAATGGATGATTTTCCAGAGGAGGTTCAGGTACTGTTGGAAGAGTTCGCTTACATAGTAGTGGATGAATTACCTCGTTCGTTGCCACCAATGAGAAGTGTGAGTCATCATATTGATCTCATAACAGGAGCCAGTTTGCCAAAAAAATCTGTGTATAGACTGACGCCGCAGGAGAATGGATAAGTTAAGAGGCAAGTCCAGGATTTGTTGGACAAGGGGTTGGTCAGAGAAAGCTTGAGTCCATGTGCTGTTCCAACAGTACTCAGTCTGAAGAAAGACGGAGGCTAGAGGATGTGCACTGATTCAAGGGTGATCAACAAAATAACCATCAGGTACAAATTTCCATTGCCAAGAATTGATGATCTGATGGATTTCTTGAGTGGAGCAAGGTATTTTTCAAAGATTGATTTGAAAAACGGTTATCACCAGATCCACATGAGAGAGGGTGATGAATGGAAAACAAAATTCAAGACAAACGAGGGTTTGTATGAATGGCGTGTTATGCCATTTGGCTTAACAAATGCGTCGAGTACCTTCATGAGGTTGATGAACAAAGTCTTGAAGGAGTTCATCGGGAAATTTGTCATTGTGTATTTGGATGACATACTGGTTTTCAGTAAAACAATAGCAGAGCATCTGAAGCATTTGGCTACAGTGATGTAGAAATTGCAGTAGGACAAGCTATTGATAAACATGAAGAAGTCCTCATTCATGAAGACAAAGATTATTTATTTGGGGTTTGTTATTTCGGCAAATGAGTTGAGGATGGATCGAGATAAGGTGGAGGTAATCAAGAATTGGCCATCACCGAAGAACATATTTGAGGTGAGAAGTTTTCACGGATTGGCTAGTTTTTACCAAAAGTTCATTAGGAATTTCAGTGGAATTAGCGCAGTGATTATGGATATAGTGAAGAAAAGACACAAATATTTTCACAGGACAGAAGAGGCTGAGAAGAGTTTTAATCGGTTGAAGAGGAAAATTACGGAACAACCAATTCTAGTGTTGCCGAATTTCCAGAAAACATTTCAGGTGAAATGCAATGCAAGCGGATTTGCAATAGGGGCAATATTAAGTCAAGAAGACAGGCTGATTGCATATTTCAGTGAGAATCTGAATGAAGCGAAAGTGAAGTACTCCACATATTATAAGGAATTTTATGCCATCATTCAGTCCTTGAAAAAGTGGAGGCACTATTTGATTCCGAAGTAATTTGTTTTGTATAGTGATAATCATGCACTGCAGTTTGTGACTCAACAGGAGAAGTTGAATCATAAACATGTCAAATGGGTTGAGTATATGCAAAATTTCACTTTTGTGATAAAACATATTTTTGGTACTGCTAACAAAGTTGTTGATGCTTTGAGCAGGAAGTGTTTGTTGTTGTAGGAATTCAAAGTCAAACCATTGGGTTTTGATGATTTCAGGGACATGTACGCAGATGATTAGGATTTTAAGGAGGCATATGAAGCGGCTGAGAATCCATTTCTCAGAGATATAAGCCTGTGGATAGAATACATGATCCAGGAAGGATTTTTGTTCAGAGGCAACCAACTGTGTATTCTGAAATGCTACATGAGGGAGAATCTGCTGAAGGAGAAACATAATGGAGGATTGGCCAGACATTTCGGTTATGAAAAAACATTTACAAAGCTGAGTGAGTCATACGTTTGGCCAGGGATGCGATCAGAGGTTAAAATATTTGTGGACAGATGCAGGATTTGCCAGCATTTGAAGGGGAGGAAGTAGAATGCGGGTTTTTATCAACCATTTCCCATACTAGAGAGGCCATGGGATGCGATTAGCATGGATTTTGTGTTGGGGTTTCCAAGAACACAAAGAGGATTTGATTCAATCTTTGTGGTAGTGGATAGATTTTCCAAGATGGCACACTTCATTCCATGTCAGAAAATCGGTGACGCGACTCACATCGTGAACCTGTTTTTCAAAGAAGTCATTTGACTTCATGGCTTACCAAGGAGTATTGTTTTGGATCGAGATACGAAGTTCATAGGGAATTTCTGGAGAACCTTATGGAAGAAGCTGGGAACTAACTTGTTGTTTAGTTCAGCGTATCATCCACAAACGGATGGACAGACAAAAGTGGTAAACATAAGTCTCGGAGATTTGCTGAGAAGCTTGGTGACAGGGCACCACAGTAGCTGGGACAATGTATTTCCATAGGTAGAGTTTGCATATAACGACTCAGTGAACAGGAGTAAAAGAAAAATTCCATTTCATATTGTTTATGGTATGCAGCTGAGAGGAATTTATGAACTGAGGGATTCAGAACAAACTGCGACTAGGAGCACTAGTGCAAAAGAATTCGCTGAGGCGATGAAGGAACTTCACAGCCAGGTGAAGGAGCGGTTGCATAATTCAAGCCAGGAGTATAAGCACAGAGCTGATCAGCATAGAAGACAACTTTAGTTTAAGGTTGGTGACTTAGTTTTGACACACTTGAGAAAGGAAAGGTTCCCGAGAGGAACATATAATAAGTTGAATATGAAGAAAATCGGGCCATGTAGGGTCTTGAAGAAAATTGGAGAAAATGCTTATGAGATTGAATTAACCGATGGGATCGGAATTTCTCTGATATTCAATGTCTCAGATTTATACCCATACAAAAATAAGGAAGCAGGAACAAATGATGAACAATCAGAGGCTCAGTGGTGAAAGCAGATGCCAGTTACAGATAAGCCACAGATGGAGTGCATACTGGACAAGAGAGTCAGTAAAAACACGAGAAGAAAAGAATAATTTGAGTATCTGGTCAAGTAGAAGAACCATCCAGTTGAAGATGCCAGCTGGGAGAATGAAGCGGAAATATAGAAGCATGGATAGGCCATGCAGGAGCTCATGGACAAGAGCCCATGAAAATTTTCAAGCGAGGGAGTATGATGCAGGAGCATCTCCCACATCAAGCGAGCCAGCGCGGAAGGAGAGAGACAGCTAGAAAGTGCCAGCCCAAATTTTGAAAGTTCCTTGAAGTTGTTGCACAGTCTTAAATGAATCCATTAAGACGAGGTGCACTTGTGTAATGTAACAGGACCTTGAGCAACTCACTCTCGTCCTTAGTAGGTAGGAGGCATTTAAAGTAGTTAATGCAGGTAGATAGAAATAAATTCTAGATTAGACTATTTGAGAGAACAAGAGGGAAACGGGATATAGACACCCTCATTGTGCATTGTAACATTATTCTGGAGAAGGAAGAGAAAGAGCATGCAGAGAGCTGTGTAAGAACACCCATGTATAGATATATGAATTAATAGAAGAACTTTGATTCAAATTCATGGTTTTGTGTTGTTCACTGTGTATTGATGTTATGTTCATGAATGTTTTCTTTCCTATTATACATTTGCTTTATGTGCTGTGTATATGATTTCATGGTCAATTTGAAGTCTGAGGGGAAGAAGGAATGAGTTTCAATTGTTTCTCTATCTGAGTGAGAATTCCTGCAAGGAGTGCAGTTGAAGTGTCCGCAAGGAGTGCGTCGACAAGGATTCAGGGTTGTGTCTCTGAAGCTAAGATAGGTTTACTTTTGTTCTCATTTCCTCAAAGTGCAGTTGGGCACAGAAGTTGCGCAATGAGTGCGCAGGCCAAGTAAAGTCTCAGAGCTGTGAACCTGAGTAAAGTGTTGAAAGACTGTTGCCGCAGGCGTGCGCAGAGTCTGAAAGGATTCAGGCACTTGAAGTGTTTGAAGGTTGCCGCAAGGAGTGACTGTAAGAGTCTTTTCTAAGGCTCTGAGTTACAAGAAAGCTCAGGAAGAATAGTGCTTTCAGCACACAGATTCATAGATGCAAGAGGTGCAGAGGTCTGAGAACTCTTTAGAAGAGTTCAAAGTCTATATAGCTCAGGAGAGACAACATTTTCATATGCAGAGGCGAGGACTTGAATTCATGGAGCTTGCAGAGAAAGGGAGAAAAGGTTGAGGCTTTTGGATTTTGAAATCCTTCCAAGGGCAGAAGAGAATGTGCAAAAGTTCAAGAGGAGAAGCATCGACCATTGGATCAGTCAATAGATTCTAGACCGTTGAATATTTCACATCCCGGAGGAGTAGAGGAGTGCGCAAGGAGAGGAAATTGTGATCCGTCGGATCTCACATAGATATCCATTAGCCGTTGGATCTGACCGGAGGGACGCAAAGTTTAAGTCTTCGTGAACAGAGAAGTGAAAGTCCCAAAAGGCATCAGGATATCAACACTCGGTATATCAGGGATATTGAGGACTTGAGGAGAGTCACTCGACACTCGAAACCCTGAGCCAACGAGGTTTTGATCTAAGCCATTCATTTGGGAGTGGACATGTTTCATGAGATTTCCCATCTCAGGGACTTGGACATCGGAGGACAGAAAAGGAAGTCCTTCAACTTCGCGAGCGGGGAAGTGGCGAGAATACCAGGAGACATCCATCTGAGGAGGACAGGTGGCAGAGATCGAGAGATTTCACGAACTCGGAAGTTCGCAGGGTTAGAACCCAAACATTGGGTACTCCAAGTCGTGAAGGCGTGAGGAATGAGAAGAAGAATAGCCATTGGATCTGGGTCATAGTAGGACCGTTGGATCGGGAACCCCATCACCTATCACGCATTCGAGGGTTCGGAGGTCGAGAGGGGTCACTTTCGACACCAGAAGTCATGAAGGTGCGAGTTACGAGAGGCATTGATATTTAGGCCCTAGCCTTTGGTTACATGTGGATAGGGCACTGACAAGGAAAGGATCCATAACCGTATCGTCGATTCGGGTATCACAAGATTGGAAAGGAAGAGTTGGAATCTTCGACTCACGAACTCGCGAGATTGCAAAATTTAGTCTGATCTCCCGATTGTAAAGAGGAGATCTCGTGGAGAGTTTGCTGTGGGTACGGATTTCCCAAAAGGGAAATAGAAGAGCCTTAGTGTTCTTTGGGTCAGTAGAGAAGAGAAGATCCTGTGAGTGGACGTGCCTTGTAAGCGCGCCTGCATCATTACACTTGAAAAATAATATAAGTGTATTAGTTTATTATGTTCTTTTCCAGACTCTTGGGACAATCTTGTTGTATAAATTGGTAGTACTACTCAATATACATTGAATTATGAGTATGTGGTTTCATCCTTGTTATCATAAGTGATAAGGTGGAAAAGCATGGATAGTAATAGCAAAAATGATTTAATTGTAAAAGGTTATACAAAATATAGGGATACAAATAGTTCTTCAGGGGGGATATCTAAATCTAAACATATATCTGAATCGCCAGGAAAATCTTTGAGGAAATTATGGAAATGTGGTAAAGTTGGGAATTATAAGAAACATTGCAGGTCTACGAAAGTTGATAAAGAAAAGGGATCTGATGATTCATCTTGATCCATAGAGGTGAAAACCTACACAAAAGAAGGAGGTGTTGTTTACCTAGAATCCAAAGGTACACATGTAAATCATGATGTATGGTTGATCGACTCAGGTGCATCACTTCATATGAATCCTCAAAGGGAATGGTTCAATGAATATGAAAAATATGATCATGATGATGTTTTCCTAGGAGATGACTCGACAAACAAAATCATGGGGTGTGGAAGGGTTAACCTATTGTTGAAATATGGAAGGATTAGAAATCTCCCTGGAGTTATGCACATTCTAGATCTATCCAGGAGCCTAATATCTATAAGTAAGTTGGATGATGTAGGTGTGGATAATTTATTGGGAAAAGGAACTTACAATATGGTTATGGGAGAAATGGTGTTGATGAGGGGAGTTTTATGTGGAACTATGTACAAGTTGTTATGAAGCATTTAAATTGGTGGGTGTAATAGTTTTGTCGTCCCTGAGTAGAGAAATAAAGAAGACAAGATCCATACTATCCCTGGAAAGAATACCATGCTATGGCATTAAAGACTAGATCACATTAGAGAAAAGGGACTTCAAACACTACACAATAAAGGTATGGTTGAAGGTATGTCTGATTGCACCTTGGATTTTTATTTCTGTGAATATTACATATATGGTAAAAAAAATCAAGTAAGATTCCCATCTAGTGCTACAAGAGAAAAGGGGATATTATAGTTGATACAAAGTGATGTGTTTGGACATGTTCCTATTCCATCACTATGTAAATATATGTATTAAGTTTCATTCATTAATGATTGTTATAGCAAAAAATTCCACACCTATGCTTGTGTTCCATGGTCTAATGCTTTCCTAATGCTTGCTAGACTTTTTCCCAAAATATCTCTCAAAAATTACTTTAAAAAATTCCATAAGAGCATATGTGTAGGTTTCCCTAGTGAAGCACGCGGACATCCATGCCTTCCCACACTGCAACCCATGAATGCCCTCAAAAGTTTTGAAAAATAAAATAATTTTGTGTTTTCAGACGGGTTTTTCTGTTGGACTCGTTTCCCAACGACCCTTTTTTGTACTCAACGGAATCCAACTCCCCAAACCTCTTTGGGAAGATATCAAAAAATCATTGATGGCTAAGGATAAGCCATGTCCTTTGATGCAAAGTTATTCTACTAGCATATAGAAAGCCTCCCTTCCCTATAATTCTATGAGCAACATCCCCTGTAATATGGAATCTCCTTTTCCAAAACTTATTTCTCATATTATATGACTATAGAGTGTCCCCTTATCTCTATTTGAGTCATTGAAAGAATATTGCATTGGTTGAGTTGATGCTTGAGGATTCCTGGAGGATCCTAGTTAGTTGGTTTCAAGATGGTGCCTAAAGGTTGGACAAGGTTGTAACTTACCTTTTCCACTTTTCTATAATAAAAGAGTTTGTTTTTCCTCAGATTTTATCTTCAATGTATGTTTATATTTATGCTTACCTTGAATATGACATATAATATGCACTTTCTTTTAATTGCATAACTACTTTTGTTGCAACCGTTGTTTTTTACCTATCTTTTCTTTTCTCCTACAATGTGCACTTTCTTTTCTCCTTTCTATCCCTACTTCCTCCTAGTTTAAGTAGTTATTTTCTTTAGATTTTTTGTGCTTGTATTTGAAGGGAGATTGTTGTTTGTACCACTTAGTCTTGTTATGTTGTGATCCAGATCCAAGATCATAGGGGAAAATTCCCTTAATCAGAACTGGCGACTCCACTGAGGATTCTCCTAGTTTGGGTCGGTTGTAGGGTGGTTTGTGTGTCCTTTTTTATTTCTATGAGTTTTCCTATTTTCCAAGATTTGTTGAAAAGATTGTATCATCTAGAAACTTTTCTATAAGTTTCTGGGAGTCTCCTTGTTGGAAGTCCTTTTTATTTTTCCAATTTTACGGAGTTATCCACACTTTTATGCAATATCAGTTGTAGATATCCACATTTTAACTGTGTATGACCCACGGACATCCACGAGTCTTGTTCACATAGTCGAAGAACTGTGTGCATTTGTGGAAAAAGTATATTTCTTCAGCTTCTAGGAGATTTATGGGTTTCTCCAAGTTATCTTGGGCTTCCTGAGTTTGTGATGGCTTTGTATTATTGTTTCTAATCTTGTAAAAACCTTCAAATTAGAAAATATCTTGCTCTTGGTTCTAGTGGGAAAATCCCCCCTTTAACTACACCAGGGTTTAAGATGTAGAAAGAGAGAATGACCATCTAAAATTCAATCTATTTTACTCTACCCCAAACATACCAAAGCAAATGAAAAGAAATCAATTAGAGAGAAGATTGGTAACTATACCTTTTATCCCACGTCTAGTGATGTTCTCCTCGAGCTCTGTAGTTCCAACAACTGCAAGCCTCCTCCCAAGGCTGACCTGCATCCAAAGATAGGAAAACAAGGACTAAAAGCATGCTATTCTATTCATAAGTTAGGGTTAGATATCAAATGATAAGTATAAATCAAAGAAAATACACAAAAAATCATCATTTGGGACAGGAAAATGTGATTATTTTATTCATCAAACAAAGATTGAAACTTACAATCCATGTCGGCCACTGTTCTACGAACCTGGTCTGAGCTCCTCTTTACCATGCTCCAAGTGCACCTTCAATAGGTCTCTTATCTCAATCTTTTGATCACCTCAATGGAAGGGAATGGATTGAATGGAAAGAAAAGGGGCTGAATAGGGAATGTTGAGGCAATATATCACAAAAGGTAGCAAAAGCTTGGGCAAGGAGGGGAAGTGAAATTGGGAAGAGTTTCACTATTCTTATGCTTGGATGTGAAATGAGACCCCAAAACCTCCTTTTATATGACAAAAGTATGGTTATTCGGTTGAGTGACGGTTCATAGCAGGTGAATTGGTTGGGAAACCTCCAATAGTCCGTGAATTTCACCAAATTCCTTACAAATTTTTAATTTTTGAAACTTTTGCAAGTATACACAGGTTGTTTAGTGTGCATCAATCATATGTACATTGGATGTAGTGGTGCAACAAGCGTATGTACATGGGTTGTAATGGTGCAGGGTGCGTACATGCTCTAAAATAGGGTTTTTAAGAAGAGCTCATCGGCAGTGCTTTGGAAAAATATGCAAGTAAGAGGGCTAATGCCATGTATGCATGGATAGGGAATTTTAGTGCTATAACACTTGGCTTCCCAGTGTTCTGCAATTTCTTTTAGCATATTTTGTTAGTTTTTCTTTGATAGAAAGAAAATAAATAAATAAACCTAGTTTTCAACTAGTTAGGTCTCTTTCTTTCTTTGAATTGTTTGCATTGTTATTTGAAAAAGAAAAACATATTAGCATAGGTTTATGTTTTCTTCTCATCTATAAAGAATTTCAAAAGAAAAATAAGGAAAAATAAATCCTTTTGTTTGCTTCTTTTCTTTCTCTTGAAAGTTGCATTGTGCATTTTGCATCAGAAAAGAAAAAAAGATTACATCTTTAGGTTTGAAGGATTGCTCATGCATTTTATTTTTGAAACTCTTTTTCATTTGAAGAATTAATGTAAAGTTTTATTTGTCATTGTTCTTATAAGTTTCATTTTTACAAAAGTATTGAACAAAATTAGTTGCACTCCCATATCCTTTGAGTAAAAACAACCACTAAAATGAATGCTAAACTTAAAATGTAATAGACTTTGTTTCTAGAGTTCAAAAACAAGTTTAGGGTTAGGGCCTTGGATTACGATTAGAGAGACAACTCTCCAAGGCCGCAAAACAAGCATAGGAGTTTGATCTAGGGAGAGTCTATTACACATTATTTTCATCATCTCTATGACCGTTAATGATGTAAACCTATTTTTTGCCTTCATAGGGGTTAGTGGCCTGAGTTCCTGAAGAGAGAAGGGAGAAGAACTTTTCCTGAAAAAAGAAGTTGCATTTTCCCTTGTAAAAACCCTGTTAAAAAGGAAGTTTGCAGGTTGCTATATAGGCAGGGTGTGAGAATGCCTGATTCTCACAAGTTTCACCATAGCTAGGGTGCGAGATGTTCGTAGGTTTCTCTATAGGTAGGGTGCGAGAATGCCTACATGTGGGAAAAACAAACATTTTCTCGAATCTTCTAGAAGGAGAAACTTGTATGGTGAGGTGGCATCCGAATGGTTTGGATCTTACTCACATTCATGATTTAGTGGGATCATCCTAACCTCCTCACCTTATCCTCTTCAACTTATAAAAGGAGAGGAGTTCTAATGGATAAAGTTAGCTTTGGTTAGCTTTGGAGTTTTTGGGATTAGCTTGGATTGGATTGAGCTTTGGAGATTTTTAGCTTGGATAGATGAGCCACTTTGTCAAGATAGATTGTGAATATTATCAGATCTGTGCTCTCAGAATTCTTGGAGTGAAAGTGTGTGGGGAACGAAGGACAGTTGGAAGGGACCTTACGAGATCAAGGCCATGGTTGTAATCTCTCTTTCACATTTAATATGATACATCAATATGATTCTTTCCTATAAAGCTTGTTGTGTTTTATTGTATGATTCCTTGATCACATACATAGGTTTATATTGATTTTATGCTATTTCTATCACTTTGGTTGGTTGCATTCTTTTGTAGCATCATCATTGTATGAACGTTGGAATGGAGCTAGGATGGCGATGGTGAGAGGATGTGATGTTTAAACGGTATGTCACCTATCCCTCTTTAGTTAGTAAATTTAATATCTAAAACTTAAGGAAAGCATCATGTTCTGGTGTGTTTTGTTCTAGATCTAGGTGGATCTAGGGAGATCAATTAGTCTCTGCACCTACCGATTTGTCCGATAACAAAATTGGTGACTCCACTGGGGAACAGATTGTTTCCTAGTTAGTCTAGTTTCCCTTGATTTGATTGCTTATTTTCTGGTCTCTGAGTCTATGGGAGATCCTTCCAGACTCTCTGGATCTGAAAGGTCACTCAAATTTAGTCCGTTTTCAAAAAAATTCTTGTTTACAGGCATTCTCGCACTATACCCTTTAATGGCCTGCAAGAAACACCTGAGTTTTCACCCTGGTGTTGAGTCCAATGTGAACCCCTCACAGTCAACCTTTGCTCATCTTGCGAGAATCTTGATTCTCTCACTGTAATACACTGCCAGCCTGCAAACTTGTTTGTAAAATTTTTTGGATTGGGTCTGGTCATTTTTTGATGCCCAATTTTTCTTTGATCAGCTGGATTGAGCTTTTGGAGCCTATATTGATCTACTTACAGTCTACTTGAAATATTTTGAGTTTCATTTATCCATCTTTGGTTTGTTTGGTTTTGAAGGATTAGTCTCTTTCTTTGAGTGTCTTTCAATTACAAAGCATGTGTTTTCTTTAGAATTGTTTAGGGAAAGATCAGATTTCTTCTAAATAGTTCACTTTAAAAGAGAACTTTTAGTTTGGGTTTCTT
>SNQJ01S0003209.1:130291-164394 GCA_010110895.2 Picea sitchensis
TTTTATATGTGGGCAAGATGCCAATCTAAAATGTGATTAGCTAGAGTATCTGTGATTTGGTTTAATCTCCTAGGAACATGAAAATATGTAATATAATCAAAGTTGCGTTCTAAGAGACGTACCCTAAGGAATCATCGGTGTAACATTGGATCGTGAACCCGATATATTCTGTTTAGCTGCGACACAACCAGTTGAGAATCTAGACAGACCCGGAGATGAGAGATACCCGATGACAATGCGTCACGCAGCAAATCAATAACTGCACTATACTCGACAACATTATTTGTGGTGTCACCTAAGCATATAACTCCAGAATATAACAACTGACCTTGTGGTGTAAAGATTACCCAAGCCGCGGAGGTGAGCCTCCGTGTGTGTCGACTAGTCCCATCCGCATACCCAACGAACACCTTGGACTCTCTTGACATCTGCCATATTAATGAAAGATAACATCAATGACACGTCCATAACAATTTTTTTAAAAGAAATGTAAAAAAGTAATAGTACAAAGACTATACATATGTTACAAAAAGTTACCCACAATGACCTGTCTATGAGTAATAATTCTTGAGGTAGAGCCCATTTCTAGGCTCCGCCAAAGCATTCCCTTCAAAATCGACCAAATGATAAGCACCCTTTTTTAATACCTCTTTAATAATGAAGGGTCTGAACCACATGGGTTTAAACTTTCCTACCCACAGGGGGTCCTTATCTTGGTCATAGACCAGGACAAGGTTACCCTCAGAAAAAATCCGAGGACGAACGGACCGATCATATTGACACTTGACCTTATGTTTATGAGCCTCATTGGCCAGGTCCGCATTGCGACGTTGATCATCAAGCTGATCAAGGTGTACTAACTGCTCTTCAAGTGGAGAAGTGTCTTGCAATAACTGCACTACCAATTTCAGAGATGGGATTTGACATTCGATGGGCAAGACTGCCTCCAGCCCGTAAATGAGTTGGAAAGGTGAGAAACTAGTTGCAGTCTTAACTGAGGTTCGGTAAGCCCATAATGCTGAGTATAACATCAAATACCAATTTGACTTGGCTGAGTTGATAGTTCACTATAGAATAGTCTTAAGGTTTTTGTTTACAACTTCCACCTGCCCATTGGCTTGGGGGTAGTAAGGTGAGGAATGGTCTTACCGTAACCCAAGCTTTGATGTTAATTCAGACATCATTTGGTTCTGAAAGTGGCTGCCATGGTCAGTGACAATCTCTCTCAGGTCGTCAAACTGTGTTATAATCTGGTTGAATAAGAAGAGAGTTGCAGTTTCTCCATCATCTTTAAATATTGACATAGCTTCGACCCACTTAGTGAAGTAGTCGACATCTACGATGATATAGCAGTGCCCCCTTGCTAACGGGGGGTTTCATGTAGTATAATCAATCCCCCACTTAGTGAAGGGGCCAACTGTGATGACAGGAAACATAGGATCTGGATGTTCCCTCATCTTCCGAGAGAAGATTTGGCATGGATGGCACTTCTTGACCGACTCGATACAATCTTTGATAAGTGTGGGCCAGAAGTAACCTACTCGTAAAATCTTTTGGGTTGTTGCCAACCTAGATAAATGACCGCCACAAGATCCATTATGACAATCGTTGAGCACTATGATGGCCTCCTCATGAGTGAGACATCAATGCAAGATGTAGTCTACGCCTCTCCGATACAATGTATCATCGAGTATAAGATAATTCTTGGCTTGATGGTGTATCCACCGATGCTCATCACAAGAAGCAGAGGTGGGGCACTTCAAAGTTTGGAGATAGATTAGTATATCTCTATACCATGGGTTTGAAGATTCAATCAAAAACATATCCCCCCAGATAGGTGATTCCTCAGGAACAACGTCACCTGACTCAACCGGAAGCTCTGAAATAAGTTCTGCGAAGACCAATGACTTCTTGGACTTTGCTGAAATGAAGTCTAAGTCAAATTCTTGGAGGATGACCATCCATCTACTAATTTTTCTTCCTATAACTCATCGTGTAAACATGTACTGGAATGGATTCACGACAGCAATGACGATGGTCTTGCGAAACAGAACATAGTGACGGAACCATTGAACAGCATGAACTGTTGCCAACACAATTTTTTTGAGATGGGAATAATTAAGTTCCAGTCCTACGAGGCCTCGACTCAGGTAATAGATCACGTATTCTGAAAATGAATCATCTTCCTAAACTAAAACCATGCCTATGGTTGACTATGCGGCAGCCAGATATAATAAGAAATATTTGTTATAATTAGGTGGTCGTAGTAGAGGTGCGGTTGTGAGGGCGTGTTTTAATCCGTCAAAAGAGCATTGAGCGGCTTCGTCCCAGAAAAAGGGAACATCTTTCTTCAGTAAACGCATAAATGCCTTGGTGATTTCGGCATAGTTGGCGATGAAGCATCGTAAGAAGTTCGCCTTGCCTTGAAGACTTTGAAGTTGTAAGATTTTGCGTTGGGGGGGGCACCTGGATTTTTGCCTCCACCTTAAGAGGATCCACCATGATCCCTATTGTTGATACAATGAAACCTAACAAACGTCTTGACGTGATGAAAAATCTGCACTTGTTGGGATTCAAG
This sequence comes from Picea sitchensis, assembly GCA_010110895.2. NCBI lineage: Eukaryota > Viridiplantae > Streptophyta > Pinopsida > Pinales > Pinaceae > Picea > Picea sitchensis. Next base: position 132,870 of record SNQJ01S0003209.1, read on the forward strand.
TGAATCCTGAAGTAGCGACAATGTTCGAAGATTAGTCTGAGGTGCATAGGATGATCCTTTCGCTTGTGAGAGCGTGATGCTAAATCATCTAGATAGGCTTCAACTATATGTTTGAGGTTGTGAAATGCAAAATACATGGCCCGCTGGAAAGTGGCTCCAACATTCTTGAGGCCAAAAGGCATCTTACGATAGGTGAATATACCCCATGGACAAATGAATGTTGTTTTGTGTTGGTCTTCAGGTTTGATTTGGATTTGATTATATCTCGAAAAACCATCCATGAACGAAAAATGCTTCACAACCAGCACATTCATCAATGATCTAGTCGATGAATGGTGTTGGAAAATTATCTTTTGGACACGCCTTGTTCAAATCACAGAAATCAGTACATACACGAATCGTGCCTTGTTTTTTATTGACCAGGACGGGGTTTGACACCCATTGAGTCAAATGGATAGGGTAAATGAACCCTGCCTTTATCAATTTCTCAACCTCAATCTTGATGGCTGCTGCTTTCTTAGGATTGACTGGATGAAGTTTTTGTCGAACAAGTTTGGCATCAGGATACGTTGTGATTTCATGTTCAACTATTTTCTGATCGATACCTGGCATTTTCTCATAAGACCAGGAAAAAACGTCGCGTAATTCTTTGAAAAGATCCATGTAGATTTGAATATCTTCGGTGGAGCAATCCGCTCTGACGAAGACATTCTCCACGACACCAGGGTTTCGGGAGATGTTGATAGGTATAGTTGCAGCGATAGTCGCCATATTTCCCTCAGCATAAATGTCTTGTGTAGCTAAGAGGTTAATAGAACATGGCTGATCTCCCATCATGGTGATAGTGAATTCTCCTACCTTGATTCGACTTAACTCTGGGAGGAAATATGATATGTGATGAAGATCCTCCCAAGGTTTGTTCAGACTAGTGATTGGTTTGATTACAGCTTCATCAGAAGGCAAGACTAAGTCTAATGAATCGGTGGTAGTAAGAGAACCCTGAGCCCAAATAGGCTTTAGAAGTGGATCCAACTCTTGTGCGGGAGTCGGATCAGGGTTAGTTGAAGCTTGTTGGACTAAATAGTACGCTACTTCAGAAACCAACAAGGGCATGGACATGCCAAAGTGCCTTGTATCATCCATCATGGCTAATGGGGAAGGAAGAATCCATGGATCCTCAAAGTAATTCGTGCGGAATGACGACACTTGAAAAATCTCAGCCTTTTGGTGATTAGATATAAAATTGACATCGTCATGAGGAGGTGGGTAATAGAAGGTACCCATCAAGGATGGGCACAAACCAACTCCTACGTTAACGACACCGGCTTGAGGATTATCAATCATGGGAACCATGGATGCCCCCAAAGCTAGGTCAGGTCTAGAGAAGGACAATTGATCGATGGTCACTATCCAACCTTCGTGTGGAAACAAAAAGACTCAGAAAACTGTAGCAACCACAGCTTGCATAGCATAAGTCCAACTCCGACCTAATAAGAGGTTATAGTCGAGGGGAGCATCAACTACCTCTACTTCAACACACACGGTCTTCCCTCCTAACTGCACAGGGAAAGAAGGAATGATGCCATGTGGTCGAAAAGAATGACCGTCGAACACAGTGAGGAGAGTAGGTGATGGAGACAAAGTGGGCTGGCCAATGGCCTTCCAACATGGTAATGACATAACGCATGTCGAAGCGCCCTCATCGACCACCGTGCAAAAGATATTGCATGTAAAAGTTTTTGTGGGATGAGCCACTACTATCTGAAATGCTACGTGGTAAGGCAGACAAGTTTTTAAGTCAGTGGTATCTAACATGATGGTACCCAGGTTACAAGTCTCAGTAGAGCCTAAAGCAGTTAACAAGGCTTTCCTCTGAGTAGGGTAGCTTTGGAGGACATCCAAAGCATACATCACACAAGGGGTTTGTGATAAATCTTCCACCACAGAGTAATTCTGGGTGGCCCTTGCGTTTGGGTTATGAGAAGCTTTCTTAAATGCACCCTTTGGAATGCGTGTCATTGTTTCTCCCAATGTATTCTCAATATGTAGAGGAAGAGATGGGAGTTCGACTTCTTTGCCCTTCTCAGAAGTGCTTGGTTTACTATAGTCGTGCGCTCGTGTTGTTATTAAGGCATCACCCCTAACCATATATACGTTCATGGATGAGGAATTATTTGGAGGAGGGAAGGTTTCTTGGATGCCCCCTTTTGTACTTGTAGAGGCTTGAGTTAAATTTTTCCAATGCTGAAAGGGATTGGTCAACACGGCTTGCTATTGCTGTGTGACAAACTTTTGGGCCTCTGCAAGTCGAGGAAAAAGATGGGTCGGGTGGTCTTCCGCACACAAGTTGCATGGATACCTCGCCTTCTATTTTTCCGTGGTGCCCTCGCCAGCATTATCAGTGGGTTTTTTCTCCCCCTTACCCTTCTTTCGCTGTTTTTTCTTCCCTTCAAGCTGTTGGGTGGCCTTTGGGTTAGTCGACTGCACGGAGTGTACTTCCGATGTTTGGGTAGGAGAAGCCAATGCATTAGTCTGGCTGGCCACTGAGTGTTGTATAGATAACTGTTGCAATTGTTTTGTCAATTGCTCAGCGAGCTTGGTTTGTGTGGTACCAACAATACCATTGGCATGTGGTCCAACTCTTTGTCTAGTTTTATCTAGTATCGATTGTGGTGCATCCGGCAGGATGTTGTATAATAAACCAGACTGAGAATAGATAAGCTCAAACTATTGAGCCCTCATGATGGGATCTTCTTCAGAGAAAACCCCAGAAGTTGCGATGTCTTTGGATAATTATGGGACTAGAGACTTAAGGAACCACTCAAGCAGGAATGTTGGTGGGACCGGTACTTTAATTAGACTCTTCCAGCGTCGCCACTCTTGGATATGATCAGAGATATGGTCCACTGTTGTCTGTACGAAATTGACGAGCAATTCTATGCCAGCGTCGTATCTCACAGGTAACTAGAAATGGTTAAGGAAGGCCATCGCCAGTTCACCAAAGGAAGATTATCTTGAGCGATCAAGCTCGATGTACCATTTTGCGGCACTCCCGATAAGAGTGCATTGAAACAATCGCAACTGAATAGAGTCATATTTCAATGAGTTATATGAACACCAAAGATGGAAGGTAGTCACGTGATCACCTAGATATTCGTTAGGCTTGGCCTCAAACTTTGGAATGTCCAAAGGCAACTTCGTTGGCATAGGAGGCCAATGTGGATCGTGACAAATAAGATCATTTAACAACCTTGTCAAATCTAGCATGTGTAACATCGCCAGGAATGGTAGTTTGGGTTGCTGCTGATAGCCTGGGAAAAAGGGTCCTGGGGTTTGACTGGCACTAGGTTGCCAGGAAAATTTTGGCTGCTGGTCCGGGTTCTGGTAGAAACCATGGCCCTGACTAGCGTAAGGATTTTTCATCTGTGGAGACATCATTGGCTAATTCCCCATAAAGGACATTGAATGTTGGGCATGCATCGTGTTTGAAGGAATTTAGGAAGGATTACCCCATGCCTGTCCTGATGGGAGAGGCATAGAAGTCTATCCAGGGTACCATTGACTGTGGAAAGAATTACCCCAGAATGACATTCCAGAAGAGAGAATGGATCCTTGTCCTGAGTTCCAAGGTCCTACTATATGTGCTCCTAGCGCATGAATAGTACCTTGTGCCAGAGTAGACTGTCCAAAAATGGGAGTGCCCCCAGACAAGAAAGCAGTGGATGCGAAAGTGTTGTTACCAAACGTCTCGTTCCAAACAAACGGTGATGAACCTACCGACATAGTGTGCACAGGTGTTCCTTGACTCCTGGCTCCAAATCAACTAGTGTGTGCAGGTTTCCCGACGGACTACTGATGCAGACCACCAAGCGAACGGGACGAAGGAGAGATATGACCTCCAGCATAAGGAAAAGCATTAAAATTGATGAAAGTGCCCCCAAGTTGACCTTGCAGAGGAGCGTTAGCACTCCCTGTCCCCAGACCCAAAGTCTGTAAAGTGGAGTGAGTGAGTGCAGGACTTGTGCCCGAACTAGGCATACCGTATGAGAACGGAGGGCCTATCGCACTAGGTGTGAAGGGATTTGTGGCCGCCGCGATAGATGGGATCAGTCCACTGTGCGACGTAGTTGCGTCCGAGACCATGGTGGTTCGGACCGATGATGGCAAGTTAGGAGATGCTTCTCCTGTGGTAGCAATGATGGTGGGAATGGAAGAATTCCCAGAGGAAGTAATAGCGTTTGTTTCCATAGCTGTGTGAGGCACTAACAGGCGTTCGTAAAATTGGATTGGTACAATGACCAATGGCCAAGTATCAGTGGTTGGGGTTTCAACCAAGCCAAGATTGGCAGTTGATTCCTCTAGGAGTTGTTTGGGCACAATGGTTTTTAACCTGGTTGCTTTGAAAGACCCTTGTTGGTCTAGCTTCCACCTCAATGGTGGCGGGGGTGGCTCCAGTATAACCGGCAGTAAGCCCAGAAGCCTTTGTGATCGGAGGAGCTCGGGATCCTCCACTGTGTGAGAAGATCCAATACATGCTAACGTATTCTACACGTTCAAACAACAACACACACTAAAAAAGAAGCCCCTAAGAGATAAGACAAGCAAACACTAAACTAGTTGGAAGAACAGTTACAACAACCAACACTAGAGCAACTTACCGGTGCAAGTGCAACTCAAACATGGAATCACCCACTAGGTATACACTAAAAATCATGGCCCGATGTCTATCCTAGGTACCGCGGTATACCCCCACAGTCACCAATGTATGTCCCTAAAAAGATTGGCAACTAGTTTGCCAACACACGAACAGTCACCAGGCGGGTGCAGTCGAAAGTCGGGTAGACCACAATGAGCAGGGTATCAAGCCTGAAACCTATCAAGGGTATCGAGAGAAAATGGTCTGGAAGACAACTGAGGACCTCAAACAGATTCGAGACCCACGAAGCCCCATGGCAAATGCAAATAATGGAATCCCAAAACAAGCCCTCGATATGTGTTCTCCACTATGCTTGGTCTGGCTTTGGAGGGGTTATCTCCACTACCTTTCCTCACGCGACCTCGTGTTTATACCCTGTGTTAGAGGGGGGTCCTGGATAAATTCCATGAAACTGGACTTCTGCACTCCCTATCACAGACTCCAATGTTTGGTTTTGAATGGCCTTGGAGAGTTTCCTCTCCAACCTAATCCAAGGCCCTAGTCCTGAACTAGTTTGTGAACCCTACAAAAAGTATAATAGATTTTAAATTAGTGTTGCTTTTATTGGATTTTTTACATCACAGGGTATGAAGGTGAAACTGATGATGTATAAAGACTCAAAGCAAAAACGAATGAAAAAAGATGGAAACAAAAGACTTTTACTAAATGCAAAAATCAACAATTTTTCACAAAGAAATACTTCTTTTCCTTTTCAATTTTTCTAAGATTTCATGCAGCAAACATAAAGGAATTTCTCTCGACTACGAGCTACTTATGATCTAAATGCACTGCAAAAACTTATGAACAAAAAGACTTCTTCCTAGCTATTGATGTAGAAACACAATCTTCAAACAAAGAAGAAAATGAAAAGATTTATTTTTTATTTTTTATTTTTTATTTATGTGCTAATCAAGCAACAAAGGGAAAATACCGACAAGCCTAAAACCAAGAAAAAAAAAATTCTAGCTTAAAGCGCATATCGCAAAGAATCAGAGAAAAGGCACATAATGGCAATCAAGAAAGAAAAGACTCTTACGCTTGTCTAAAAACCATAAAACAAAATTTTTCTTTTTATCTTTTCTATCAACTAGCAACTAAGAAAAAACAGGCTAAGGGTAAGAGGCCCTAACCTACTGACTGTTCAACCCTAGACTCAAACACCTGAGAGGAACACTTCTCACCAAAGGAGGGGATGACTACCCCACCCTGATTGAAAATTAGCCTGTCAAGCACGCTACTGTCACTGAAACAGCACGCGTGCGAATGCGTGCTGAGCTAAAATAGGATGCGTGTACACATGGTCTAACCTTGTACAGGCTGCGTGTATGTATAAATTCTAAGACAAAAAATAAAAACAGGCAGCCCAGACCCAGAAGAGGCCTTTGGTATTGACAACCAGGGTCCCTTGAAGGCTTGGATGTTTCTTCTAACAGAAAAGAAAAAATATTTGCAAGGAATAACAAAACACAAAAAGACAAACTGAGACAAGATTGTGAACCAACAAGACTCAGACAGGATCCATAAAACCCCCTAAGAATGTATAATTCTGACAGAGAAGAGGAGGACTTCCTTATGCGTGCAGGCCTTATGCAGGCTACGTGTACCTCTGTGTGTCTCGACAATTTTCGTCAAGCAACAGTCAAGGAAGAACTGGTATAAAGAACCAGGCTCCCTACTAGCTAGGGCCTTACAGGAAAAGACACGTAAAGAAACAAAAAATCTAATCTCTTAAACTACCCAAAAGACTCAACTAAATCCGGACACCCTAAAGAGTATTTCCCCAGTATGGTCGCCAACTCTGTTGTTGGGAAAAATACCCTACGGACTAGCAAACTAGGGTCAGACTTGCATGCAGATTTTGACCGTAAAGAAATTACTTTTTAACCTACCACCCAAAACTTAAACCCCTCTTTCACAATACATGGATGGAAAGGAACTACTAACCTTTTTTACTGATGTTTGGTGTAGATCCTCCGTTGCACTTTACCCGCTTGCTTTCTCTGCTCCTTCCAAAAATAATTCTGCAATCAAGACAAACCACTACGCATGCATGCTACTTTTCTACTTGAGGGTTAGAAATTAAGCACAAATTAAACAAATCATAGATAACTCATGCATTGGGATGGGAAAATTATTCTTTTATTATTTTCAAAATCAATCAACTTACAATCAAAGTCGAGACCGGCCACTGCTCCTTGATCTTGATCCCGAGATCCTCCTCTTCTGTCCTCCAACTGCTTTGTGTTAATTCTCCTTAGGCTTGAGGAAAGGCTAAAGGGTTGGGACAATGGATTCGGCAAATGGGAAGAGTTTCTTCGCTATCTTCTTTTCTTTCCAAATGGTACCCCTACCCCTTATTTTATAGGCTAGAAGGAGCTAGGGTTTTGGATGAACTCTCATCCATGCATGGCCGAGAGTTTCAGTTAACTGACCCATAGCTTTTTGTCACGTCGGCAACTTTCCTATTTTTGTGTTTTGTTAGGTACATGTGGGCTGTAGTGGGCTTGCCAACATGTACATGTGTGCAGTAATGGGTTAGGGTGTGTGGGACTTGACCCAAGAGGATTTCAAAAGAGGTTGTTTAGAATATGTTTTGGCAATGAAGGGATATGAGTTAGCCTGATGCTAAGTAAGCATGTGTGGTGCAATTTAGGGTTATAACACCCTCATGCTAGATAATGGAGGATGACTTAAATCCTTCCTTCCAATAGGTTCCCTCCCATTGACTTCAACAAATATTGCTTTGGGAGAGGGATCTAGAGTTATGCTTTGGTACCTTGGGGCTTCCAGTCATCAGTGGTAGGTTCCCTCCCTATTGACAGTGGGAATACCTCAATGTACCCTGCTCGATAGTTTCTACCAGGTGTTTGACACCAAATCATTCATTCACACTTTTTAGATAGTACCATGGCATCTTGAATCCTGTTATCATTATCGATAGGTTGTCTTGTGTTTGTTAACGATATACCTCAATGACCAGTAATCAAATGATGTCTCACTATTTTTGACTTCGACTCATTTATTCGCATAGTGTAGACTTGTACCATGATGGATCGTAGTGAAGACTTTGGGTGAAGTACAAGAACCACATATGTTGTGATCCTTCCCGACTCATATGGTGCCACCTCATAGAATGACACCCACAGAGGATCATATTGTTCATTTCTTTGGTCCTATTTATACTCTGTTATTGATTTTGAGACATAGCTCAATTGTGTATCTATTCGCGGCTATGATCTACTTTGACATGGATCCATTGTGTATTCTTCATGGCCATGCTTGCTACCTCATTTATATCAAATGGATTCAATGTGTACTATTCGTGGCCATGGACAATATCTATATTTTACATATGCCATGGATCCATAGTGTAATTTATTTGGTAGCCATGCTTACATCACTCCTGAGAATGGGTATGGCTGACTTGAGAAGAAAAACTCTTGCTTGATCCTTGCTGACAGTTTTTTTTTTGGATTAGTTGTTTGGGACCATCCATGGATTCTTTGATGCATCCTCACCTCTTAGAGTTCATAATGTAATTTGGCCATCATTTTTACCTTATGACCTCGAAAATTAGGGGGCATCTATTATAGCACAAAATTCCACACCTATTCTTTTGTGTCATGGCCTAACCATTTCCTAATGCTTGCTAGACTTTTCCCTAAAATATCTCTCAAAAATTACTTAAAAAACATTCCCTAAGAGCATATATGTGGGTTTACCTAGTGCAACACATGGACATTCATGCCTTCCCACACTGCAATCCACGGATGCCCTAAATATTTGTGAAAATAAAATAATTTGGTGTTCTCGGGAGGGTTTTTCGGTTGGACTCATTTCCCAACGACCCTTGCTCGTACTCAACAAAATCCAACTACCAAAACCTCTTTGGGAAGATAGAAAACAAGCATTGATGGCTAAGGAGAATTCAAGTCCTTTGATGCAAATTTATGCTTCCAGCATCTAGCAAGCCTCCCTTCCCTATAATTCTCTGAGCAACATCCCCTATAATATGGAAACTCCTTTTCTATAATTTCTTTCTCATATTATATGACTATAGAGTGTCTCCTTATCTCTATTTGATTCATTGAAGGAAGATTGCATCGGTTGCGTTTATGCTTGAGGATGCCTGGAGGAACCTAGAAAGTTGGCTTCAAGACAATTCCTAAAGGATGGAAAAGTTTGTAACTTACCTTTTCCACTTGTTGATAATAAAAGAGTTTGTTTTCCCTCAGATTTTGTCTCAATGTATGTTTATATTTATGCTTACATTGAATATGACATATAATATGCACATGCTTTTGATTGCATAACTACTTTTGTTGCAGCCCTTGTTTTGCATCTATCTTTCAGGCTTGTTCTAGTGGAAGATCAAAAGATTTTCAATGGCTTAGAGTGGGGATGAACATTATACGGGACAATAAAATGCACTTTCTTTTCTCCTTTTTATCCCTACTTGCTCCTAGTTTAAGTAGTTATTTTATTTATCTTTTGCGTTCTTGTCTTTGAAGCGAGACTATTGTCTCTGCCACTTAGTATTTATTTGTTGTTATCCAGACCCAATATCACAGGAGAAAAATCCCTTAATCACTTATTTCTGTAGCAAACCAAGCCTTATAATAGAAAATTTAACCAACAAAATAACACTAAATTAGCCTAAACGATGCACCTAGGTGTTACACATGATTTTCGTCATCTTGGTGATGCATTCACAATGGTGTACTTAGGCTCCCAACAAGAACTTTCTCCTGAGAAGAATGGAATTTATCTCCTTCCAGAAAACATATTTTCAAAGTGAGTTCACAAGCTGCTTATAGCCTAGGGTGTGAGAATGACCCATTCTCATAGGCCACCTTCATCTAGGGTGCGAACTTCTCACATTGTGCTCTATATACAGGGTGAAAATTTGTTTTCAAGCTTGGAAAACAGAAGAAGTCTCGAGGGTTATAGAAGGGAATCTTCTAGAGAATGAGTTGGCACTCATATGGTTGTCATTTTACTGGTTTCTCTGATTTTATGGGATCATTCTCATCCATGTAGCCATATCACCCTCTCCTATATATTGAAAGGATTCTCATGGAAAAGGTTAATCAAGATTAATTGAAGAATTGGTGAAGGAATTGTGTGAAGAACCCTGTTTGAACAAAAGCTTGGAGACTCTAGTAGATCTATCAAGAGGAATTGGATCTTCTTCATGCAAGTACAGAGCGAGTGTGTATGTTGGAACCAAGAGTCACTGAAAGGAAGCTTGCAACATCAAGGCAATCAGGTTGTATCTTCTACTTTCGATTAATATGATACAACGACATGTCCTTTTCCCATAAAGTCATTCTTACTTTATTGTGTAATTCCTTGATCATATACATAAGTTGATGATTGAATACATTTTTCTATCTTCACTTTGGTTGGTTTGTGTTGTCTTGGTCTTGACCTCATGAGAGCACCGGAGCGAAGCGGGAGAAACAAAGACCTAAGGAAGCGATACAAAGGTATTCCACTTGTTCCTCCTTACTAGATAATTCAATGGTCGTAACTTAGGGAAAGAGTCATGTCCTATCTTGTTTTGTTCTAGATCTAGGTGGATCTAGAGAGATCTGTTAGTGTCTGCACCTACCGTTAGTCCGATAACAAAATTGGTGACTCCATTGGGGATGCAACCCATTTTTTAGTGGTTTTTGGTGTTTTTCCTTGGCCATTTTCTCTTGCCTTACCTTTCTTCATTTCTATCAATCTCTGATTCTTCAGGACACCCTGACAGACTCTCTGGGTCCATAAGTCCCTTCAATTTTTTTGTCTTTTTCCAAAATTTTTCCTAGTTTCAGGCCTTCTCGCACTGTACCCCACACTGGCCTGAGAGAACCCCTTGAGTTCACACTTTTCCTTTCAGTTTAGTGTGAGGTTCTCACACTCTTCTTGAAGCTATCCCGCACAAATCATCCATTCTCACGCTGTACATCACTGATAGCCTGCGAACCCATTTTTTAAAAAAACATTTTAGAATTAGGGTTTTTGTATGCTCAGATGCCTAGATCTCTATGTATGTATGAAAATAACTTCTTGGGCCATTGGTTTATTGTTTCTTGACTTCGGATTTTGTGCATGATCAGTCTTCAGAAACCAAAAACTCTTCTTGTCCAACTTTTTCTCAACTCTCATATCTTGAGTTTTCTTAGCAAGGATACAGTCTCTGATCCTGGAATCTGAGTGCTAGTTTGGTTAAGAGCCGGTGATCAGTTTGAAAGTTGGGATTGTTTGTCTTTCTCATTTGCTCATTACTTCGAAAATCATTGTTCTCATGCAATTGAAAAGACTAGTCTTGCCTGCTTGTCATTTTTGTCTTCATTGAAAGATTGGTTTTTGTTTGTGGCTTTTCGCTAGTTATTGATTTTACTTAGTTTCACCACCATGGTGGCCCTTTTTGAAAAGTAAATTTTTTTTTTCTTTTTAAAATCATTTTCATTTTGAAAATATTGGAAATCAATTGTCAAAATAGATAGAGAATTGCCATTGTTACGTGATTCATTGATATTGCATTTTAAAGAAGATTGCATATTCGTAGTTCGAGATTATTCGAGAAAAATTTTCTTACCCTCCTGTAAATAGGACTCATTGAACAAGAATTGATAACTTTTCATTCCTATCTATGCATTGTTGGGTCAGAGTCTCACACAACATTGGTTTCATTTCCTTTACCTTTGAGTAACAACAACCCTTAATAATATTGCGTAATTTTAGAATTTAACTAGTAACTCTTTTCTAGGACTCTATTATGCCAACAATTAGCTAGGCTAGAGATTTGGAATAGGTAGAGAGATACACTCTCCAAAGCAAAAAAAACACAATAGCATATTGTGTTAAGGAGTGCCAAATTCCATTTACAACATTTTTTCCTGGGAAGCCCTTCTCACACAAGGGTCAAACCCGAGGTCGCATTGATATTGACAGAGTTACTCACCCTGCTTTGTTGATATCAGTGTACATATTGCACGTATTATGGGGGTCACTTGGAGGTATACCCACAATGATGAGTGGAAGCCTCTCAAGTTGATTTCAGGCTAGATTCCCTGCCCTTGCATGTGGATCGGACTGTCAACTGTGCCCCCAGGATTTATTGTTTTCGGTGGTAACCTTAGTGGCCTATCTTCTTAGGATCTTACACAAGTTGAATGTGAAGGGGAAAGTCTTCACGGTACCTAGAATCGACATTGGCCAAACTCACTCGGGCTCCTTGAAGGGTATACCCACGATTATGTGTGGGAGCTTGCACCAGGGTGTAAGTCCATTAAGCAGGTCGTCAACGTAACTTTTCCACCCTAGCCCATCCCCTTCTCGTCTCGTTGTTTCGACGTTGTATTTCATCACCAACTAGTAACTTTGGAATTAGAAGGTCTTGTTTGCTTGGTTTTGTTTCCTAGAATTTTTACTAGTGCATGCTGTTTGCTTACCGAAGTTGACCACAGGATTTTCTTCGTAAGTTTGGAACTCATCCACAATAGAGCATCCACGTCGTTCACGTTGAATACAGGGCTTACCCCCAGAAAATCTAGAAGGTTCTCAGCCCCTACCTACAAGCTCACCAGAGGGCTCTCCTCAATAGAGTGAAATCCAAGACATCACCACTCCACAAGTGGAAAGAAATGACTCTCTAGAACGGTTCCGAATCACCAATTCTTGAGAGGCCTTTCGACTTCACTCTGATTCTGAGAGATGTATTATGCGAGTGAATTATTTTAGAGACTTAGTTGTTTTGTCTTCTGGATCACCGACTGGACCTTTTCCAGGACCTGAGGGCCAAGATCCTTTTTGGTCTGCTGGAATTTTTAGACGGGACCTCTTTGGTTTAGGAGCAGGTGTTGAAATGACCGTCTCACCTGTGTTCCACTAAACCTCTGACCCAAACACAATACCTTTTACTACTGCTTATTATTTTCCTAGTACAGAAGCTCTGCAAGCTGACCACATCTTGACCCTCCTTTTAGAAATGGTCCATTACAAAGATACTATGAGTATTCACACCAGGATTACAGTGGCTAGTCAAGCCCCCATTGGCACACTACTCTCACCTAGTGTCACCCCTATGCTTCCACCCAGATACCGTGTGTTGAATGCTTCTATTCCCACTCCTACGCAAACCCCATCTGGAACTCTTGGTGGTCCATCTTCTTCTGGTCACTCTCCTCCCAGCTTCATTCCAACACTTCCTCAACCCCCTTTCGGAGGACCTTCTCCATCCTCTATCAACGACACTAATCCTAGTGGCACCATTCTATCATTCACACCAAATTACCAGATTCCTTTTGGTGGACAATTTCACCAGGGAGGTGTGACTCAACCCCCCCTTGTAGGGAAAATTCCTATTAGAACACAAATCCCAATAGGAACACAACCTTTGATGGGAGCACAAGCCCCACTGACCCCACCCTATGGACAAAACATACCTCCATCCTTGGCCCAGTATTGGAATCATCTGATACAACATAATACTCAATTGACTGGGGGGCAACGGCCTCAAAATACCTCCGTTATAACCCCTAGTATAGGCCAACCATATCCAGGTATGTCCAATTCTATTTGGGGTTCGAATGCTCAACCCAATGCCCCCATTCAAGGGTACAATCCTATGAGCTACTTCCATCTACAACAACCATCGAATCTACCTGGGTCTTCACATTATATGCAGACTGAATCCCTCCCCAAAGCCACCAGTACCCACATGTGAATAGACAGTTACCCTTCGTAGCCACTTTGGACCTTCCAGACCTATCGAGGATTTTAAACAATCCAATCTGTCACTCGCCCCAATGGCCTGCTATACCAGCCAAGCTACCGTTTGACATCCATAAATTCGATTGAAAAGCAGGAGAGGACCCCAACAATCACATCATGAAATTTCACCTTTGGTGCTCATCCAACTCCTTGATGGATGACTCTATTTGTTTACACCTTTTTCAACGAACTCTCATGGGTTCTAGCGTGAAGTGGTATATAGAATTACCATGAGGTTTTTTCATTGACTTCAACACCCTCATTATGGCTTTCCTCACCCACTACCAGTTACCAATATGCTATAAATGGGGACCACGATTTTGAGTTCTTTCAAACAAAACAAAGCCACTCATATATCCGATCACATCCATGAGTGGCAACAGAGATGAAGTCTCATCAAACTTGAACTTCCCAATCAGTTACTGGCAGAGTGGTTCACAAAATCATTTGTGAATGACATCGGTTGTGACATCGCCATGGGTGGAGTTGTCATAGAAGAATAGGACATAAGTCATGCTCAATATGTTGACCTCGTTTACTCACAAACGGGTACTCTTTATGACTTACTCCCTGATGCACCTCGTCCTTCGAATTCCGCCACTTCGAATACTATCGCTGCGTCTCATGCAGCTGACGGTGTGATTGGAATTTTCCATGCCCAACCACATTCTGCCCAAACTACTAGCCACAGTCCCAAACCTAATTCTTCTAATGTTCAAAATGATCTATATCCTACCCCTCCCACTGGCAAGACTTCTGAGGTAAATGTAGTTCAATCTACCACAGCCAGTAAAAACAAATCCAGAAAGGGAAAGGGTAAGAATAAGGAGGACAAAAATATTTTGCAAGCAGAGAGAACCAAAACTCCACCCATTGATGATAGGGATAAGCGCAAACCTCGATACCCTTGTCTTATCTATGGTGATGATCACTACACGAAGGATTTTCCACGATGAGCTGAGGTCACTAAGTTCCTTCAAAGAGCCCCGAAACCACCCACTCCAGCCGTTTTGTCACAACCCTTCCCTTCTCAACAACAGGCCCAATTGGTCATTCATGACCAACCATCCCCCTCCACTACATATTATGTCTTAATGTGTACCAATGATTCAAAGAAAAGTGATCTCACACTTACCACTCGATCCAAAGATTATTCCCCCTCTAAAGAGAAGGTTGACGTTCTACCTCCTTCATTGGTCCAACCCTCTCCCATGACTCCACCGATTGTAGCTCATAGGATTATACCCTTGAATGGGGGCATTGGGTTGAGAATTCAAACCCCAAATAGGATTGGACGTACCTGGATATGGTTGGCCTATACTAGGGGGTATAACAGAGGTAACTTGAAGCCGTTTCCCCCCAATCAATTGAGGATTATGTTGTATCAGATGATTCCAATACTGGGCCAAGGATGGAGGTATGTTTTGTCCATAGGGTGGAGTTGGTGGGGTTTGTGCTCCCATCGAAGTTTGTGTTCCTATTGGGATTTGTGTTCCAATAGGATTGTTCCCTACAAGGGGGGGTTGAGTCACACCTCCCTAGTGAAATTGTCCACCAACAGGAATCTGATAATTTGGTGTGAATGACAGAATGGTGCCACTAGGATTAGTACCAACCAATCTCAAACCCGTCGACCATTGTCATCATTTCAACCATTCCCGAGTCCACACATGATGTGTTTTTCGAAGGGAACTTAAGAAATATCTCAACCACTATTCCCCTCGACATATCCATCAAACCTGGAATTGTCGAAAATGTGCATATTGGAGCTTCGTGTTCCCCTGAAAAAATCGTCACCTACAAGTCACTTTTCAAATAATTTCATGATGTCTTCACCTGGAGCTGTGAAGAAATATCGGGTATCGACCCCGACATCATGATACATGAAATTCAGACATACCTCGATGCTAAACTTTTCCGGCAATGCCTTCGCCCAGTTCACCCACATAAAGTAGCTGCTATTAAACTCGAAGTCGAGAAACTTCTCAAAGACGGGTTAATTTACCCAGTGTCCCTCACTGACTGGGTTTTCAATCTTGTCACGATCGACAAAAAACAAGGCACAATACGCGTTTGCATTGATTATAGAGATATTAACAAAGCTTGTCCTAAAGACAACTTTCCTACCCCCTTCGTCGATCAGATTGTCGACGATTGCGCCGGAAGAGAAATATTCTCTTTGATGGATGGTTTCTCCGGATATAATCAAATCAATATTGTTCTCGAGGATCAACACAAAACCGCATTCATTTGTCCTTGGGGCACTTTCGTCTATCGAAAACTTCCTTTCGGTCTAAATAACGCTGACGCAACTTTTCAGTGTGCTATGTCTTATGCCTTCCATGATATCAAGCACATCGTGCAGTCATATCTTGATGACTTACCCACTCATTCCATGTACAGGGTCGATCATCCAATCCACCTCCGAGCCATTTTCCTCCACTGTCAGTTTTACCATATACGATTGAATCCTCGCAATTGCATTTTCTACGTAGAATCTAGCTGAATCCTAGGATTTATTGTTTCACATCAAGGGATCAGGGTAGATCCTTCAAAGTTCAAGGCGATTCTCAATCTCCCTTCTCCTTCTACACTTCACCAGTTACAAAGTTTGCAAGGGAAAGAAAAATTTCTTCGTCGTTTCATCCCAAACTACGCCGAGATAACTCTTGGATTTATGAGACTACTCAAAAAGGGGTCTGAGTTCATATGGGATACTATCACAAAGAAAGCCTTTGTAGCTTTGAAACTGTCCCTGACACGTGCTCCTTTTCTCTTCCCCCCTGATTACAACCATGATTATTTCCTTTACCTCGCAGCCTCGGATTACACCATCGCTATGGCTCTCGTCCAAGAGGATGATTCTCATGATGAACATGTTATCTATTACTTGAGTTGAAGTCTAACATCTACTGAAACCAAGTATTTACATGTCAAAAAACTCACCTTGGCAGCCGTCCAAGAAGTTCAACATTTCCGGCACTATATCCTTTCTCGCAAGACTACGGTAATTTCTAATTGCAACCCTACGCAACACATTCTCACACGTCAATCGCTAGGGGGAAAATACTCCAAATGGATTGTGATACTCTAGGAGTTTGACTTGGAATTCGAACGAGCTAAGTCCAAGAAGTCCTTAGTGTTTGCTGAGTTGATATGCGACTTTCCCTACTCTGAAACGGAAAATGTAGCAACCGATTCATTACTTGATGAATCCCTTTTCCTAATTAGTCCCGATGATCTTTGGTATGGAGATATCATCATATATCTCCAAACCTAGACTTTCCGGCCCAATTTGTCCAGTACTAACCGGTGTCGAATACGCTACCAAGCCCGTCAATCTATTATCCTTAGGGATACTCTTTATCATCGTGGGATTGACTCAGTTTTTCGACACTGCCTCATGTTTGACGAAACTGAGAAAGCCTTAAATGACTTCCATTCTGGAGCCTGTGGTGGTCATATGTCCAGGTATGCTACTGCCCAGAAGATCTTATGAGCAGGGTATTTTTGGCCTTCTTTATTTAACGATTGCATAATCGTCGTCCAAAAATTCCACGCTTTCCAGACCTATAATCATTAGATATGATCCCATCCTAATCCTCTTCACCCTGTGGTCTCCGTTGGTCCCTTTGTGAAATGGGGCATCTATTTCATGAAATGTCACCCCCACTCGGCCAGGGGGCATGGATACATTATTGTAGCTGTATATTATTTTATGAAATGGGCTGAGGAGATGCCAACATTTGACAATACTGGAAAGACCGAAACATTATTCATTTTCAATCACATCATAACTCATTTTGGTGTTCCTCAGGCTATCATCACTGATCACGGTAGCCACTTTAGAAATTTCATGATGTCTGAACTCACTGAAAAGTTGGGTCTTCACCATGAAAACTCAACGCCTTATTACCCACAAGACAACGGCCAAGTCGAAGCAATTAACAAATTTCTCATAACCATGCTGTGATTAATGATAGGGATTCACAAAACAAGTTGGCACATAATGTTGTTTTCTGCATTGTGGGCTTACCGGACATTCGTTAAATCTGCTAGTGGGTTTACACCTTTCCGATTAGTCTATAGTATTGAAGCTATCCTCCCGATTGAATGTGAGATACCCTCCCTGAAACTAGCCATCGAACTCCTACCAAACACCTATGTCAAAGAGGAACGTCTGTTGTATCTCATGCGATTGGACAAAACTCAACACGAAGCTGCCCTAGTCATCGAAGCCCAGAAGAAACATGTCAAGGCCCAATACGACAAACATGTCAAGCCTCGCATTTTCTCCAAAGGAGATCTGGTTCTCCTCTACAAATAGGATCGAGATATGCTAGGAGCTGGAAAATTCGAAGCCATGTGGCGAGGTCCTTATATCATTAAATGAGTTTTGGATAAAGGGGCTTATGAGTTAGTTGATTATGATGGTACACCTTTGAGTGAACCCAGAAATGGGTTGTACTTAAAGACGTACTATGCATAATATCACCTGTGCACGAGTACTTGTATTTTATTGTATCATACTTCTTATTTGTTACTGTAGTATGCTTTTTCGTTATCTGGTATCTGCCCTTATGTGACGTTGTGTTTGATTTCCATATGTCAGATTATTCGCTACCCCACATTGGCTTCGTTGATGGCGCTATCCATAGTACTCAGAACCTTTCTTCCACTGCTTGGGCAATTTACGCCCATACAAATGAACTTATCACTCTACGAGGTGTGTGCCTTGGCCGCGCGACCAACAATATTGTAGAGTATAGCACCGTTATCGAATTGTTAATTGATGCTATCTCGCTCGGTATCCATCACTTGGTTGTGTGACTCGATTCGCAGCTAGTAGTACTATAGTTAAGTAATGTCTATGATATTTGAAGTCCTATTTTATTACGAGTATATTTGCGAATTCGCCTCTTGGAACGTTATTTTGATTATATTGAGTATCAACATATTCCTAGATGTCTAAATACATTAACTGATGCATTAGCTAATTATGTATTAGATAGAAATTTGGGTCATTTATAAATCAATCACATCACAAGTATCACACAACACAAGATAAGTCGGTAGAAGTCGTATATATGTATATATAACGATCAAAAGTTTTTTACAAAAAAAGTTCTGTCCAAGAACCAAAATTTCAAAATTTGAATCTCATAGTTTCTACAAAGTAACATCATGGATGACATTCACAATAACACATGACTGCCTGGGAAACCCTATAAAGCAGTTGGCCAATAGACTCTGACACGCCCACTGTATGATGCTGATAACGTCGCGAGACCTCTCCAAGAGGCATGTCTGGAATGTCTACAGTCAAACCCTCTAAGTTTTGTTCCACTGCTTCATAATCTTCAACATCCCATCATGGCACTGGAGCCACCTCTCCTCATCATTGAATAGGAGAAGTACCTGGAGGTTGATAACGCCCCATGTTTGTGTCATCAAAAAGAATTTTTGTAATTAGACCTTGGACAAACATAAAAACATTTGCATATGATAAAACTCACAAAAAATATTTAAAAAGGTGAAAAAATGTGTACTTATTACCTATATCTCCCCACTGAGCATCCTCAGGTAGAGATAAGTCTGGATCCCCTCGAAAGTCCAACCTGACATAGGCATAATCATCGACCATCAGCATCTGTGGTCATAACCAGTCAAAGAAGGAATCATTGTATTTGATGATTGGTCCAGCTACATGTCCGGCCATGAGGTTACACCACCTCAACATCCTCGGATCTTCTGGAGCCAGTAAACCCCAATCAACCTGCAACCTTAGCAAGGGAACCCTCTCAAGAAAGAAGGACACCAACAATGACCCGTACCCGAATTACTTTAGGTTGCCTCTCCTGCATTTAGTCAACTGCCTTTTCATGCTACGAAGGACTGCGTCTGACCAGTTAAAGATATGAGGCTCATTACACTCTATGGCATAATGAAAATAGATCTAGAGAGCCATGTGTGGGGTAGCACTCCCAACCATATGAGTAATGGTGAACAATATAGTGCGAAGGGTCAAATCCTGGACCCCTCAAATGGTCACCTTTCCTTTTCTTCTTTTCATCTCTGGAACACAGTACAGACGACAATACTCACTCATAGGCAGCCCACCACCTCGACTACCAATCAAGCTAGTGTGGTACCCATGTTGTGACAGTCCTATTAGGAAATAAATGTCCTCGATATTCAAGGATAATGTGTGGACCCCCACGTGGAATACTTTTTAGTCCATGTCCCACATATGAACGAGGTACTCCAATAGCCTGACTTGGGCCCTCATACCCAAGATCTAAAAGAATTTCAGGAGCCCACAATCTCACAAAGTGACAACGGTGCCTGGGTTATTCCCAACAATAGAATCATCTTTTTCATGCTCTCTTTCATGCCATTCCAGAACCATGGTGACAGCCAAATGCCTTCACAAGAACCATAAGAAGTAGGTCAACAACTCTCTTCAAGCTTTGGTACTTTTTTCTTTGAGCAAACTTTAAAGCAATTTTTCATTTAGTGGTTCTCGCAGGTGCCCCTTTGTCATAGTGCGAGGTTCTTGCAGGTGCCTTTGGGGCCACCTACGAGAATCATGCATTCTCGTAGGTCCTGTGTGGCTAGCCTGCAATAATGCCTGAGCACAAATTTGACCCCTAAAACAAGCTCAAAAACTTGAATTTTACCAATGAAAATTAAAAATTGAACCATGAAAAGATAGAATACAAGAATCTTACCTCACTGCCGAAGACGGTTCACCAAATGGTTGTTCGTGCCTTCCACAATCAAGCACTGAAATTCAAGGGCAAAAGAGGGGTTTTGGACTAAAATCTTGGCAAAGTTACAATGACTATGGTAAAAGAACTTTTACCCACTTATATTTACTTTTTACCATTTTTGTTTGTTTCTTTTAATTGTTTTATTTATTAAACCTAATGCCTAATACCCCTATGAGTGCAAATTTTTGTAGACATAACAACTTCGACATCCATACATAGGGATACATATTTTTTCTCTTTTTCATCGCCTGTTTAAGTTGTTTTTTATGTTTTTTTGCACAAAACCTCAAGCTTGGTCTTTGTCCGTTCTCACGCTCGAAAATACATGAGAATATAATCGAGCACACTTTTATCACTTTTTCGGGCTCAACAAGGTTATATGAAAAAGAAACCCCTTGGAATTCTCTTTAAGCTCTTTTCAGACTCTCTAAACATAAAAAGATTGTTGAGCGATCTTGCTATTTTCACGCTCGTTAAAATATTTGAAGAAAGTGTCTGTTGGGTGATAATTTATCTCTTTTTTTGGTCTCATCAGACTATTTTATGAAAAAGGAACTGAGAGAGTTCTCTTTTGAGTGTTTTTCTAGACTCTATAATCATGAAAAACCTTCGAGTTTTCTATCTTTGGACTCATTAAACAAACATCGAAATACCCGTAATGGGACCGAACCAATCCTTCCTAGGCTTCGTTAAACATACTCCGAGGGACTCATCCAAAGGATGAGCTTACATCAACAAGCATATGTTATCCTCCTCGATCTTGCGTAAAAATAAAGATGTACTCACCAGAAATGGTGGGGGGAAATTTGGGAAAGGGATGTGTTTTCGTATTCATATTATTGACCGTAAGGGTCGCTCTTGAACATGACACCCCCCTATTCATTATCTGAAGCCGATTTTGGAAATCCATTTGTCTTTCATTCCACTTGATACAAGGTCATATCCTGAGTCGTCTCTGAGTTAGTTCTGCCAAATCATTGGTTGTGTCATTCATATGTTCAAGAGAAGTTCATCTGAAACCTCTATTGAATCGGCCATCTGCAGTTGTCCATTCTCTTCATGCCAGCCTTCCCTGTGTCCAGTCCAACTCACATCATACTCTGTTCTGCCTTCAAAATCTATTACTCATTTCATGTCATTGATTGGGGATACCTCAATGCCCTCCTGTGATGAGTTTTGTTCCATCGACTCCATCTCATTATCCGGAAACAAGACTTAGAAATTATTTGTTACCTTGGAACTTGCATGCCTTAATGGCAGGTTTCCTCGCTTTCGACAATGGGTTTTCATCATTGACCCCTGATCAGGAGATTCTATTGAACGTTTGACCTCAACTCATTTATTCACGTTCAGTAGATTGCACTACTGTACCTTGGGATTCATTGACATTAATGGTGATTTCCTTCGCACTTGTTAGTAGTTTCATCAATGACCGGTAATGAAGTGGTTTCTACCATGTTTGACTTCAGCACATGTAATCACATGGTTAGATTTATACTTTCAGGTGATGGGATTGAAGACCCTGTGTCTCATCTCTTTGATACAGGCTGCGATGGAATATGTATAATTTTCTGACACATAGATCCACTTTGTATGTCTCGTGGCTATGTCGTCTTAATTTGAATCTTCTTGCATAGATCCATAGTATATTCTTGGTGGCTATGCGATATTTTGACAGCATGGATCCACGGTGTATGATTGGTGGCCATGACCTATGTTTATGATGTCATCTGTTTGTGATCTGAGTATGGGAATGCCTACCTCAGAACTAGTATGATATTATGCAGATGCTTGGTTGTTTGCAGGTTTCTGATTAGGTGCTCTCCTGGTTTCCGACACACACACGCAGTTTACAAAGTATTTTGACTGTCACTGATTCTGGCCTCATACTTTGGGAGGAGTTCTGTTACACATGATTTTGGTCATCTTGGTGATGTATTCACAATGGTGTACTCAGGCTCCCAACAAGAACTTTCTCTTGAGAAGAATGGCATTTATCTCCTTCTAGAAAACATATTTTCAAAGTGAGTTCATAGGCTGCTTATAGCCTAGGGTGCGAGAATGACCCATTCTCTCAGGCCACCTTCATATAGGGTGCGAACTTCTCGCACTGTGCTCTATATACAGGGTGCAAACTTGTTTTCAAGCTTGGAAAAGAGAAGAAGTCTTGAGGGTTCTAAAAGGGAATCTTCTAGAGAATGAGTTGGCATTCATATGGTTGTCATTTTACTGGTTTCTCTAATTTTATGGGATCATTCTCATCAATGTAACCATCTCACCCTCTCCTATATATTGAAAGGATTCTCATGGAAAAGGATAAGCAAGATTAATTGAAGAATTGGTGAAGGAATTGTGTGAAGAACCCTGCTTGAACAGAAGCTTGGAGACTCTAGTAGGTCTATCAAGAGGAATAGGATCTTCTTCATGCAAGTACCGAGTGAGTGTGTGTGTTGGAACCAAGAGTCACCGAAAGGAAGCTTGCGACATCAAGGCGATTAGGTTGTATCTTCTACTTTCAATTAATATGATATAGTAACATGTCCTTTTCCCATAAAGTCATTCTTACTTTATTGTGTAATTCCTTGATCATATGCATAAGTTGACGATTGAATACATTTTTCTATCTTCACTTTGGTTGGTTTGTGTTGTCTTGGTCTTGACCTCATGAGAGCACCGGAGCGAAGCAGGAGGAACAGAGACCCAAGGAAGTGATACAAAGGTATGTCACTTGTTCCTCCTTACTAGCTAACTCAATGGTCGTAACTTAGGGAAAGAGTCATGTCCTATCTTATTTTTTTCTAGATCCAGGTGGATCTAGGGAGATCTATTAATGTCCACACCTACCGATTAGTCTGATAACACTAGGTTAGTAGTTTGTTAGGGAGAAGTTTTAGCAAGTTTCTAGGGTTAGTTTAGGAGTTATCTAGGTTTAGAGGGTTAGATCTGTGCATCGTCGATGGTTGTAGTTTGGTTTTATTACAACAACAAGTTTTAGTGGGTGAAAGGGGATGCCTCAATGAGGCAAGATAGCCTAAGGCTCAAAGAACAATACCCAAGTGAGAGAACTTCAAAACTTCAACTTTTCACATTTACCAATGAAAATGTTTTATTTCTTCAATGCAATGACTAGTGCCTTTGGTTAATGGGTTAATGGGGTCATAAAGTAAAGATCTAGAGCTACTACCTCCTTGGGGGTATAAATCTTCTTATTCCCCAAGGCAAGTAACCTAGCTAGGGTTTGGTATAAGGGGTGTATGTCCTTATACTTCCTTAGCAATCCTTTGCAAACAATAACTCTATGATTTAATTTATGGTGGAGCTAAGGTAGGGTTGTATGCACTTGTATTCCCTACATAGACTTAGAAAAAATCAACCTTGAGCTTGAATCACAAATGATAGCAACAAGTACAATGTCTTACCAATCCAAATAGCAACAAGATAAACCATAACATGCCAAGATAAGCCACCACAAATAACTAGAAAATACCTCCAAGAGATAGTGAATCATCATCATGTAGTCCATAACCAAAGAGAACACCATACCATAGTAGAAGAGAACAAAAATTTTGAAGGTAGGAAAAATTTCAATCCTTAGCTCTTCACAATGGGAGAGATATGTTCCAAAATTAGATTTCATGATCTCTATTTATACAAAATGTATATCACATAGTTTGTCCACTTAGCAAGGGTAAAACATAATATAATGGGTCCACAACCCTTATCTTATCCCTTGCATCAAAATAATATTAAACAATTCATCTTAAAATTCAATTTTACACAAAATAAACCCTAGAACAAGATGATGTCATCTGTTTAGGGGACATTTTTGGCACTTGAGCAAGTCGTTGGAGAAGATGTGGAAGTCATTGGGGCTCTTTGAGAATCCTCATCATGTGCTAAGCCTTATCCATGCCTCATCCACTGAAAATATGCCAAGTGTCAATGTACAAATCCATCACCACCAAACCCTATCCCCCGCATGATGCCAACCCTCAAGGAGGTGACATTTTTCCTCTCCTAGGCAAGTCCTGTGGGTGGTATGGGATAGGTTAGGTCCGTAATGATTTATTCTAGGCCTCCAAAGGAATGTCTCTATCATCCAGCATGTGGGCCCTAAGCATCCATCCTATGGGCTTCTTTCCCCATGGAAGCCCAAGCTAGGATTGTTCTCCCAAAACTGGCCACCAAGCAAGGTCCTGCAAAAAAAAAGGGTATACCCTCAAAATATATCAAGTAAAATATATCATGAAAAGTATAAACCATGTCTAATAAGAAAGGCACCTAAACATGTGCATCAAAAATACCTCATCAAATTAAACAAATGCTCAAAAACCCTATACAATTGACCAAGTGTAAGTATGGGAGGGGTGTCATAAGAGTCCTATTGGGTAGACCAAATCCCTCAAGTAGGGGATGCTCCCAAGGATAGAATTTCAATATTATGTAGTGGATGATGAGGTGGAAGGGGTTTAGAATTCATAGGTCGATGAGTTTCATGACAAACAAGGGCTCGTATTGTCGCATTTATGGGTGCCTTTGTAGAGGGTGTGTGGAATCCTCGTTTGCGATGCAATTTTTCCAAGCTTGTCTTCTTTCCATTATTTGTTATATATTTCATATTTCAAGGAACACGTTGAAGGCCAATGTCCTGGCATGGTTTCCATATAATGATAGTTTCATTCACAAATATCTCACAAAAATGAGAAGGTTGGCTCATGATGAGACCCCCTTTCTCTCATTTGTGTAACTGAGAGCCATAACCCTAGCTTGGTGACCAGATGATGGTAATATAATACCACTAAATACCCATGATAATGATAGGATAGCTCATGATGAGACCTATCCTCCAACGAACCCCTTAAGCATTCATTATCATTTATTTTTGTAGGTCTCCCTTTTCTTACAGAGAAGTGTTTCATTTCTTTCTTCGGGATCCCTGGGAGAAGCATATGGAAGGTCTATATTTAGGATTTTATCATTTTAGCCAACAACAATCCCTCTGGGCCTTCAACCCCTTCTTCCCATGAAATGAGGTACATGCCCTTCTTGGGTAACTAAAGTCAAAGGGCCTATAAGAGGACAATATGATGGGAGTGTAATGAGAAGAAAGTGGTAAGTATGGTCATGAATGGTACGATAGCCCCTTAAGGGACCCCTAGTCACAAAACTTTCCCAAAGGTTGGCCACTTACTAGGAAATATATGACACTCACCAAGGTGAAAAAGGTTCAAAAAAATATTGTTCAAGTAGGCACTCTATAATCAAAAGTAGCTCAAATACAACATGCTCAAATGCCTTGAATATTAGGGTGATTACATGCCAAAATACTTGACTTGTACCGTATGAAGAGAGACCCATATACCTTCCAAAAGCTAGCTAGTGTGTTGGATGCGCTAGAAATCGTTCAGAAGTGGTGATAGAGCGGGCTTATGTATGTGCAAGTGGACATTGCTGGTCATGTAGTCTCTCGACACTACATATTTGAAAGCTGAGGGCCTCAAGACATGATCTCCTTATTTATCCCACAAAATGGGGATAACATAATGTCCATTTCTCTTTGAAAGGTTTCCCAAGCATTGATCAGTCCAAATGTAATATTCTTGTAAGCATGTGTTCCCCACTTAGTCCTGAAAGAATTTTTTAGTTGATCCTCATGGGAAACTAAGAATTGGTTATAGCCAGAAAATCCATCTAAAAGGGAGAGCATTTCAGAGCTAGATACACACTGCAGAATTTGATCCATAGGAGGCATTGGGTAATTATATTTCTCTGAGGATCTATTCCGATTCCTAAAGTCAATACAAAGCCTTATATCCCCATTATTTTCACTTACTGGTACTAAGTTGGATATCCACTACGTATGTATGACTAGGAATATGATTTTGGAAGATAAAAACTTATTCAATTCTACTTTGATCTGAGGTTCAAGGTTGGGGTGCATCTTCCTTAGCTTTTGTTGCAACGGTTTTGTCTAAGGATTCATGAGAATGATGTGTTGTATGATATTGGTATCATATGTCTTGAGATCTTCATAGGTCTAGGAAAATATGTATTTTTCTTCTTTGAATAATTTGATGTAAGACTGCTTTTCTTTAGGGGAGAAATGTTTTCCCAGATTAATGTTTTGAGGCATGGTATTCATCCCCAAGTTAACTAATTCAAACTTTATGGATGAACTCTTGGTCTTGTAGTTGGTAACTTTTTTGAACTTATCCAATAGATCGTAACATTTCTCCAATATTACTACATTCTTGTTGATGTTGTTGGTTGAACCTGATGGGATTTTTGATTGAGTTGGGTCAATAGTATTTGCATTCACCATTTGATGAGCCCAAATTTTTTTTCTTAGGGCCTCAAAATGACCTCGAAAGTTTAGGACCCAAAAAGCTATAAAAAAAACTACCAAGATGAAAAATGAATGTGAGTCAGTTGGAATAGGTGGGTGGCCACAGATATCCACCTGGATCAAGCATATCCATCTCTACATGTGTGATACCATTAACCAATTCACACGGTGAGGAAAATGCCCATGGATATTGTTGATAAGAAGTTCTAAATGGCGTGACTCTCATCATTGGAGCCAGAGTACTCAACTTTTGAAATTTAACTGGGATGGCATGAATGTAAGCTACCTATGTTGGGAAATTAAATGTTCCCATGAGTGAAGGGAGTATCCCAACACCGATACTCTTAGTTGTCGACTTAGATTTTTCAATCCAGGGAACAATGGATATTGGATTTTCCATGAAGCTAGAGCATTTTAAATCCATATGATCGATAGTCATGATTCATCCTTCATGGGGAAATCATAACATTTGAAACATTGATGATATGAAAACTACCATCACGTAATTCCAACTCCTTCCCAATAATAGGTTATAGTCAAGTGGTGCATTGACTACCTCTACTTCTACGGAAACAAACTTACCTTCTATCTAGACTGGAAAAGAGGAAATAAGTCTGTGCAGCCTAAAATATAATCTTCCGAAAGTGGTTAGCAAAGTGGGATAAGGTGCAAGCTCTGGAGAGACGATAAATTTCTAGTGGGACAGATACATGAAACATGTCGAAGATCCCTTGTTAACGACGATCCTCCTAATGACGTGTTTTAAGTATAAAAAATCAATATGGAAAGATACATGATAAGGAAGGTGAGGCTTCACATCAGTATTGTCAAAATTCATAGTGAGTGGGCTGGAAGAGTCCCCTGCTCTGATCACAGATAATAATGTGGTGCATTGTAGAGGGAAACTTTGAAGCATCTCTAAAGTAGACATCGCACATGGTGTTTGAGATAAATACTCAACAATGGAATAGTTGGGTGGAAATAAATCATTAGGGTTATGTGATGCTCATTTATACTTGCTTTTTGGTATGCATGCCAAAATTTCCTTCTTAGGTTTTTCTATATGGAGAGGCCCCTGAGGATCAAAAGTTTCTTTTCCTTTTTCTGTCAACCGTGGATTACTGTAATCACGAGTTCTGGTTGACAAGTGTACCTCCTCTTGGTTTAACTTTGCAGAGCTAACCATATTAATGAATGAGTAAGATCCATATGACAAAGGTGCACTAGAAGTGTGCCCTTTCGGATTGGAAGTGGAAGATCCAACTTGCATGTTATCTCCTTGTGGGAATGAATTTTATAATACAACATGCTATTGTTGTTGCAAATTTATTAAGCATTGGTATTCTTCCATATTTGGTGCTAAGAACCAGAATAGATCTACAAATATAATCACCACAAATATTGAATACACAATAGATCCATAGAACAAGATAGAAGAAACCACACTTTATTATTACCAAACCCTTGAGGTAGGGAAACACCATACAATGGATCCTATTATGGAAGGTATCATTTCCTGTTCAGTTGCCTCTTCGAGGGGGAATCCTCCTATTGAGCTACAACTCACAATACAATAATTATCTTCATATCCCATTACATTTCTTGAATCCCTTTATATAGTGCTACTATCACCTAAGAACATTTTAGAGCAGGAATCTTCTAGAAGTAGAACCTTCTAAGAAGTCCTCTTACATTTATTATGTCTAATTACCCATTTATTATATCTAACTACCATAGTGGGCCTTATTTAATAATATAGTGCACCTATTCCACCTTACATTGAATGGCCTCCACTATTATCACTATGGGCCCTTTGGGCCCCCCCACTGCCTCTCTAGCTACCTTACATTCCATCCCCCTTATTAAAGTGTTGTCCTCAATGCTTGATGTACAACCATATACGAGGGTCCCATGGATAAGTGTGAACCATAGTTTTGAAGTAGACAAGAGAACTAGGGTGACATTGAGAAATATAAGCCACCATGCTAAAGTAGTCCAACTGCCATTGTAAACCAGGGTTCCATGTCCAAGTGCTCATGTGAACTCCACACGAAAGATATCGCCACCCAATAACCAACTAAAAATGATGCTCCCAATAGTAACACCTATCATGTGGATCCAATTAAGAATATCTAGCTACATAGTGGGAAAGGGTCAACATTGAATCTGGAAGGAACAATACCATTATAGAATATGCAAGTTGGACGCTGGTAATCATAACTAGCTCTTGATGTAGGACATTGATGTTCTCTATAGAAGGTGGAGTAGAGTCATCAAATAAAATATGGAAGTGGTTGTCATCCCAGAAATGACAACTATCCATATACCAATCATCACAATTGGCCTCAAAATCATACCAAACATATATTTATTGATTATATTCATCCCTGAGGTCCACCATAAGAAATATCTCCTGCATTCTATCTAATGAATCTTGAATACTATGAAAACTATCATTGAGGCCATCTACAAAGTCATCCAATCTATCATTCAATGTGTCAAATAATTGGGTTTTAAATGCTTCAATAATCTGTAGAATTTCTTTGAGGTTTTGAAAAGAAATAGTCATCTAAGCACCCTATGAAAATTTATGAACTTTGCAGTCCTGCCACCATCAAGAAAAAACCCAACAAATTACTACAGAAAATCGTTGTGTTTTCCAGAAAAACCCTTAAAAACTATTGAATTTAAAATGCTCATAATTTCACTTCTTGGACTCCGTTTCGGCTGATTTGTTTTTGGAAATTGGGTTAAATTGTGAGAGGAACTCAGATCTGTAATTTGTTTAGGCGAATTTGGCCTCCTTTTGCTACAAAAAAATAAAATAAAAATAAAATAAAATAAAATCGCTCCACCGTCCATGAAAAAAGCCCTGAAAATTGTAGATTTTAAAACTTCAATATCTTGACTTCCCAGACTACATTTCGGATGATTTTGTTTTTCACCTTGGGTGTTTTTTTGAGAGGAAATCAAATCAACAACCTGTTTCTGCAAATTTTGCACAGAAATATACCGAAAATTTTTGGAGTGTCGTGGCCCTCTTTTTTTTTTCTCCAAAAAAACAAATCTGCAAAAAAAAATAAAATATTTGCCCACAATGTCTGCCAAGGAAAGTGTTCTGATACCACTTGTTAAGAACCAAATACTAAATACAAAATCACCACAACATATATACAAGAAAAATATGCAAAATATCCTTTATTACTATCAAACCCTTGAGGTAGGGCAACACCATACAATGGATCCTATTATGGAAGGGATCCTCTCATGTTCAGTTGCCTCTTCAAGGGGACATTCTCATATTGAGATACAAATCACAATACAATAATTCTCTTCATATCCCATTACATTGCTTGAAACCCTTTATATAGTTCTAGCATCACGTAACAACATTCTAAAGGAGGAATCTTCTAGAAGTAGAACCTTCTAAGAAGTCCTCTTACATTTATTATATCTAACTACTCTTTTATTACATATAACTATCATAGTGGGCCTTATTTAATAATATAGTTGACCTAGTCCACCTTACATTGAATGGTCTCCACTATTATCATTATGGGCCCTCTGGGCCCCTCCACTACCTCTCTAGAGTTCATAAGGGGGATGGAATGTAAGGTAGCTAGAGAGGTAATGGGGGGGGCAGAGGGCTCATAGTGATAATAGTGGAGGTCATTCAATGTAAGGTGGACTAGGTTCACTATATTATTAAATAAGGCTCACTATGGTAGTTAGATATAATAAATGGGTAATTCGATATAATAAATATAAGAGAACTTCTTAGAAGGTTCTACTTCTAGAAGATTCCTTCTCTAGAATGTTATTAGATGATGGTAGAACTATATAAAGGGGTTCAAGCAATGTAATGGGATATGAAGAGAATTATTGTATTGTAAATTATATCTCAATAGGAGGATGCCCCCTCGAAGAGGCAAGTGAACATGAGAGGCTTCCTTCCATAATAGGATCCATTGTATGGTGTTTCCCTACCTCAAGGGTTTGGTAATAATAAAGTGTGGTTTCTTCTATCTTGTTCTATGGATCTATTTTGTATTCAATAATTGTGGTGATTATATTTTTATATCTATTTTGGTTCTTAGAAAGTGGTATCAGAGCACTTTTCTTGGCAAAGATTGTGAACAAATATTTTTTATTTTTGCACATTGTTTTTTTCGTAGAAGAAAAAAGAGGGCCACGACATTCCATAAATTTTTGGTATATTTATGTGAAAAATTTGTAGAAACAGGTTGTATATATGGGTTCCTCTCAAAAAATCACCCAATTTAAAAAACAAAATCATCTGAAACGGAGTCTAGGAAGTCAAGATATTGAAGTTTTAAAATCTGCAAATTTTCATGGTTTGTTCTGTGGAAGGAGGCACAATTGTTTTAATTTCTATAGCATATGGAGGAGTAATTTTCCAAAACAAATTACATATCTGAGTTCCTCTCACAATTTAAACCAATTTCAAAAAACAAATCAGCTGAAATGGAGTCCGAGAAGTGAAGTTATGAGCATTTTAAATTCAACAGTTTTTCATGGTTTTTCTGGAAAGTGTCGTGATTTTCTGTAGTAATTTATTGGGTTTTTTCGTGATGGTGGCGGAACTACAAAATTCATAAATTTTCAAAGGGTGCTCAAATGGATATTTCTTCTCAAACCCTCAAATAAATTCTATATATTACTGAAGCATTCAAAGCCCAATTGTTTGACACATTGAATGAGAGATTGCATAACCATGCAGATGGCCTCAATGATAGTTTTCATAGTATTCAAGAATCAATGGATATAATGCATGAGATATTTCTTATGGCGGACATCAGGGATGAATATAGTCAAGAAATATATTCTTGGTATGATTTTGAGGCTGATTGCAATGATTGGTATATGGATAGTTGTCATTTTTGGGATGGCAACCACTTCCATATTTTATTTGATGACTCTACT
>SNQJ01S0003209.1:178882-204574 GCA_010110895.2 Picea sitchensis
ATATATTTTTGCATGTATTGTTTTCATGGCATTATGCATTATCTTGTGCTTCTGGTGATAAACTAAGATTTTAAAAGTAAGCATTTAAGGGTTGATTTTATGATTTTGTTTACAATAATGATGATTTCTTTTACCACTTTAAAAAACTGTGTCATTTTAATACCCCAATTTTAAAATGGGAGCTACCGGTAGTAGTGCTTTTCAATTTGATGATTGATTTTGAGGTTTTGGTTTTAATGGTACCAACTACTAAAAATACGATTTCAAAATATCTCTAATTTAAACGTTTTGAAAAAAACATTTTGCTTTATGTAACATCATATTTTATTTAGGTGTTGATTTAAAGGTTTTTTTTAGTACTACTGCATGAGTTTTGAAGGCCATGCTTGAAAAATGTTGTAATTTTGACCCTGTTTGAAAAAATGGTGTTACCAGTAGCACAACTTTTTGATTTGGGGGTTGATTTTCATGTTTGTTTTGCAAAAGTATGGGTTTTTGGTGCCAGAGTTCTTGTTTTTAGGTGACAATTCTCGTTAAGTTCGTAAATTTGTTGGTATCCTCCATATATCAGCTAGTTTTTACTGCATCTCATCAAAATACACTTCCATAACCACTAGTAGAATCCACTATATTTAGGGTGTCCCCATCCCACCAATGTTATCATTGTTATCATCCATGCATAATGGATCTCTATTCCTAAATCCTGTGCATCCTTGCATTCATCCAAAAAAAAATTCAGTAACTATGGATCCCAACTAAGTAAACTCCCCTTTGCGCACTACACGACTGTTGCTACAACTCGTGAAGGTGCTTCTTCCTTGCGACACTTCCTCAAAATTTTACATTCCATCAACTTGGTCACCAATTTGGTTGTTGGTTCACTAATTTTGTTAATTATCAACCGCCTGGATCCTCTTTCAGTGCTATAGTTCTTATTGATCTCCTCTGCCAGAGCCTTATCCTTTGTCTTGTCATCCAAATATTATTCTGACTTTTCTCCATCTATTGGAAAACATATGATTTATGCAATTAAATCTACATAAATTGATATCGGTCTGTCCATCCATAGAATACCCCCATGTACCAAGGCCAATAGTTGTTTGACATAGTTATTTACATCTTTTCCTCTCCCAAAATGAGGAATTTCTAGGAGGTTCATGATGCATGTGTTATACGATCCTACAATCCGCTGCTTTGGTTCCAAAATAAGATCCTCTGATGGACCTGTTCCTTTTCTCTCCATGTATACCTGTGATGCAAACTTAGGTAACCCGTCCCTGTCTGTAATATAATGGTCCGCATACTTCAGTTTGCTTACACATCCTAATAGATTAGGAAGGATCTTGACTCCTTCAGGTATGCGTGATAGTGTCAGTGTTACTTCTTTCTGTTTACGGGGTGATATATGTACTATCTGACTCCCCTTAGTCTTTTATGTTGTTGTCGATGGCCCTACTTCTTGGTGCACATCCTCATCTTCTTCTGGGTCTGTTTTGTTCTTTTTGGTAACATCCTCCATCTGCACCTATTCTTTTGACTATTCTGTTGGCTCTGCGATAGGTTGTTGTGCTTCTTGGGCCTATCCTCTAGGCTCATTTGACTATGTTATCTCTTTGTATCCCTCATTCATCTATTGAGTTTCTCCTAAACCAAGTTATTGTGTAGGGTTTTGTGTGTCATTTTGTGGGTCGACCTCCATTTCTTCTGTCACTAGATCTTGTTCTTCGACCATGGTTGGAATAACTAGTTCAATGATGGGACATGGGATTTCATCCACATCTACCACTCCTATTTGAATAGGGTTTTCTACTTCGGTTTCTTTCTCCTATGGATATCTTGTGGCATTGTGCATTTTCCTTGTTGTTTGACTAGGAGCTCCAACATTTGGTGGCACCATTCTGCTAAATCCTACAAAAGTTGCTCTAAATCTTCATTGAATACTTCAAAAGCACATGCTGATATTGGGTTTTCTTCCTTATCTCTTGTCTTATCAATGTCAAAATGAGTCTTTCCTTGCAATTTTTATGATTTTATAAGTACCATCATAAATTCACTATCGTACTCCACTTTTCCATTCATCGATTTTCAGTTTTCCGGCCACTTTTTGTCTCAGTGTGCTACATTTTCTATCTTGTTACCTCTTTCTAGTGTGCACTGTCATTCATGTTCTTTGATACCAATTACTAGCTTATGTTGCACACTATATCATATAACTTATTGTCTACCACTTATCCACCTACTACTTCTTTTTATATTTTTCTTGTTCTCCCATTTTTTTCTTCTTTTTTTCTTTTAACTCCTACTATATACACTATGTACAACTTCTAGTTTTTTGCACTGCATCTACTGAAGGTTATTGGGTCAACTGTCCCTATACAGTTTCATTCAAATTCCATTCACCAATCCTTGAATCTATTTTCCTACTAGATCCTGCAACTACACAAAACCTCCTTTGTGATAGACTTTATCTCATATGGCCCTAGCCAATGCATCCTTAATTTTTCTGTGTGTTGTAAATATTTACTATCATAGAGAAGAACCAGGTCTCCTTCCTTAAAACATTTATTGTTAATGTGTCTATCATGCCAAGCTTTATCCTTTTCTTTCTGTACTTCCTAATGGAAACCAACTCTAATCATGTCTTCTTCTAGTTCCATGAGTTGAGACAATCTTTGTTGAGTTGCGCCTATTTCTGTCATTTTTGTAATGGCTACAATGCGTAGACTAGGAATCAAATATTCTAAAGGGACTACTTCCTTTCCATACACCATTTTTGTAGTTCTATAAGCCCATAATATTGTTGGTATCTTCAAATCTCAATCATCCCTATTCACTTTCCAAATCTTAGTTAAGGCATTCTCCAATATCTTATTAAATGCTTTCACTATTTCATTAGCCTAAGGATGGTAAGGAGTGATCTTCTGATGATGTATATCAAATTCTTTAGTCATTTCCTGGATGGTATTGTTGATAAAATGAGTCCCCTGATCACTCATCAGAATTCTAGGGCATCTAAATCTTGTAATTACTTGTTCAAATAGGAAGTGCACTGTAGTCTTTGTGCTGAAATATTTTATTGTTGCTACCTCGGCCCATATGGTTAGATATTTGTTGGCCCTTGGGTATGGAACAAGGAAGAACATGAATAAAAAGGAAGCAGAAAGCAATCTGCGAACTGCGTAGAAGGTGAAATGAGAAAAAGAGTAGAAAATATGGAATGAAGCATGAGGAGAATGAGCCATTGGACGAGGAGATCGGGGATGACAGATAAGCAAGAGATATGGATCATGGAAGCATAAGAAGATGTCAAAGAGTGCTTTGGAGCACTGCACGAGAAGAAAGAAAAGACAGGTTGGCGAAGCCCTGAAAATCTGGGTCAAGTTGACGTAGGGTTTTAGATGCCTAGGGTTGTGGTATTTAGGGTTTTGGACACTCAGGTCTCAGCCTAAGACTGTCAGTGAGCTATTGTAATGTATAAATAAAGGTTAAGAGGACATGGGAAGGGTGTTTCATTGTTGGATTATGTATTTTGAGTGATTGCTATTGAGATAAATATTGTATTTTGAGAGAGTCTGTGTTGTAAGATGTTCAGATAGGTGCGAAGATCAACCTTGCAGTTGGGTGTGCAAGGAGGGTAGATTAAGAAGAGAGAAAGAGAGAGAAGATCTGCAGCTTAGTGTGCAAATAGAACTATAAGCTTGACATAATAAATCATAAAGCACAGTTCTGTGGACGTAGCCATATGGAGAGAGTGAACCACATATATTTGGTGTTATGTGTGATTGATGTTGTATTTCCTTACTGTTGATTGTTGTGTTATTGCATGTTAGAGTAGATCTGAGATATAATCTACGAGGTGAGAATATGAGAGATAGATTAGATCTAGTTGTTGTGTGTTGTTATTAGTAAGAATCCACTTGCATTCCTTCTAGTTGTAGACACCTGTGTCCTACAACCCCCTATAGCTACTTCGGGTGAGACTACATCTGCTTCGCAGGTGTTGCAGAAAGGGCCAGTAGTTAGGGCTTGCTGGTGCATTGTTAGAGATGAACCCTGGGTCTGCCCCTGAGCCAACAAATGGTTCCGTTGCTGGGACAGGAATATGTTTGAGGGAATGTCAAGGTGGTTTCCATCGAAGACAAAAATCTAGAAGTGGATAGAAGAGAAAGAAAAAGGATTCGTTTAAGCACATAATAGAAACCCTAATATTAGCACCGAGGATTGGTTGGAGAAGTATATCTTCACTGATATACACGAGATCTTCTTTGGAGGCATCCATCAGGAGCTATATGAGTGGATAGATAGACTAGTAGATACCCAGTTCGAGGTCAGAATCATACCACCTGTGGTTTGGACGACGACATTGGTCAAGAAGGTCAAGAGAGTCGACAACGTTGTATCTAGAGAAGTAGATCATTGGTTTGATAGTACCATTGGAGATTACATTACAGAGTTCGTTATTGATAGAGTAGATTCATATAGCCAAGCAGAGAGATACTTCTTCAAAGGACCCTGAGGGAAATTTTTACAATTTCTAAAGTTGAAGATCAAGATGCTCTTACATGAGAAGAATGTCCTGAAAATAAAGTAAGCTATCAGATCTATTGAAGCTAATGTTCAAGAATTCAAATAAAAATAGCGACGCAGAGGTTGGATATACACGCAGTGGAAGATTGTTTAGAGAAGTACCTCTGGTGAACCTATTTCAAGGGGAGCCCGATCCTTTAGCACCTGAAGAAGTATTTTATAGTGGAGAGGAAGACGATCTAGTGAGTGAGCAGCATTCAGAGTCCGCTAGGGAAGAAGAAGAGAAGACTAAAGAACTTCACTGAGACAAAATCGGGAGCTTCAGGAACTATGCCTAACATTGAAGTAAGTACTATTTCTACTCCTATTATTGTAACAATAGTTAGTAGTCAACATAACATAAGCTATCAGAGTCCTCAGAGAATTTTTACAAGCAGTTCAGGACCTAGTCAGTCAGGAAGTTTAGGAAGATCTATGGAAGATGAGATGAGGCTTCCTATCTTTAGGGGAGATGGATCTGAAGATCCTGATCAACACTAGTTTCTATGCGAAGCCGTGTGGAGCATTAAAAGTGTTACAGATGAAAACGTTAAGAGGTATCAGTTCAGTACTACTATGCGAGACCGCACACTGAGCTGGTATATGAATTTTGTTCAAGGAGTAACACCACCTAAGCCACTGGGTGAAATCAAGATTTTGTTGGTCACTGAGTTCAAGAAACCTAAATCAGAATCATAGTGTATTACAAAGATGAAGGAGATAAAGAAGAAAGTATCTAATCCTGTATGGGAATTTCATCAAAGGTTTAAGACCTTGACATGCCACTTGACTTTCTGAATCCCAGATGAACAAAACAATGAGTGGTTCATTGTTGTGCTGTTACCGCACATTAGAATCCCTCTGATGCAATATAATATTGGATCTCAGGACGAAGCACTAGAGATCACAATGAAGTTAGAATCATCTCCGATGGTAGAATCCAATGCAAGTATGAGCCAAATCTTAAGTTAGCTAACTAGTTTATCCTTGCAGGTTGAGGATATGAAGAAGGATAAGGGAAAATAAAAAAGAGAAGAAATATGGTGTATTAGATGCAATTCAAAAGGGCATGATAAGGAGCATTGTCCATTGTTTCATGATTACATGGATTCTGGAGCTCCGAGCCCTTTGAAGCAAGTTACCCTACCTTGGTGTGAAGTATGCAGAAATCGACATCACTTTGGTGAGTGCTATTACTTGCAAAAGTATGTCCAAACACCCACAAACTTATATTTCACTTTATGTAAGTCATTAGGACATGATGATAGAGATTGAAAAGCATACGATCTCATGCATGAAAGGTTGAGAGATGTCTACAAGGTTGAAGGTGAAGTACAACAAGAAGGACACAATGCGCAATATAACTCCCAAGGAAGAGGAAACTTCAACACTCATGGTGGATTCCGAGGAAGAGGAAGAGGAGGAGGTATGGGTCAAGGTAGAGGACAAATTATCTGTTATAACTGTGCATAGCCAAGACATTTTTCAAGGGACTGTTAGAACCCTTGCATGACTTGAAGTTACTGTAACTCTTTTGAGCATGTGATTGAGGAATGTCCAACATTGTTGGCTAAGCTTTAGGAAAGACGGGGACTGAATGCACAAGTACAACTAATATCCACAGAACCTTGCAGAGTGGGCCCTAGAGTTGTTGTTATCACAAGAGGAGGTGCTGCTACAAGAGAAGACAAAGTGACTCTAGAGAAGAACATAGAAGGATTAGGGGTCAGGAAAGCTTCAAAAAAGACACAAGAATTTGATCTAAGAAGAGAGAAACAAACCTTTGAGGAGTCTTGCAGAGAATTTGTAGAAGTATGGGGCTCTTCATCAAAGGCACGACTAGAAGTGAGAGAATGTGGAATGCCTTTGGCATTTGATCAATCTGCTTCACCAAGAGATGAAAAAGAGGTAAGTAAGATTGCCACCTTCTTGTATACACTTATTGATGTCATTAAAGATGGGAAGGCTATATAAGAATTAAAACACTTACTAAATCGGTCTGAGATAGGAAGAGAGGACCCTATGTTGAATAGGGCTGTCAATGAAGTGTCAAGAAAGAGAAGGACAAACAAAGAGCTACACTTGAATGGTCAGATAAGAGATTATGATATAGACTATGTAGTCCTTGACTTAGGGTTAGAAGTCAATGTCATGACAAAGCAGACCTGGGCGCTGATGGGGAAGATGAAGCTGATTTACTCCCCTATCAGACTCAAAATGGCTAATCAACAGGTTGTATGCCCCTTTGGCAGATTAGAGCATGTTCCTGTGGACATCGATGGGGTTAGAACATTTGTGGATTTTGAAGTAATTGAGATAGTGGACGAGAGTTGTCCCTATCTTGCATTATTAGGAGTTGATTGGGCCTTTAATAATTCAACTGTTGTTGATCTCAACAAAATATGAATGACGTTTGAGGGGAATAGCCTTAGGATCATTGCACCCTTGGATCCTGATGAAGGCCGCAGATACACAGAGTCCATCAGAGAGGAAGATCACACGTATGAATTGGATAACATTTACAAACTGACAACCAGACAACAGGATTACATCAATCCTACAACAGATGGGAATTTGAGTTGGCGAAGTCAGAGCACATGTTCATCAGACTCAGAAGAAGCATTGGAGAACTGGCAGAACAAGATGTATGAGGTTTCTACATGGAGATGTGCCATATTAACAAAGGAAGTTCGTTGGATCGACATAATAGTAAGTAACTTACCCACCTTTGACGGTTTGAATCACTTAGAAACTTTCTTGTTGGAATTCGAAGAAGTGGTACCAGCACAATAGAGGCTGCTGGCATTAGACGAAACACTGAAATCTACTCTAGCAAGATGGTGGAGAACTCATAAGAATAATATTGTAGAATGGATGTAATGTCAAACCTTGTTGACAATACGGTTCTCAGATCAGATCGACTGGTGCGAAGTTAGATATACAGGACAGAGTTGTCCAAAGGACCATGTGAGAAGCTACAAGGAGGCTTGGAGCAACGTTCCTCAAGAATAGTGGGTGCATAGATTTATCAACACTTTGGACACACCACCTATTAATTGGAACCTACAAGCTGAACTATGCCTCATCACTGCAAATTGGGAAGGTATGATTCAGAACTTTATAACCACATTTTTATTTGAAAGCCAATATCCTATAGTGGATAAATCATTACAGATTGTTAGATAGAGAGTATTTGAGGAGGTACCTAGCGTCACTATAGAGCATGAAAAAGAAGAACCATGGACTGCGCCTTTTCAAGGATTACAAGATTGTTACAACATCAATGTTGAGGACAACGATGATACGAGGAATGTGAACATCGTAGAGACAAAAGGACAGAGAGATGTAGAAGGACCAGAAGTTGAACTACCTTTCATTAGACACCCCATTAAGATTAAGAAAGTCAATATAGGAACAGAGGAAAAACCCAAGTTAGCCAATGTGGGAGATTACTGGGACAAAGATACTATTGATAAGATCACATAATTGCTACATGAATACCAAGATATTTTTCGAACAAAATTCATAGAGATGAAGGGCATTAGAGGACCTATGGGGGAGATGAAGATTCCATTAAAGATAGATTTGAAGCTAGTCAAACAGAGACCCTATAGATTGAACCCCAAATATAAGAAAAAATTCAAGATTGAGTTTGACAAAATGCTGGAAGCAAGAATTATTGAACCTGTTGAAGAGTCAGAGTGGATCAACCCTATGGTGGTCCAAGACAAGAAAACTGGAGAGATCAGGATATGTGTGGATCTCAAGAAGATGAATGATGCCTATATGCATGATCCTTTTCCTACACCATTCATCGACGAAGTGCTAGACAATGTTGGAGGACAGGAGGTTTACTCTTTCACCGATGGGTTCTCACGATACCATCAGATCAGGATTGCCAAGGAAGACCGCCACAAGACCACCTTTGCTACAGAGTGGGGATCTTACCAATATACAGGGATTCCATTTAGATTGAAGAATGCACCAACCATCTTTTCTAGGGTGGTGGTCGAAGCGTTCAAGGACTTTTTGCATAAATTTTTAGAGGCTTATTTTGATGATTGGACTATGTTTAGTTTATTAAAAGATCACATTGAATGTTTAAGGCTAATGTTGGATAAATGCAGGCAATGCCAGATTGCCCTGAATCTGAAGAAGTGCATCTTCTTCTCACCTTTTGGTGTATTGGTGGGAAAAATTGTATGTAAGAAGGGGTTGCTAGTAGATCCCTCAAAGATCTCTATTATTGATGATCTACCACCCCCTACATCAGTGAAACAACTGCGCACTACGCTAGGACATACATGATATTACAGGAAGTTCATCAAAGGGTATGCATAGATAAAAACACCGATGGATAAATTATTGAAGAAATATTGTCACTTTCAATGGACAGATGTTTGTCAACAAAGCTTTGACACACTGAAACAGAAGATGGTTACTGCACTGATACTAGTTTTCCCAGATTGGAGCAAAGAGTTCCATGTCCATGTCGATGCATCATCTATTTCATTAGGTGTTGTGTTAGCCCAACCAGGAGCAGGAGAGATCGAACATTCGTTGGATTTTTCTAGCAGGAATCTATCAATGGCTAAGATCAATTACACCACCACAGAAAGAGAAGGACTAGCCATGGTGTATGCGCTGCAGAAATTTCAACACTATTTGTTGAGAGGAAATTTTAAGATGTTCACTAACCATTCTGCACTGAAATACCTGGTCAACAAGCCAGTGTTGGGGGGGCAGAATTTGCAGATGGATGTTGTTGTTTCAAGAATATGATTTTGAAATTGTGGTTAAGCCAGGAAGGATGAACAAGGGACTTGACCACTTGTCCAGATTAGAGCATAGGGAAGAGCCAACTAGCTTGGAGGATACATTACCTAATGCACAACTACTAGAAATCATGAAAGTAGATGACCACTTTGCAGAAATAGTACAGTTCCTATCTACAGGAATGGCACTGAGTGATTACACAATCATCCAGAAGAAACAACTAGTAGTGCACATTACAGACTTTTCATTGATAGTTGGACATATTTACAATATGGGACCTGATGAGATACTAAGGAGATGGGTTATGGAAATAGAGAGGCCGATGATCCTCGCAGAATTACATGAGGGCATCGCAAGAGGACACTACGCAAGAAAATCCACAACACAGAATATTTTTAGAGCTGGCCTTTGGTGGCCTACTCTACACAAGGATGCCAAGGAATATTATAAATCTTGCGATGTATTCCAGAGGGTAGGAAAACCATCAAGGAGAGATGATATGCCATTAGCACCATAGCTAACCTTACAAGACTTTGAGAAATGGGCCATTGACTTCATGGGACCTATCAACCCACCAGGAAAGCATACATGAGCTCGCTATATCATCACTGTGAAAAAATACTTAACCAGATGGGCATAAGAAATAGATGTGAAGGACTGTAGTGTAAATACAGCTGTGCGATTTATCTTTGAAGATATCATAACCATATTTGGATGTCCAAAGATACTTATGAATGATCAAGGTATGCATTTTATTAACAAGACTATTGAAGCTTTGACATAGGAATTCGAAGTACATCATCAAAAGAGCACACCTTACCATCCACAGGGGAATGGGATGGTCAAATCCTTTAATAAGATCTTGGAGACAACACTGACAAAGATATGCAGTGTGAACATGGATGACTGGGATTTGAGAGTACTAGGAGTACTATGGTCCTATAGAATCACTTGCAAGAAGCTGACAATGCAGACCCCATTTAAGTTGGTATATGGCCTAGAAGCAGTTGTCCCAATAGAATATTTGGTTCCTAGCTTGAGGATCACAACATTTACTAATATGGATGACACTGGCGTTGTTCAAGAGAGGCTTGCGCAATTGGTAGAACTCGAGGAAGATAGATTTATTACAGGTTTTCACCAACAAGTTCAGAAGGAAAGAGAAAAGGCCTATCATGACAGGCATATCAAGAAGAAGACATTCAAGTAGGGAGACATGGTATTGGTCTATGAAAGTAAGTTTCTGAAGCATCCAGGGAAGTTTAGAACACATTGGTTGGGGCCATTTGAAGTTTCATATGTTATATAAGGAGGAGCTCCATAGTTGAAGACATTGAATGGAGAGTGGAAGGAAGGCCTAGTGAATGGGAGCCAGTTGAAATTATACTATAACAACCAGCTGCCTCACAGCTCTCAGTAAAAAGAAAAGATGAAGGGTATAGGTACTAGGTGCAGTTGAAACTGGGTACCAGACATAGAAAATCTAGTCTGCATAGGGTAGGGAGGACCAGAACAAGAAGCAAGTCAAAGTAAAAACAGAGAAACTCAGTCCTGTAGTGATTTGAGACGAGTCTATGAAAGTAAGTTTCTGAAGCATCTAGGGAAGTTTAGAACACATTGGTTGGGGCCATTTGAAGTTGCATATGTTATAGAAGGAGGAGCTATGCAATTGAAGACATTGAATGGAGAGTGGAAGGAAGGCCTAGTGAATGGGATCCAGTTGAAATTATACTATGACAACCAACTTCCTCCCATCTCTCGGTAAAAAGAAAAGATGAAGGGTCTAGGTACCAGGTGCAGTTGAAACTGGGTACCAGACACACAAAATCTAGTCTACATAGGGTAGGGAGGACCAAAACAGGAAGCAAGTTGAAGTAAAAATAGAAAAACTCAGTCCTGCAGTGACTCAGGATGAGTCACAGGTGAGTGTTGGGGGCATGTTGGCCCTTGGGTATGGAACGAGGAAGAACACGAAGAACAAGGAAGCAAAAAGCGAACTTCAAACTGCATAGAAGGCGAAGTGACTGATATTGAGGAGAAGTGAGCAAAAGAGAAGAAAATATGGAATGAAGCATGAGGAGAATGAGTCGTTGGACAAGGAGATCGAGGATGATAGATAAGCAAGAGATATGGATCATGTAAGTGGAATAAGATGTCAAAGAGTGCTCTGGATCACCGCGCAAGAAGAAATGAAATACAGGCTGACGAAGCCCTGAAAATCGAGGTCAAGTTGACCTAGGGTTTTAGACGCCTAGGGTTGTGGTATTTAGGGTTTTGGACACTTAGGTCTCGGCCTAAGACTATCGATGAGTTATTGTAATGTATAAATAAAGGTCAAGAGGACCTGTGAAGGGTGCTTCATTGTTGGATTATGTATGTTGAGTGATTTCTATTGAGATAAATATTGTATTGTAAGAGAGTCTATGTTGTAAGATATTCAGCTCGGTGCGAAGATCAACCTTGAAGTTGGGTGTGCAAGGAGGGTAGATTGAGAAGAGAGAAAGAGAGAGAAGGTATGCAGCTTAGTGCACAGATAGAACTGTAAGCTTGACATAATAAATCATAAAGAATAGTTATGTGGATGTATCCCTATGGATAGGGTGAACCACGTATATTTGGTGTTATGTGTGATTGATGTTGTATTTCCTTACTGCTAATTG
The DNA here is from genome assembly GCA_010110895.2 of Picea sitchensis. Lineage (NCBI taxonomy): Eukaryota > Viridiplantae > Streptophyta > Pinopsida > Pinales > Pinaceae > Picea > Picea sitchensis. Next base: position 190,885 of record SNQJ01S0003209.1, read on the forward strand.
TTGTGTTATTGCATGTTAGAGTAGATATGAGATATAATCTACGAGTTGAGCATACAAGAGATAGATCAAATCTAGTTTCTGTGTGTTGTTATTAGTAAGAATCCACTTGCATTCTTTCTGGTTGTAGACACCTGTGTCTTGCAACCCCCTATAGCTACTTCGGGTGAGACTGCATCTACTTCATAGGTGTTGCAAAAAGGGCCATTAGTTAGGGCTTGTCGGTGCATTATTAGAGATGAACCCTGGGTCTACCCCCGAGCCAACAATATTTTTTCTCTATAATGATATACCTTGCTCCTGATCTTCTAGATGGTGTATTGATTGGTCCCACAAAATATAATGCCCATTTATTGAACACTTTCAAAGTTACCCGAGGTCTTAATGGCATCTCATCCCTCCTTGATGGTTTTCCAACCCTCTGATAGACATCACAATTCTGACAATACTCCTTTCCATATTTAGAATTTTTTGACCACCATAGTCCCATGCATAATATCTTCTATGCAGTAGCCTTTCCTACATAGTGTCCTCCAACTATTTCTTCATGTGCTTTTGCTAAGATAATAGGGCGTTCATGTTCCGTGGCACATCTCCTTAGAATATTATCTGCACTTATTTTATACAAGTGTCCTACAATAAGTTGATAGTGTGCAACTCTAACCACCAAATTCTTCTCTTTCATAGTATTATATTCCTTTGGCACAAATCATGTAATCAAAAATTCAATGATATAAAAAAATTATTCATCAACAATCTACACTAAAAAAAGTTGTGCATCAAGAAAATTGTCTTCCAAGATGCTTGGTTCCTCTCCATTAGTTATCCTGGACAAGCGATCTAGCCATGCATTTAATATTCTAGGTTTCACAACTACTTCAAAATAAAATTCTTGAAATAGAAACAACCATCTACATATTATTCCCCCCAACACTAGCTTGTTGACCAAATATCTAAGAGGAGAGTGATTTGTAAACATTTTAAAGTGTTTGTCTAACAAATAATGTATGAACTTTTGCAATGCATACAACATAGCCAAACCTTCTCTTTTTGTTGTATTGTAATTCTGTACTGAATATGAAGGTTTCCTACTTACAAATGCTATTGGGTGATCTATATCAACTTCTCCTGACTATGTTAATATTGCTCCAAGTGTTATTGAAGAGGCATCCACATGAACATGGAACTCTTTTGACCAATCTCGAAACACCAGAATTTGTGCAGTCACCATTTTCTCCTTCAAAATGTTCAAACTCTATTGGCACTCAAATGGTCCAGGAGAAGAAGCAAGGGGGAATAAGGATCTGTGTAGAATTGAGTAATTTGAATGATGCATGTCTGCATGATCCCTTCCCTACTCCATTTACATATGAGGTATTGGAGAATGTAGGAGAACAAGAAGCATACTAATTTACTGATGGATTTTTAGGGTATCATCAAATCAGAATATCACAAGAGGATCTTCATAAGATTACATTTGCCACAGAATGGGGGTCATATCAGTACATAATGATGCCCTTTGGATCGAAGAATGACCCTGTTATTTTTTCAAGAGTAGTGGCAGCTGCATTTAAACATTTTATACATAAATTTTTGGAGGTTTATTTTGATGATTAGACAATATTTAGCTTACTAAAATATCATGTTGAGGTTTTAATATTGATGTTAGACAGGTGTAGATGGTGTCATATTTCATTGAGCATTAAGAAATGCATATTCAATGCACCATCTAGAATTTTTCTAGGGCATGTGGTGTGTAAACAGGGTATGTTGGTTGATCTTTCCAAGATTGTTGTCATTGTTAACTTACCACCACCGAAGTTAGTGCGCCAATTAAGAGATACACTTGGTCATACAGGCTATTATATAATGTTCATAAAGAGCTATGTAGAGATTACTGCACCCATGGAGAAATTGTTAAAGAAGGATATCAAGTTTCAATGGAATGATGAGTGCCAACAAAGTTTGGACATCTTGAAGGAGAAAATGGTAACTGCGCCTATTTTGGTGTTTCCAGATTAGTCAAAAGATTTCCATGTTCATGTGGATGCCTCTTAGTATTAACACAACTAGGAAAAGGTGATATAGATCACCCAATAGCATTTGGAAATAGGAAACTTTCAGATTTAGAATAGAATTACAATACAACAGAAAGAGAAGGTTTGGCTATGGTTTATGCATTGTAGAAGTTCATACATTGTTTTTTAGGACAACACTTTAAAATTTTTACAGATCACTCTTCTCTTAGATATTTGGTCAACAAGTCATTGTTTTGGGGAATAATATTTTGATGGTTGTTGTTATTTCAAGAGTTTGACTTTGAAGTAGTTCTGAAACCTGGAAGACTGAATGCAGGGCCAGATCATTTGTCCAGGATAACTACTAGAGAGGAACCAAGCAGATTGGAGGACAATTTTCTTGATGCACAACTCTTTTCAGTGTAGATTGCTGATGAATAATTTTATGATATTATTGAATTTTTGAGTACAAGATTTTTTCCAAAGGAATAATACTGCGCAGAAGAAAAATTTGGTGGTTAGAGTTGCAAACTACCAACTTATTGCAGGACACTTGTATAAATTAGGTGCATATAACATTTTGAGGAGATGTGTCATGGAACATGAACGTCCTATTATCTTAGCATAAGAACATGAAGGAATAGCTGGAGGAGAGTACACATGAAAGGATATTGTGCAGAAGATATTGCATGCAGGACTATGGTGGCCAATAGTTTCTAAAGATGAAAAGGAGTATTTTCAGAATTGTGATGTCTATCAGAGGGTTGGAAATCCATCCAAGATGTATGAGATTCCATTAAGACCTTAGGTATATTTGAAAGTGTTTGATAAATGGGCAGTAGATTTTGTAGGACCAATCAATCCACTAGCTAGAAGATCAGTAGTAAGGTACATAATTATAGTGATGGAATATCTAACCAAACAGGCTGATGCAACGACAATAAAAAATTGCAATGTAGAGATTGTAGTGTGCTTCATGTTTGAACAAGTAATTACAAGATTTGGATGCCTTAGAATTCTGATGAGTGATCAAGGGACTCATTTTATCAATAGTATCATCCAGGAAATGACTGAATAATTTGAGATACACCATCATAAGAGAACTCCATACCATCCTTAGGCCAATGGAATAGTGGAATCATTTAACAAGATATTGGAGAATTACTTAACTAATATGTGTAATGTGAACATGGATTATTGGGATTTGAAGATACCAATAGTATTATGGTCTTATAGAACTACATGTAAGAAAATCACAGGGAAGACACCTTTCAGATTGGTGTATGTATAGAAAGTAGTAGTCCCTTTAGAATATTTGATTCATAGTATGCAAATTGAAACCATTACAAACATGACAGAAAGAGGCCCAACTCAAGAAAGATTATCTCACCTCATGGAACTAGAAGAAGAAATGATTATAGTTGGTTTCCATCAGGAAGTGTATAAAGAAAAGGAAAAATCTTGGCATGATAGACACATCAAGAAGAAAAGATTTAAGGAAGGAGACTTGGTTCTTCTCTATGCCAGTAAATATTTACAACATCTAGGAAAATTCAGGATGCATTGGCTAGGGCAATATGAGATAAAGTATGTCACAGATGGGGGTGTTGTGCAGTTGCAGGATATAGCAGGAAAATAGATACAAGGATTGGTGAATGGAAGTCAATTGAAATTGTATAGGGACAGTCTACCCAGTAACCCTTAGTATATGCAAAGTGCATAAAAATAGAAGTTGTACATAGTGTATATAGTAGGAGTTAAAAGAAAAAGAGAAGAAAAAATTGGGAAAACAAGAAAAATACAAAAAGAAGTAGTATATGGATAAGTGGTAGACATGCAGTTAGATGATATAGTGTGCAACAAAAGCTATTAATTGGTATGAAAGACCAATAATGACAGTGTGTTAACACATAACATTGATTATGTAAAGGAGGATTTATGGTTTTCAGAGCCTACATTTAACCATATATCCAAGTATTATGTCATACCATCAACTAACAACCTCCTTGGAGTGTGCAAGCTATATTTGAGTTGGCACTGCGAACTGACGCTGCAAACTAGTTAAGGAAGAGGGTTGGAGGTTAGGCAGCTTGCAGGCATCTGAGTGCAAATATGAAATTACCAGCATCAACCTCATAGCCATCAGGTACTCCATGAGAGTTTTTGTATTTTTTGGAGGTCATGGTGGTTTGTCTACTCGATTTTCCTTTGGCGTTGCGAATTGGCTCAGGCACTGCGAATTGAGACAGGCACTATGAAATGCGCTACGGAATTTTCTGTAGCATCTACTGTTACATATTTGATCATAAAACCAAAATAGTGAAGTGGGTTTCTCTGAAATTTTTTGTGGAGGAAGATGATATCCTTGTTGACTTGCTGACCACATTTCAGCCTGACCCAGTTTGGCATTTGAGAGAAACAATTAAAACACCAGTGTGCTATAAAATGTGTTGCAAATTCTTTGTTTTGCATAGTTGTTGGATATTCTCCTTGTTGGGAGATTGCCACTTGTCAAGGAGGGTTCGAATGACTTATCACGTATCAGTTAGATGTCAAGGGACACCTGCATCTAAGTTTTATCACCATTAAATACCTCATGTAGTGAGTTGGAAACAATTTATTAATGACTTCCAACAATTTCCTGAAAATTAACAGTTTGTTGGATTTTTGTCTCTTTGATTATTGCCACCTAGCTCCAAGGCCTAGAATCCAATGAAAGAGATGGGATTCAACCTCCTAAGTATATTTGATGCTATTTTCTATTTAAGAAAGGAGGGATATCTTAGAGAAGGGTTGGATTCATGAGCCAAGAGAGGCTAGAGAGAGTAGGAGCAAGCAATTTCCCTGTGTGTGTTCATTTGTAAGCCTGGGGGCATTTTATGATTGTAATCATTACTGCTATTGAAGACTCATGAGAGCTGTGATTTTCATATTGTAATTCTTGTGTTTTATATATCTTCTTATTTGAATAGATTGCATATTTGAGGATCAAAGGCTGCCAATGATTTATGGATCCCTAAGAAGCAAGGGATCTATTGTTATTTTTTCCATCGGTCATTGTTTTATTCAAGTATTTGTTGTTTTATTAAACTGAGAGGATCTTTATTTAGTGGACATTCTATATTATGTTTTCCTTCTTTATTTTTTCTTCTATCATCATATAATCTTATTTTCTATTGATCAACTTTAGTGCCTTCGATGAGTAGAATGTTTATGACTCAATTTCCCATTAGTGTAGCCTATTGATTTGCAGTTTGTTTCCCTCTCCCTTTCTTTCTCCATCTTGATCATCCACATATTCAAACCAAAACTTATCTATTACATTTTGATGGGTGCTGAGCTTACACTTTAGCAGTCAAAGTGTGACTTTCAGTGCTAACATAGTGTGTGCTAGAAAAAGATGGCAAGACAGAAAACGAAGTGCGTCGAGACAGAGAGAGGTCGGAAAAACAAAAACCGGTGAACAAAAAAGTGGAGCACGATAGAGAATTTATGAAATGAACTATAAAAGAAGGAAACTTGCAAGGTAAGACTCATTGTGATATTGAGAAAATGAGAGATAAGGAAGAAAACCCAGTACGAGCAGGTATTTCCGAAGTATTCAGTGAAGATTCATAGAAATGTTTGCAATATTTAGCAGAATGGCACCACCAAAGGTTGGAGCTCCCAGTCAAACCACAAGGAAAATACAAAACGCCATGAGATATATATAAAAGCAAGCAGCTGAAGTAGAAAACCCTATTCATATGGAAGGAGTGGTATATGTGGATGCAATCCCATATCCTATCATTGAACTAGTTAGTCCCACATGGTCGAAGAATAGGATCCAGTGACAGAAGAAATGGAGGCCAACTTGCAAAATGACACACAAAACCCTACCGCAAAACAAAAACCTACACAACAACTTGGCTTAGGAGAAACTCAGCAAATGAATGAGGGAGACGATGAGCGAAAAAAGTCAAATTTGCCTAGAGGATAGGCTGAAGCAATGCAACAACATATCACAGAGCCAACGCAACAGTGAGAAGAACATGTGCAGGTGGAAGATATTACCGACAAATAAAACTCAAACGCAGAAGACAAAGACGATGTGCACCAAGAAGCAGGGCCATCGACGATGACAGAGAAGACTAATGGAAAACAGACAATACAAATATCACTGTGCAAACATAAAGTACCATGCATACCCGAAGGAGTCAATATCCTTCCTAAACTGTTAGGATGTGTAAACAAATTGAAGCATGTGGACCATGTTAATGCAGACACGAACAAGTTCTACGAGTTTGCATCGCAAGTCTATATGGAAAGAAAAGGAACAGGTCCATCAGGGGATCCTATTTTAGAAGTAAAGCACTAGATTGCAGTATTGTATAACACAGGGATCATGAACCTGCTAGAAATCCCTTATTTTGGGAGAGGAAAAGATGTAAAAAGTTGTGTCAGACAACTATTGGCCTTGGCACATGGGGGTAATATATGGATGGATAGACTGATATCAATATATGTAGAGTTAATTGAAGAAATCCTAGGTTTTCCAACAGATGGAGAAAATCCAGAATAATATTTGGATGACAAGACAAAGGAGAAAGCATTGACATAGGAGATCAAGAAGAAGTACAACACTGAAAGAGGTTCTAGGGGGTTGATAATTAACATAATTAGTGAACCAACAACCATACTGGTGACCAAGTTGATGGCTTGTAAACTTTTAAGGAAGTTTCACAAGGAAGAAGCACCTATAGGCATCAAAGTAGTAGTCACATAGTGCACGAAGGGGATTCTATTCAGTTGGGCTCTGTATTTACTGAATTTGATTTTGGACAACTACAAGGATGCACAGGATTTAGGAACATAGTTCCATTATGCATGGTTGATAATACTCATAACATTGGTGGGATGGGGACACCCTAAATACAATGGATTATACTAAAGGTTAGGGAAGTGTCACACAACGATGTATACAACATTATGGCATACTTCAGGAAAAAAAAAAAGGAAGGAAAATTCCAACATATTTTCTATGTATTTTGACAAGATGCAGGAAAAACTGGATGATACATGGAGGACACCACCAAAAGTGGTGGAAGAGCATAGAAACATAGTTAACTTTCATGTTTCCAGACACAATATGTGCATTCAAGCCAAGAGGGATCCCAAGACGGAATGGTTACAACTAAGGTATTGTGTGAAAGGAGAAGACGTGTAGTGGGTCATGAAAACTTCTCTTGATGAATGGAAGGTGCCATTGATTTCCAAGAAGATAAAAAAAAGGTAAGCATCAAGCAGAGGTTGGTCGGTCGCATAATTCAAATAGTCCAACAATGAATATAAGGAAGGCAATAGAGTACATGAAGGAAACATGGGGGATCGCAATAGTTAGAAATCCAAGCCAGAAGAACCCTATCCCAAATCCCTCAGTGCAGGAGAAGGACCATGCAGAAGTAAGAAATGGAGGAGTGAAAAATGAGACAAATGTTCCTATGCATGATAAACTAAGAGGAGGATATATCCTAGACATGGACATACGAGCTACTACAACACAGACAGAGACATTTTTGATGAAGATGAAAGTGTTACAGGTAGTAGGCCAATGCAAGAAGATGAAAGCACAAAAGAGCATTCTTGAACTCAAATTGACAAAAGATGATGCAGATTTAGTCACAGAGAAGGTGCAGGATTGTACATTGGAGGAATGGTATGATGATGAAAATAAGTGAGAGTAGATCATCAAGAGGTTGATAGAGGTTCAGGATACATTGGATCAAATACAACTTAATACAGTGCAATAGAAAGAGAAACCACAACCAAAGTAGACTTATCAAGAAAAGACAATTCTAGAACAAGAGAAAGTATAGATCATATCATTTGGGAATGAAAATTTGTGTATCACTCAAAACATGATGTATATTGATGAGGAGACAATGCAGAAAAATATGAAGGATATAGATCACTTGGACTTGGCATTGCCCAAGGTCCCAATGAAGGCACTGTATAAACTTCAAGTTAGTGTCGCACAAGAGATTCAATCGAGGGCCCGTACAGATGCAACAAATTTACAATTAGATAAGGAAGTAACTAAGACATTGAAGATAAAAATCAACCAGCTGCAAGTTGATAGGGAGGAAACAAAGAAACATGAAGATAAAATCGAGCAGTGGGTGGAAGAAGTATTCAAAACAATTATTGACACCGCGCAAGAAGGAGAGAATTTACCAACATAATAGAAGATTGAAAAGATAACACAAGAAATGGAGAATTATAAAATCCACATCAAACAGTTGATGACACTCCTATCACCAAGAACTCCACCATAGATCAGATCACAAAGGGAGTAGGAGGTGATAGGTCACATGGAGAACATTGCACAAATCATTTAGGAAATAAGAGAGTTATATAATAAGAGTGTGCAATTATGGACTAATTTGTAGGAAGATGAGAAACTATAGGTGTTAGCATTAGAAGTCACTCCTAGATTGTAGCAGAAGTAGAGCCCAACGCCCATCAGTTTATGTCACAAATAAATTTAATGGGTGATCAAATGGGTAGAGACCCAAGAAGGTATTACTCTAACTCAGGGACTAGGCCTGGTATGTAAAGAACAAAGGAGATATTGATCTAACTTTCGTCAGTGAGTTGATTGTAAAATGAGTGGATGGAAGACTTGGTGAGATGAGTGAGAAAGACTGCCTTGGGCATCAGGCCTTTCAACAGCTTGAGGAAGAAAAGCTCAGAATACAAGATCCTCTTGGTTCTGAGTTTCGGGGAACTGAAGGGTGACTTGACTGGATCCTCCAATTCCAAATCATTCATCCTTGAGAAAATAAAAGAACTGATTAGAAACAATGCAACTATTACAGTGATCCAACCTAGATCATCCTATAATAGTGAAAATCGACTGGATCCTCCAATTTTGAGTTGTTCTAACACAGTGTAAACAAAGAGATGGAAAGAAGATGACATTCATAAGGCAAGAAATCTCAAGTGCCAATACATAACCAAAGCGACTAGTGCTTCGTTAAAACTTTACAATCGGGAGCCTAGCTCAACCATCGATACCTTCAAAAATACAGAAATTGAGTACGTATACTCAGGAAAATTCTCCCAACAGAGGCGTGCTCTGACCTCCAAGGCATGGCGTCCCTTCAGTCAAATTTGGACAGAAATCCTTCGTCATACATCACCTTAACATTGCATGGCCTTTGCAGGGGAGATAGCTGAAACATTAAAGTTCAACCTATCATGTGCAGGTTCTTTGGTCAGATGAGAACATCAAATCGGCATGGGATTTTTAGATCAATTTACACACCAGATGATCTTGGGCAGACCACCTACCAAAACCTCCATGCCTCACATTTAATGAGTGAGCCAAGGTTTCAACTACCTCCATCCACCTTCATTCATTTTTAGCAAGGACTGAGATCGAGGTTGAGCTGAACTGGTCCCTGGAGAATTCAGTGATCCCTTTTGTAGCTAAACTCGGTGCTTTGTCCCTTTGAACAATTCTTTCTATCACCCCCAAGTGACCACGGGTTGTCACCCTGTGCCTATTTCCAAAGGTGCTTTCGGCATTTCGCATTTCACAGATGGGAGGAGGCTGCTCCTTGTGCTTCAAAGATACGAAGGGTGAAGTGGTGACATAGCTTGATCATGCACCATGTACCCCTCTTTGATGGACGGTCCTGATCATCTTGGCAAGACTGTGGGCCTGAGTCCTGGATGCCTTCGACACTTCACATCTCACCGCTGGGAGGAGGCTGCTCCTCATTCTTCAAAGTCGTGATAGGAGAAGAGGCGATAGAGCCTAATCGTGCACCACATGCCCCCCCTTTGATGGACAATCCTGATCATCTTGGAAATACTGTGGGCCCGAGTCTTGAATTCTTTCGGCACCTCGCGTCTCATAGCTGGGAGGAGGCTGGTCCTCATTCTTCAAAGTCACGAAGGGTGAAGTGGCGATATAGCTCGATCGTGTGCCATGTACTCCTTCAGGATGGATGGCTGAGATCCTTTTGGTGATATATAGGCACTATCCATTGCACTAATCCTGGCGCAAATCTGCTAACCATGATTACCCACTGATCGTCAATCTGTTCTATTAATGGATCTTGGCTGTTGACAACATAACTTCGCCCGCTCACTTGATTGGTAACTAGAAATCAAATTTTTCTGTGCTATGCTTGGGTGCCTGTCATGCAGCTTGCAGACCTGGATACTCTTATGCCCAAGACGAGAATTGTTGCTAACAATAGGAATTATACAAGAAATAATAAGGAGTAAACACTACAGTGTAATACTTGAAACAAAGGCATAAGACAATGACAATACAGGATAGGTTGAGAAGTGCACAAGAATTGAAGAACTTGCAGGAAGAATTGAAACTTATACAAGTACAAAAGCATACAAGGCATGCTAAGTTAGAGCCACTGCAAGAAGGCGTAGAACAAATGCTCAATGAGATTGATGTAGCCTAGGGGAGGATTGAAATAATTAGCATTGAGTGTGGAGAATTTTTTAAGTATCATATTACAATGTAGAGTGTGGAAACTATAGTAGAGAAGCATGCACAGGCAAAAACTCAAATTGAAGAAATTTCAGGCAAGTTTCAGGCCCTAGAGAAGTCAGTGTAGGATGCAATCACTTCCTGAGTAGATTGGGATGAGCCACAGGTGAGTGTTGGGGGCCTGTTGCTGTAGGACATTTTGGGGAAGTGTGTAATAATTATTGAATACAGTTAGAAAAGGGACCAAAAAAGGAGCGCGTGCCATAAATCAGGGAAAGGTAGTGCTCTAGAAAATAGGGAAAATCATCTTGCTAGAAATCAATGAAAAGTAGCGTGAGAAAGAAGAAATTCAAAGGAAGAAAGAAGGATGCAAAGTAATGAGGAAATGGTTGGATTGAGGACCATCTATGCACATGAAGCTATAATGTGGAAAACCCTAATCAACTTAGGGTTAGGTTTTTGGTCATTGATGTAATGCATTTTAACCCATTTTTGTAGTATAAATATATGTTGTTGAGATGTATGAGGGGATCATCATCATGAGTAGTTTTTGAAGCTTGAAGTAAGTCATTGTGTAGAGAGTTCTAGTGAGTCAGTGAGGGAATGAGCATATTTATAGATGATTCCAGATTCATCTTTGGAGATAGAGAGATGCATTGTACATGAGGGTCAGGTCACAAGTTGTGGATTTAAGTGCGACCTGGTCACCCTCACCTAGCACCAAATATCTTATGTAATGCGCACAATGCACAAATTGATGAAGAATAATAAAGAAGAGAATAATGCCGGATCTTTGTGGATGTATCCCGGGGGGGTCAACCATGGTAAACATGGTGTCTTTGTGTGAAATGTTTCTTTTATTTTTTGAAATGATTTATGATGAATGAATGAATATGTTAGATCTAAAATGCAATGCGCACTAGATTAGTTATCTTATTTACTGCAGAATAAACTTGAAGGAATGCAATTGGTTAAAAAATGATAAAATGATGTGTTAGAATTTCATATCTAATATATGGTGAAGTAAAAACAATGTATAACATCCCCACAACAACATCCCTTCCACGATTGCAGACATATGGGTCTTGTAGTCACCCATAAGCTATCTCGAGTGAGACTACGTTGTGCACTCTGTTCGCAGTGTTGCCTTCTGGTCTCCAAAAGGGCCAATGGTTTGAAGGATTTTGTTGGAAACCTAAAGAAGAACCTGGGTCAGCCTAAACAATCCAATAGATTGCAATAGCCATAAGGTAGGGTAAGGGACTTTTGGATGAAGGCACATGTTGATTAAGTCCCATGGATGAACAAATGAAGTAATGAGAAGCAATTATCTCGACCTCCACTGAACAACTTTAACTGGTGCAAGTACCCACACTTGGTGGGGCACCCTCTAACAATAATAAAAAGTGTGATATGAAATCTGCCCTAGGTACAACACAAAAGCCCTATAGTCACCTCTGAGATCCCTAGGAATGGCCACTAAGGTCACCAACTCACAGTCAGTGTCCAAGGGGTACAGTCGATAGTCGGGATCGAACATATGGGAAAGGTAACTAAGCCTAAAAATCTTCTAGAGAAATTCCTACAAAAGGGCCAATGTCACTTCAAAGAAACCAAACCAAATCAAAATTTTCTAGAGGACTCATGTTGAAAGGGTCAATGTCACTTCAGGAAAATCTCAACCAATTCCAAAATTTTCAAAGGGTTGATGCCAAATGAATCAGTATCACTTAGAGAAAAGTCCCCAATATATGATCTCTTCAATATGCTTAGTTAATCTTTGAAGAGGTTTCTCCTTGACTCTCCTTTGAACGACCATGTGTTTATCTCCTGTGTTAGAGGAGGCTCCCGGATATACTTATACAACAATTGGATTTAAGCTCTCTCTAGTTTAGAGTCCTATGTTTGTTTAATGGACTTGGAGAAATTAACTCTCCAACCTAAACTAAGGCCTTAGCTTGTAACTAGTTTGTTCACCATACAAAATGAAAATTTCTAATAAATTTTATTTAACATTCATTTTATGGGGTTTTTAGTTACTCAAATAGGTACGGATGAAACTTATATGATGTTTTCATAGACCCAAATAGAAAAAACTTTAAGAACACAAAGAAAAATATAATTTCTTCACTTTTAGAAAAAAATTGACAAACTCAGCCCGTGTCTAGGGTTCACCTCTGAAGCCTACCGCCAACTCTTCCACTATCACGGACATCTAGGCCGAGGTAGGGGGTCCTACAACCCCCTCCTATAGTTTCATTACAGAAAAGGAGCACGGCTCCACTCACTTCAAATGCTCGACCTTTGAACTCCCGAAGGGCATGCAACAACTAATCTGGGAAGATGAAATGTCGAAGGAAAAATCGATGGAAATTGACCCAAAAACTAGTCAACCAAAAACTAAACGCAATTGGGATCCTGGAAAATGCATCCCACAAGCCCCGATAGCTCCTAAATATGTCATCAACTCTCCAATAATAGAGGATCAGAAACAATACATGAGGTATTTCTCCCTGATAGGCAAATTCCTGGGGTTATGGGCTTCCAAAAATGACCTAGTCAAATGGATTCAGCACTGGTGGAAACCCAAGGGTCACTATGACCTCCAACTTGGATCAAAAGGCTTCTTTATGATCATACTACACAACCTGGAGGACAAAAATCAAATCTTTGAAGGAGGGTCGTGATTCTATAACTCGGTTGACCTTTTTCTCCGATTCTGGACGGAGAGATTCAACCCATAAAAGGAAGACTTCACACATGCTCTAGTTTTTTTGCGACTGTATTCGCTCCCACGGGAATTTTGGCTAGAGGAGATCCTCACAAGAATTGGAAACACCATCAACATCTACGTCAAATACTTAGAGGAAAACAAACAACGAAGGTACACTGCTTATGCTCGCATCTGTCTATTTAAATATTTCGAAACCCCTCCCTGACACCATTACCCTGGATTACCAAGATGACGAATGGTCCCAAACCCTAGATTATGAGCACATCCCCTTTCGCTATCACAAGTGTCACAAGAATGGACATCTATCCCACGAATTCCCTCTAAATAAACCCCCCAAACTAGCTCAGGAAGATCTTGAGAAATCCAAGGAAGACTTCACCCAAGTCGTAGCTCGACGAAAGCACCAAGACAAGAGGGCACCTCCCCAGCACCCCCCCCCCC
>SNQJ01S0003209.1:214448-262735 GCA_010110895.2 Picea sitchensis
TGGGTTTGTGTTGCTAATATATTTCATTATGCTTATCATATATGCATGTATGTTTTTCACCTTTTGATTCTATGACTAATCCTAACCATGAAAGCATATTTTATTGTTACATGATATTATTATAGATTTTGCAAGACACAAGTTGGCTCTGAATTGCATCTCAAAAAATAATTTGTCCTCCCAGCACATACTCAGTATCAAGTGCTCCAAATTTCATTGGCTATTTTCATGACATAATATTTATCAGCCACTAATAGATGACCTCAATTCCAATGGATGTATTTAAATTAAATGTNCATGCCTAGGGGTAAATAAAGGAGATCATGTCTCATGACCTACAATGGAGAACATGATCCTAACCATTGATGATGATTAGCATGTCCAAATATGGTAGCGAGGAGACCCCCCTCATTCACCTTTACAACAATGGGTCAACCAAGGATCATCATGTCCAAGCAACCCAGAGTATGGGAGATGGTAAACCATCATCACCATGAGGTATGTTAGTCCTTATTTTATGAAAAGTGTTGTGCTTAATTTTTTTGTGATGTAGATGAGGTTATTTGGTTGAATTTGGATAATGGATCACTGATTTGGGAATTTGTTTCACTTTCTTTGTTTCACCTTAGTGGTGATCTTATATTCCATGTCTCATGTTGTCACCACCCAAGAAAAGGGGTACTACTGGGGGGCCCTCACAAAGGTAATGTTCCTTTCCCCAACATACTTGACACTTTCCATCATAGAGCCTCTCATAGTGTAGTAAACTTTGGCAATGGTTCATGGTCCATTATCTCATGAGAAGAGGGGATGAAGGCCCATAGGTTGATTTTAGCTTCTATTAAAATAATAAGAAAATGATTCTAAAGATATAAATGAATGATAACAAGAAAGGACTAACAAAATCCAGTCCAAACTTGAGCTCTACTCTTTCATTGTTCACCCTGGTCCCAAATAGCAATGATAAAGATTGAAACCTTATAAAAGGGGAATTGAAAATATGATAAAGTGGAATAGAAAGATGGATGATAAAGGGGTTTGGAAAAAATAGTGTGTAAATATGGGACAACTCAAGAACAAGTGCACCCTCCACAAAGGTGCTCATAAAAATGGATTTAATGACACCATGAGCCATGGAGTATGCCCTAAAACCATATCACTTTCACACTTACTCTTGAATGGTTTTTACTTTTCCTGTCACACTCGAGACCTATCCCTCTACATAGGTTATTTTATTTCCTGTCTAGTTGGCACACCTAACAGGGTTGGATGAAGGCCCTCCCATACCTAAACTTGGAAATTCACATGGGGTCTTGGGATGGTGTGATGCTTGAAGGGGATACTGAGATGAATTGTCTTGCATGGCTTATACCTTAAGTCACAACTTACTTTGTATGATTTAAGGAAAAATGTTTCTTATGAACCTTGGCTAACCTTTTTTTTATACTTTGGCATGTTTTGGATGGCCTTGACATTGTTCTTTGAGGGACATCTTGGACTTGTACCTAGGAAATTGTGCCTTTATTTGTAGGACCTTGGCATGTGTGATGTAGAGAAGTGGGTCATCTAGTGACTCATCACATTTAAACTTTCACTCTCACATCCTCGAACCTTGAATGTTGGATAGATGGGCTTGGTATCAATAGATTCAATCATGATGACACATGTATGTTCTTGAATCCCCACAAGTTGGGTAGAGTACCCCAGAGATTATTCCTCACCTAGATCAGGTACATTGCAATAGAATATAGTTAGAGACATGGTAAACATGAGATGAAACTCCGAAAGCCTGGACGTTGGGCCTAGTTTGATGATGATGTCACATTTCATTGTTTGATGGAGCTAGGGTTTGGAGGATTCCTAGGGTATTGATGATGGTTTTCATGATTTTGAGTGGGGAGAGACATCATTTTCACTCACTCCACCCTATATTTATTCCATGTGGCCTTTGGAGGCCCCCTCCTTTCCTAAGGAGGCTTGATGTTTCACACGTGTGGTATATTTTGATTTATTTTTCACATTTTAGCATTTATAAAGGGTTAAATGAGGGGTAAACCCCACTTGAATGTTATGTTATGTTTTTGGAAAAAAGTGTAAGCCTGGGCCTCATATAAGAAGGTAATCTCTCACTTTCATTTTGGATCATCTTTCTCTAACCATTATGAGACCACTTCTAAAATTTTTGGCCCTTAGGGGTTAGTAGCTCTTTCTCTCTCATGTGCTATGCTTGGAAGAATATTTTATGGATAGTTTTTCTGATTTTGGATGGATATTTATGTAATTAGGGTGAAATTTTCTTGGTTTCTTGGATAAATTAAGTAAATTTATGCAATTTTTGTTTATGATATTAATGTTTATGGTGAAATTTCTATTTTGTTGCAGAAGTTCTTGTTTATTGAAACCCTAAGAGAGGAATATAAGTGCTTCCTTCTCTCACAAGGTTATATTTTTGTAGAATTGGTTGGTTGTCCTTTCTAGGGTTAGAACCCTATAGCCCTAAAATTCTAGCACTTCAGGATTTTATCCCTAGATAATTGATCTTTGGTCTAGTTAAAACTACAAGAAGGGAAAAAAGATTTCAAGGGCCCAAATGTCCTTACACCCTAGACATCCTTCTCCTCAAGATCTAAGACCTAAGGCCCAAATTTTCTTGCACCTTAGGGTTTAGATCTTACCTCTTGGCTTCAAGTAGATCATGTTGGAGATATTACACACTCACCTAGAATTATTTTCCTAAGTTTGATAGTTCAATGTTGAGAACGATTTCTTAGATGAGAATATTCTCTCTAGAGAATATTCCCCTACAAAATAGGGCATTCATAAGTTCAGAGTCAGTTACACTTAGTTAGACTAGTGGAAGTCACTCATGCATGGAAACCTCAGTTTTATCACCTATAGTTTCATGTGTCTCTCTCACTTCCACACATGTGTCTTAGTTAACTAATGATTTCATGGATCAGTTAACTAGGACTAGGTGGTAGTCGACTCCAAATTTCTATCAGTGAGTGTCTAAATCTCTCTAGATCACTACTATGGTGCATTATTTACTCATGTAGCCCATATCTATTGTAAATTATTCACTCTTTGAGTGTGGAATACAGTTAATGAGAATTCTTGCATTCTTTCTCTCTTGCTTCTTCTTTCTCAATTTCTCTCTACAAACGTGCATGTTATTTTCTAGCTAGATCTATTTTGTGAAGGTTCAACACATTTACAGATCAATCTTGGTTTCATTGGAAGGCTCCATAACCATATAAAGGTACTAATATTAAAAAACTTTTATGGTGAATTGATTGATAAAACTCTCTCTAAAAAATCTTAAGCATTCTACTAACTATACTAACTCTAACCCTAGCAAACTAGTTATATTTCTTGTTGTTGTTATAAAATTTTACTGCAACCATCTAAAGTTACATAAAATTGTTGCATGCACTCATATAAATGTGTCTTAACTCACTCAGAAATTTCCTCTAACAATTGTGTTATAGAAAAAATTTCCACACTCCATGCATCATGCTTTGGTGGCTTTCCATTTCCCTCTACAGACTCAATTCCCCTATTTTGCTCATCCAAAGTCAAAATTTTAATTTTTTGTGCATATATGTGGGCTACAGTTAAACAAAATGTGTATACACATGCTGCTCCATTACAACCCACGTTCACCAGGTTTTGTACTCAAAATTAAAAACATTTCAGGTTTTTCATGCCAAGCCAGGTGATCCATGATCCTTGACCTTCCATATATTGGAAATGCTTTGACTTGACCCTTGAATTCCATTTGGAGGCTATAAATTGAGCCATATACAAGCCTTGAGAGGAAAATTTTCAGGAAATGAAAGACACTTCCACACTAATCCTAGTAGAAGAGAACACGAATTTAATCAAGAATGCAAATGACACAAGAAATCACATAGTACACCAAGATTTTACCCTGGAAACCTTTAACCAAGAAAAAAAATTCCTTTGAGTGTTCTGCTCTCTTGTTGTCTTATTCAATATAAATAAAAGGTTACATGTCTAACCTTGGTTCACACCTAATACACAATCGACATCATACCCTCTTGCCTGCACAAGAACAACCTTGTAGCTAAATTGGATTACATATGCATGACCAACAACCTACAATTACACATGTATTAACCTTCATTAGTGCATTCTATGATTACCCTTTACAGTGTTACAACACACCTCTTTATAGGATTTAAAACAGGAAAACGCTAAAGTTTGGTGCCCAAAAACGGTTACAGATCCATACATATCATTGGCTAAAAATATCATAAATCCTAGAATTCTATTACAGTTGATTCCAATTCAGGTTACCAGTCGGCCTTCATTCAGTCTCTTGTCAGTCGTCTCACTCCCAAAATTCTACCTCTTGATAGTTGACCTTCCATCAATATCTTCGACTTCAAATTTTCCCAGTCAACTCCCTCAGCCTTCAACTTGTTGTCGATCCACCTTGACCTTGATTGTTGTCGATCCACCTCGACCTTTGACCACCAGTCAATCTACCTCGACTAGACTTTCACAACAAAGAATAAAACAACCCAAAATTCTCCCACTTGTTGTCTTCTTTGATGAAATGGGAGATTCCTTAACTTTTGTTCACCAAGCCAGGGAAGCAATGCCCATTGACTCTTTGCACCAAGAGAACTTCACATCGCTCACAAACTTGGTCAACAAGTCTGTTATGTTTTCCAACATGTCTACTTTTTCCAGTAGCACCTTTCTACTTTCCACCATATCTCTCACAAAATGGTATTGTACATCAATGTTCTTAGTCTTTGAATGATAAAAAGGGTTATTTTTCAGAAATATTGCACTTTGACTATCACAACTCACCTTCATAGATCTTTGCTCAAACCTGATTCCTAAACACAACCTTTGAAGCCATACCTCTTGTTTTCTTCCATGAGTGGCCTCCATGTATTCATCATTTGTTGTTGACAAGGCTACAACCACCTATCTCTTACTCATCCAACTTATTGGTCCATTGAACATCTTGAAGACATATCCACTGGTTGACCTCCATCGATCTAGATCTCCAGCCTAGTCAGCATCGACAAATCCATGTACATTTACATTACCACAGTTACCTCCATGTTTTCCTTGGTATCATATAGCATATTCCTTTGTGCTACAAAAATACCTAAATACTCTCTTGACAGTTGTCCCGTGCTCCTTTCTAGTTGTCGACATGTACCTTCTCAACAATCCCACTGCATGGGCAATGTCTGGTCGAGTGTAGACCATCACATACATTAGACTACCAATGACACTTTCATAGGGAACTCATGCCATGTCCTCTATTTCTTCTTGTGTCTTTGGACACTGTTCAACAGTAAGCCTTGCTCCCATGGGAATTGGCACCTTCATCGGTTTGCAGTCCTGCATGTTGAAATGTTTCAGAACTGTTTCAATATACTTCATCTAATTCAGCCAAAGCTTTCTATAGGCTCAATATATCTTAATATCCATTCCTAGAATGAAGTTAGCTACATTGAGATCCTTAATGTTGAACTTGGAGGATAAATTCCTCTTCACCTCCTTTATCGTGTCTATGTTGTTTCCAATCAACAACATGTCATCAACATACAAAGCTACATATATGAAACACCCACCTTCTTCCTTGCAATATATGTAGTGATCAACTTTGCTTCTCACAAATACCAATCTAAGGATGTGTTAGCGCTCAAAATGTACTGGTAAATTTTAGCGTTTTTTCTAGATTTTCCATTTTTATCGATCTTTAACCACTGTCACGATCTCCAACTATTTCAAGATATTTTTGACAAGTTCCCATTGATTTCGTTTGCCCAAAGACTCCTATGACTCTGCCTTCTGATCTGCATTCCCAAAACTCTGAAATTAGAGCCTAAAACCCTATTTTTATGCCTCTTAGATTTGTAAATAAAAAATATATATTGTTATTTTGTTATTTTAACCAAAAGATGGTGTGTGCTTTAAGTTTCCTAAACTTATTCAAGTTCAAACCACAAGCCACAAGTCATTCTCATGTTAGTCTACAGGTCTTTTAGGTTCTAGGACTCTATTGCAAAAAGTTTTAGAGGAGCCACAAGTCGACATATAGCCCAAGCCATATGTCAAGCTACATGCTAACTCACAAGTCATACACAAACCAAACAATAAGTCGAGATAAAGCTATGAATTTAACTCATAGTCTTTTCATAAAACCACATGTCACCAGCGCCTAAGTGCAAGTGGAAATTCAAAATCTATAAGTCACACAGCACATTAAATCCACATACAAATGCAAAGCTCCATTTCATATAATCCATCGAAGTTTAAGCCTGAAATCCAGTTCTCACTCCAATGCTCCAAGTTCCATCCGACCCACAGACTTAAGTAAAAAATTGACACATCAATTAAACACAAGTCATCAAAATGAAAGTGTCAACTCCATTCTTTTCATCAGTTGAAAGGTGCCCAAAATTTTGTAAATGGCGTTTTGAAATTCGATTGTTGGTAGATTTTTTCTTAAGTTACCAAGGAGAAATGGATGCTCTAGAAAAGAAGCCAGGGAGAAGAAAACTAAAGGTTGATAACATTGAATACTTAAGTTGTTTACAGAAGAACATGGAATGTGAGGAGCATCTATTTTTTTCCTTTTCTTATTTTGACAACGATGGAAGGAGGCAAATTACTCTGGATGAGCTTCAACAAATCTACTAGGATTTTGGTATTGTGAGGAATACAACTTCTCCGTCATCATCACTGGTGTTGGTGAGCTATGATGCACTCAAGGATGATATTGTTATTTCCTCTACCAATCTCCCTCAAGGTTTACAGCTGTTGAATCCATCATGGAAATCTCACTTTCTCTTCCGCGGTTTGCAATCCTGCATGTTGAAATGTTTCAGAACTATTTCAATATACTTCATCTAATTCATCCAGAGATTTCTATCAGCTCAATATATCTTAATATTCATTCCTAGAATGAAGTTAGCTGGATCGATATCCTTAATGTTGAACTTGGAGGATAAATTCTTCTTCACCTCCTTTATCCTATCTATGTTGTTTCTAATCAACAACATGTCATCGACATACAAAGCTACATATATGAAACACCCACCTTCTTCCTTGCAATATATGTAGTGATCAACTTTGCTTCTCACAAATACCAAACTAAGGATGTATGTGTCAAACTTCTAGTACCACATCCTTGGCTATTGCTTTATACCATAAAGGGATCTTTTGAGTTTGCACACCAACTCTTTCTTTCCCTTTACTACAAATCCTTCAAGCTATTTCATCTAGATTTCTTCTTCTAGGTCCCCATGTAGGAACATTGTCTTCACATCCATATGTTCTATTTCCAGAATGAATGATGCAACCAGAGACATTATTACTCTAATGGAAGTTATTTTTGCAATAGAGGAAAAAATTTCACTGAAGTGGACTCCCTCGACTTGGGAATAACCTTTGCTACCAGTCGATCTTTGAACTTCTCGACTTGTCCTACGAAATTCATCTTCTTCTTGAACACCCACTTTCTACCAACATGATTTCTTCCACTAGGTAACTTGACTAAATCCCCTATCTCATTTTTTTACAAGGATTCTATCTCTTTGACCATGGTGTCCTTCCAGAGTTTACCCTCTACCGAGTCGACTTCCTCATTGACCAACTTGGGCTCATCATCGATGGAAATTAGTATGAATGCAGAACAAAATTCGTGTGGACTATACCTCTCAACTTGTTTTATTATTCTTTCTTACATCCTTACTACCAGAATCATTTGTTCCACCTCTTCCTCATATTCAATCGACTCATTTGAATAATCTTCTTCGTTCCTCAGTTCAAACCACACCATATCATGATTATTCTTTGTTTGAATAGATTCCTCAGGTTTAGACTTACCTCTGACTTCTCTGAAGACCACAGATCGGCTGTACATATTTCTCCTTAATGTAGGATCCCAAAGCTTATATCCTTTCACTCCTTCTTTATATCCAATGAAAATACATTTCACTGTATTCTTGTCCAAATTGGTCCTCTTTTCCTTGGGAACATGCACAAATGCATCACAGTGAAATACATTGAAGTGTTCCACCAAAGTATTATTACCATACCATACCTCATTTGGAGTCATGTTGACTATAACCGACGAAGGAGACATATTCACCAGATATTTTGTAGTGTCAACTACCTCCAACCAGAATTCTTGTGCGAGCCTAACACCATTGAGCATTCTCTTTGACTTATCCCTCAACATTTTGTTCATTCTCTCAAAAAATCCATTTTGTTGTGGGGTATATGGTGTGTTATTTTGGCGTGTTGTGCCACACTTCTTACAAAACTGAACAAATTATTTTCCACAGAATTCACCAACATTGTGAGTCCTCGACACTTTAATCCTCTTCTCTATCTAGTTTTCCACAAGAACTTTATACTCCTTAAATCTCTAAAAAAACTCTGATTTATTCCTCAGTAAATATATCCATGCCTTCCTAGAGAAATCATCCATGAAGGAGACATAATACAAGGATCCAGCAAGTGAAGGAACTGTAACCAGGCCAAACACATCACTATGCACTAGTTCTAGAATCCCATTTTCCCTTGTCACTCCATATGGGAACCTCACTCGACTTTGTTTTCCATATTATTATGAAATGGTCACAAAATTCGACTTATAAATCACATTCAATAAAACTTTCGAACATACCTTTTCTTTGCATATATTGAAGTCCTTTTTCTCCAATGTGTCCCATCCACTTGTGCCATAATCTTGTCGGGTCAATTTCATCATGTATTGTCGAATCGGTTTGAAATGACTTATCTCTAGTCAAGTCAAGTTGTGTCGACATTGATTCAAGTTGAGTCACAGTCGAGTTGATTTCAGGAGAAGAAATGATGTTTCATCCAGTCGAGTCGACATTTCCTAACATCTTGTACATGTTACCAATCTAAACTCCTTTCATTAAGACCATCCCACTATTTACCATCTTGCATGAATCCTTCTAAAACAGAGTATGCACACCTGCATCACTCATCTTGCTGATAGATATCAGGTTTTTTGTCAAAGCCATAATGTGTAGCACACCTGGAAGGGTTCTTTTCGTCCCATACTGCAATTTCAACTAGACTCTTCCCTTTCCGACAATTCTGGTTGTCGAGTCGTCCCCCAGGAACACATCACCCCCATCATATCATTCATATTCACATAACCATTCTTTATGTGGTGCCATATGATAGGATGCTCCTGAGTCAATCAACCAAACATATTGATATGAATGTGTACTAGTCAATGCTAGGTACACATCACCTCCTTTATCTAAGGTTATCTTTCTCTCAGTTGACTTCTTCTCATTGAATCCAAAAATAAATTCTATTGCCTTCGACTTACAGTCCTTTTTATAATGCCCAACTTTACTTCATTTCCAACATCTTCGTGTTGACTGAACCATGGATTTAGATCTACCCTTCGACTTGAGCTTTCTGTCGAAGAATCTACCTTTATCTCTATCTACCGGTCGACCTTTCACTACTAGAGCATCTTTGTTCGACCCTTCCATGTTCTTCCTTCTCATTTCTTCTAATGACAGAGAAGAAACCACATCCTATAGCACTAGTGTGGTTGTATTACTCCCAATATCCAGGACTAAGCTATCCCAGGAGTCTGGAAAAGAACATAATAGGATCATACACTTCTCCTCATTAATGATATTAATATCCAGAGGCGATAACTGGCTTAACACAATGTTAAACACATTTAACTGTTCAGTCACTGAAATGCCATCACTCATCCTCAGAAGATACAATTTCTTTATGAGAAATAACTTATTTACCAGAGATTTCGACTAGTATAAGCTTACCAACTCGTCCCACAATTTCTTGGTTGAATATTCAACTGAGACATTCAACAACATCAAATCTACAAGACAAAACCGAATCATACTTATTGATCTTATTTCAAGTTTCTCCCATTCTTTCATTGACATGTCTGTCGGTTGGGTACCTCAACAGACCATTGTCCATTGTTCTCGATATATAAGAAGATATTCCATTTTCAGCTTCCAAAGCTCAAAATTATGGCCATTTAATGTTTCTATCTCTATTCTGGAACTGCTCGCCATTATTTACCATGATCTTTAACACAATTTATGACTTCCAACTCTTACTGTACCTAGGGTTTACTTCTCAAATTCAAAATTGGAAAATCAAGATTTGATATACTCTCCAAAGAATAACTCCACTATAATAAATCAATTGTCATGGAAGACCTTAGCTCTGATACCACATGTCAGTAAATGAAAGACACTTCCACACTAATCCTAGCATAAGCGAAGAAGAATTTAATTAAGAATGCAAATGACACAAGCAATCACATAGCACACCAAGATTTTACCCTAGAAACCATTAACCAGGAAAACCAACATTCCTTTGAGTGGTTTGATCTCTTGTTGTCTTATTCAATATGAATAAAAGGTTACATGTCTAACCTTTGTCCAAACCTAAGACACAATCAACATCATACCCTCTTTCCTACACAAGAAAAAATCTATCGCCAAACTGGCTTAGATATGCATGACGAACAACCTACAATTACACATGCATTAACCCACATTAGTGAATTCTACAATTACTATTTATAGTGTTACAACACACCTCTTTATAGGATTTACAATAAGAAAATCCCTAAATATTGGCACCCAAAAATAGTTACATATCCATACATATAATTGGCTACAAATCCTGTAAATCTCGAGATTATGTTACAGTCGACTCCAAGTCGGGTTACCAGTTGACTACCAGTCGGTCTTCATTCGGTGTCTAGTCAGTTGTTTCATGCTTTCACTTTGACCTCTTCATGGTTTACTTGTCATCGATATATTCGACTTCGACTTTACACAGTCGAATTCCTTGACCTTTGACTTGTTTTTGATCCACCTAGACCTTCATTGTTGTTGATCCACCTCAACCTTTGACCATCCATCAATCTACCTCAACTAGAATTTCACTTCAAAGAATATAAAAACCCAAAAAAAATAAGAGAGAAGAAATTTCACCTCATATCGAGTCTGCATCCCTTTGTCCTTTAAGTCTGAAATTCCCTTATGTTCATCCCCCAATCTCTCCCTATATTATGAAGGAGGAACCCAATTACTCCTAAAACTAGTGAGCTTTCCTTGTGTATGATTGAAGTGGTGAAGACTGAGGTGGAGGGACATATTTTCTCAATTCCGATGAGTGTCAATACAAAATATTGTCACCTATGTAATTCTATTGATTATAATAATAGAAATACTTTTTTCTCGTCCAATTATATGTTGCAAATGGTTGTGTTATTTTCCATGGGTAAATTTGATATACATGTTAATGGATTATGTTAGTTTATATTCTAACATTTCATATATTTTCCATATTCTTGTGTATCTTTGGTGTTGAGGACAAGTTGTAGGTATGAAGCATTGGATTACGACCTCGATAGGGTCTCCTACGAATATCCATAAGAGGTAGGCTTCTAGCCTTTATTTTGTTGGAATTTCCATTTGTTTAACATACTTGAGATTAGAGTTGATTTATGGGTGTCGTTCTATCTTGTCTTACCCCAATCCATAGAGAGTTTATTCCTCATAACAAAATTCGTGACTCCGCTAGGGATTCTCCCTTTTGGGGTTATTTGGGGATTTTTATTTTTTATTGCTCTATGTTTTCCTGAGTTTTTGTGTCTCCTATTGCTTAAAAACCTCTACATTGCTTTATATTTGAGTTTATTGGCCTAATCCTTACCTAGTAACTGTCTGTCTTGTCATACATGGGTTTTCCCTTAACAGTTGTATACATACGCTTGTTGTCTATGTTTAGGGTGCATACATACACTTATGTTCTCTGAAAAATCATGTACATCTTTTTCTAAGCCTTTTTGGCTCAGTTTGGTGTTTGATAGGTGAGTTATAAGTGTTTCTAATACTTCTTGGGTCCATATATTGTCTGTTGAGTGCTTTTCTAGTGATAGGAAGTGTTGGCCCTCGACCAATTTTTGTGGAAACATTGGTTGTGTTTGACCACTTTTGGGACTTCGACAGACTGGACGAAGATGGAGCACCCAGGCGAAGCAGAGATCGCGAGATCTTAGTTGTTTTGTGAACCTAACAAGGGGTTTTCTAGGGTTTATGTAATGGGTTAATGGATGTCATCCCATGGGTTTACCCATGATTAGGCCTCTTTGTAAATGTATAAATAAGTATCTAAGAAATGTAATAGACCTAGTGGTTGGCTATGTGCATAGTATGTTGTAAGAGTTACTAGTTATTGATTGGCTTAGTGCATGACTAGTTAGCTTTGTGAAAGAAGGTGTTAGAGCTTGCAGATCTAAGTGCAAGTGTTTTGCAAGTTTCTTTATGCACAGATGTTGTATGTAACGCTCTGTGCTACTGAGGAGTTGGATTTGTGCCTTGACCTAGTTTTGGGAAGGAGGATCTGGTGCACAACTTACAGATCTCCTATACTCTATGGAGTTGGCTTTGTGGATTTGTGCACAGGAACAGATGAATGTAAGAATATTGAATACTAATAGAGAAGAAGAAGAAGAAGTTGGTGGATGTAGCCCCACACTGGGGTGAACCATGTATATACTGTGTTGATGTGTTTTGTGTGATGTTGTTGATGTTGTTTATATATTAGTGTATTGATATTTGTATATGTTAGATAGATGTATGGATGCTTAGTGTTATATTGGTCATAAATGAATGTTATATCTGATTAATTCTATGTGCTAAGAGGTTTTTAAGGATTGATCTTGATTGTACCGCGATGATCTATAATAAGGGTTAATCTGCGATGTGAATGAAAACCATAATCTAATGAATATTGTTGGCTAAGTGCTCTGTTAGGTGTTGTAATCACAGATCCGTGTTCCAGCTTGGTTGTAGACACCTAAGTCCTACAAACCCCCCTGCTTCTACCTCAGGTGAGACTTCATCTTCTTCCAAGGTGTTTTTGAAAAGGTTGGTAGTCAGTGTTTTTTTGGTGCGTTGTTGAGAATTGAACCTTATGTATTCCCCTATGCCAACAAATGGTTTTGTTGTAGGCACCTGAAACTGTGATTGCTGGGAACTGAAGAAAAGAGAAATATTTGTGCGTATATTTTTTGTTGTAGTGCGTAGTACTATACTTGACTTACGAAGCTCTATGATAAGAAAGAAACTTGGTCTAAATGAAAAAGGTAAGATCTTAAAGCTTTTTTCTCTGGTAAGGGTAAGATAAGTGGAAAATTTTGTTTCAAAAGCATGGATTTAGGTATGTTTGATAGATTTTTTCCTAGTCTAAAATATAGGGCACGGTTAGAAGAAATAGTTGATTTGAATAAATTTGACAGAAGTAGAGAAAAATATGTTATTCCTATGAATAGAAAGCATTTTTGGACTAATCAGTGGATGCAGGAACCTATAAAGAATTTTTGCAGATTGCAGGTCCAACACTATGATTCTAGTGTGCAGTATAGGAGAGGTTGGGGATCGTTTAAAAGAAAGAGAGGATTGACACTATGTTACAATTGTAGAAGACCGAGGCATGTTTCTAAGGAATGCCTTGGTACAGGTCCTATTTGTCTTTGTTGTAAATTTATTGGTCATGAGGTTGAGGATTGTCCAAGAATGATTGATAAAGTTTAACAGATAAAAATGAGACAAGAAAACTATAAAGAAGGTCAATTAGAAAATCATACAGAAAAAGAGTCAGAGACTATGTTAATACAGTTAAAAGAAGTAATGGATGATCACAGAGACATTAGTTTACCAGAGTTCCTGAAAGAAAAACAACACATAGTTACAAGAATAGAAGACTTTGACATAGATTTTGTATTATATGAAGAAACACATGTGAATGTTATGCTAGAAATCACTTGGGAAATTTTGGGAAATCCTACTATGATACCTTCATTGGGAAGGATAGGCTTGTTTAAAGGAAATATGATAACCCTATGAAAAAGAATTACTAATATACCTATGTTTTCTCATGAAACATTGACTAAAGAAGAATTTGAAGTTATTAGGTTTGTTGAGAATAACACCCCTTTTCCACTCTTGTTAGGGAAGACTTAGATTGAGAAGGACCAGATCAGAAGAAAAGCAAAGGAGGAAGCTATAGAACAAAAAAAGCAAGAACTAAGGGATATCATAACCAGAAAAATAGAGAGACTAATAGAAGAACAAGAGAATAAGTCGAAGCAACAAAAGACAAGAGAATTAGATATTGAGGTTGAAAGAATGCAAAAATGTTTGAATGAACTATCCATGCAAGAAAGAAGAATAACTCCCTTGATTTAACAAGAGAAGAGGTATTACCTTTGAACCCTTTGAAAGAACATCAGTAATGCAAAGTCACTATGATAAGAGAAGGTAGGAATAAGAATGGAAAAAGGAATCCAGAGACTCAGATCATAGCAAAGAAGGAAAGAAATCTTAGTAAGAAGAAAGCCAAGTTAGACAAAATACATAAAGTTCCAGAGAAGACTTCACAGAAGGTAGATCTATAGAACTTGAATTTCATCGGAATAGCAGTACCGCACAGAACGAGACTTCACCAAGAAAAAGCTATATGACCATTGGAGGCACCCAAACCATTAGAATGACACCCCATAATGGCTATAAAATGAAGTTATGAGTAAATGGACCGTTGAGACCATTCCATAATAGACTGAGTTGTATTGATTGAGGCATTCCTGCTCGTTGGAGGAAGTTGTTATGACACTTGCTTATTTAACCCGCCGGACGCTGCGTCGTGACCACTTGTTGCAAACCATTATATCTGAGCTAACATAAAATCCATTGTATTTCACTATGATTTCTATACCTCACCATCCATCTGATTACCTCACTTGTTTGTTCTCCATAGCGCGCTAGAAAAGTCAGGCAAACATTGAATCCAACCCAATTTATTTGGTTACAAGTGTGAATGTTGGGCGAACATAGCATGCTAGAAAAGTTTGTAGAGGATATTATTATGGAAATCATGGATGAGAGAGTCATGTCTGTAGGAATACAAGCATCATCGAGTGGTAGATTGCAAGCATCCCCATCAATTGGACGATGCTCTGGCCGCACTGCTGAGAAGTGAAGCAAGCACCACGATGAACTAGCTAACGTGAAGTAGATCCCATCAATCTTTCCAGAGTACATATCACCTTCGGATGGTGTGGTGAAATGTGACAGTATCCCACATGATTTAGAATACACGTTGATCACTATGTACATCCCGAAGGGGATACACGTAGTTGGACCCCAGTTAGGACACATCCCAGCCTTGAAGAATAGTGACTTCAACCTCGGAGACCGGAAGAACTATGTGATGCTTTCTCTACATAGGTATCTGATGAAGACGACTCAGAAGAAGTTGCACATAGTCTCCGAGCTGTGGATAAAGGAGTTCATGCAATCAACAATCTTGAATGTGATGAAGATCCCACACTTGGGCCGAGACCAAGAGGTTAACGCTTGCATTAAACTCCTCCTGTCGTGATATCATGGAGGATATATATGGCTTGACAAGTGCATCACTATGGATCCAACATTGATCCACCTCATCATAGGATTGAGCATGCATGGACTGAACCCTCAACAGTTCTACCCAGCGAAGACTTTCAATCGCTCCCTGGCTTAGTGTATAAAGGAAGACTATGGCGATGTAGAAAACGGAAAGCGAGGCTACAAGGTAGCCTCCATCTAGGATGGAACAGTGCACCTATCTTGTCAACTTATAGCTGGCAAGCTCATAAAAAAGAACCATCCGACATAGGTCACTATATTTGTAGTAGACCTTGTAGGGAAGTGCGTAGAAGGAATGCAAATGAACTGGGTGAGTTACCTCATCAACGAGCTCGAGAGGGACTTCCGCAATGCGCAGGACCAGGGATATGAGTTCCATTTTAGTTGTCTACTAGTATTGATCACCTTTATTTCTTGGAATATGCCGGAAGGATCGACATTTCCTGAAGTTGAGCCAGTCGAGTTGTTGGTCGCAAGGTTCTCCACCTTGTGGCATACCGACGAAATGTCAAAGTAGTGGAATTTGAACGTTGTCTTCCATGCTTAATACCAACAAATGAAGCATTCCATTGAGGAATTTCCATGAATCACCCCAAATACATTAGACCAGTACAAGCCACTAGTGAAGTTCCACATAGATCGACACTTTATTTATATCACTGCACGCAAGGATGAAAGCAAGGAGGAGTTGCAGTCCTATTATAAACTGACCAATGAAGATATCAAGGAGATCACCAAAGAATAGCCATAAGAATTCCTTATACCGATGGAAGATGAAGAACTCTCTGATCCCGACATCATCAGAAGTACCTTGGTCACCTGGGTGGAACATGATGGACATACTAGCGCAAAGAAAAAGAAGAAAAAGGAGGAAGTGCAGAACATAGAAAGTGATGAGGAGGACAACCTATCAGAGGAAAGTAGGCATGATTCACCTGCAGGAGGAGGAGGAGACAAAGTGAACCAAGAAGAAGGAGGGGAAGAAGGAGAAAAGAAAGACAAAGACGAAGTGACACCGCCGAAGGATCCCCTACAAAGGCCGAAACATCAAAGAAAATGAATCTTTTTCCATAGAAATCCTCAGCAAGAAAGAATACCCAAGCCAATAAGCCTCAATCGTAGAATGTGCTCAGAGTGGACGATGTTAATCTCATCATCGCAGCCATGGAATATGCTTTAGAGGATATCTTGCAGATGCATGGAGCAAAGAAGGAGATGATGTATGAATGAACCGATAAATAACTGAAAGACCTACATCAAGCCATCCATTCGAGCTGTGCAGTACCTACTACACCCTCTTCATCAAAAAATGTAGAATTGGGGGATAAGCCCACCCAATTACAAAGGCTAGCAGATGCAATAGAGGCTTGACTTCATCGAGTCCATGAAGAGAAGGAGCAGGCTATAGAATGTTCGACAACATAGGTATTCCAATATAGGACAAACACCTTCAGTAACCACTCACATAACCAGATCAATGATCAACACAATAATTTTTTCATGTGGTAAAACCCCTACGGGGAAACATCCATGGCCCCAACCAACATGGCCACTTCGAGCATTTTATTAATACAAAGAAAAAGATTACAGAGAGATTTTACAAGAGAGTTTCTCACAATCGATCATTAACAAATGACCCTCCATGCTCTTTAAAGAGAGATCATGGACCAATCAGGTGCTAAGCCATGGATCAATGGTCATTAATATTGAGGAGAGTATGGAACTTCAGATCACTCTATGTCAGGAACATATCGTGACTGTCGGATTTCCTAACTAAAAATTCACACTAATGCATACTAAAGAAACACACTTTTACCTAACGACACAATAGACCAAGTAGATCTTAACTAACTCCTAAGTGTCTAAATATCCTAACATCCCCCCTTAAGAACAACTTGGGATAGGATTGAAGGATTTACAAATAGTGACAAAATAGGAGGAAGGAGGCATTAGAGCCTATCCCCCCTTAATGACAACTTCCTGAAATCCTAACATAGATCGAAGTTTCGAAAACTTCTTTTTTGTAAGAGACTTTGTGAAATTGTCTGCAACTTGATCTTCTGTAGGACAAAAGAGAACTTCAATAACTTGATCATGAATGATATTTCTGATGAAGTTCATGTGTAGTTCGATGTGTTTGCTACATTGATGTTGAACTAGGTCTTTTACGAGCTTGATGGCACTCTGATTGTCGCACTAATGGCTGGTCAGATGCTGGTGCTGGAATCCAAACTCTAAAAAGATTTGTCGAAGCCACAAGGATTCCTGACCTGCATTTACCATTGCTCGGTACTCTACTGCTACTGAAGAAAGTGCAATAGCCTATTGTTTCTTACAGTCCCAAGTTACAGGTCCTGAACCAAGTTTGAAAACATAACTTGTAGTAGAATTCTAATCATCAAGGTCACCGACCCAATTTGAATCAGTGAAACCAACCAATAAAGGAGTCCCCCCTGAACTGTAATGTATCCCAAACTGAACTGTACCACAGACATAACGAAGTATCCTTTTATCTTATTTCCAATGGCTTTCATGGGGTGTTTGCATATTATACTAGGAAACAAGACCAACAACAAGGGAAAGATCAGGACGGGTGTGAGTCAAGTATAAGAGGCTACCAACTAATTGATAGTATAGGGTGGCATCAACCTCGAGAGAAGTACAGGTGGAAGTAAGCTTGACTCCAAACTGGAAGGGAGAAGGGGATGGCTTACAATCATCCATGTGAAAGAAACAAAGAAGGTCACAAACATACTTAGACTGGGAAAGAAAAAATCCTTCATTGGTTTGCAAAACTTGGAGGCCAAGGAAATAGTGCAAAATTCCTAAGTCTGTCATTTCAAATTTCTTCTTAAGGATGGTTTTCACATGGTTTACAAGTTTTGGGTCACTACCAGTAAGGGTAAGGTCATCAACATAAAGGAAAAATATTATGAGATGGCTTCCTACTTTCTTGGTATAGACATTAGGATCTAAATGGCATCTAGAGAATCCAGTGGCAATAAGAAAGCTATCCATTTTGGCATACCAAGCTCGGGGAGATTTCTTGAGACCATAAAGAGATTTCTTGAGGCGACAAACAAGGATAGATTCATTATGGACATAGGCAGGAGGTTGTTCCATGTAGATTTCTTCTTTCAAATCGCCATGGAAGAAGGTAGATTTAACATCCATCTGATGGACCTCCCATTTATGTGAGGCAACAAGGGAAAGAACAGGGCAGATGGAATTCATTTTGGCTACAGGGGAAAAGGTTTCATTATAGTCAATTCCTTCAACTTGGGAAAATCCTTTGGAAACTAACCGAGACTTGTGTCTTTCAACACTTCCATCTGATGAATACTTAGTTATGTAGACCCATTTACATCTGACAAGTTTTCTTCCTTTTGGAAGAGGTACAAGATCCCAAGTATCGTTTTCCATTAAAGAATGATACTCTTCATTCATTGTTGTATCCCAATCTGGATGACCTGAAGCTTCTGAAAATGTTTCTAGATCATGAGTCTCTAAAACTTGAGCCAAAAGAGAAGAGGCTCGTTAGAACTGTGAACATGTGTGAAACTGATCTAAAGGATCACCGACAAGACCACCAGTTGCTTCTCGTTTTGAATGGACCCATCTAGGAAGCGGTGGAACTGGTGCTGGTTTAGGTTCAAAGGACTCATCTGGAGGAGGGTGAGAAAGAAGAGGTGGATTTTCATCCTCACTTTCATCATCTAAAGAAGAAACTAGATTATAAGAAGGCACAAATGCTGAAGATGGCTCGCAGGATGAAGAAGGCACAAACGTCGAATCAGGCTCACAGGCCAAGAGATTTTCATCAAATTTAACATCTCTTCTAACAATAATTTCATTACAATGTGATTGAAGAAGTCTGTAAGCTTTGAAATATTAAAAATAACCAACAAATATACACTTCTCACTTTTAGGCTGCAATGATTTCCTTTTCTCATCAGGAATGTGAGCCCATGTTATACTACCAAATACACGGAAGTGACTTACATTTGGTTTAATTTTAGTCCAAGCTTCTTCCGGTGTGATATTTTTAAGAGCCTTTGTGGGAGTGTGATTTATTATGTAATTTCCACAGTTGATGGCTTCCACCCAATACTTTAGACTTAATCCCTTAGATTGGATCATACAATTAGCCATTTCTTTTAATGTGCACTTCTTTCTCTTAGCAACACCATTTTGTTGTGGTATATATGGAACAATGTGTTGCATTTGGATTCCCTGTGTAGTGCAGTAGCTTGTAAAATTATTGTTCACATATTTTCCTCCATTATCTATTCTTAACCTTTGAATTTGATGTCCAGATTGTTTTTCTACAAGGGCCTTGTAGGCCAAAAACTTGTCAAAAACGTCGCTCTTAAGTTTTAAGAAGTAAAACCAGGTACGTCTGGAAAAGTCATCAATGAAAGTTAAGAAATACTTGCACCCAGAAAAAGAAGGAGAAGAAAGTGGACCACACAAATCACTGTGAACAAACTACAAAGGACCCGAGGTGTGCCAAGAGGCATGTTTTTCAAAACTATCCTGATGATGTTTGCTGAGAAAACAACTAGCACAAACACCATCTCTGCACAAAACAAGAGGAAGACCAATCACCATCTGTTGATAACATATTTGCTGCAATGAGCGATAGTTTATATGACCAAACCATTCATGTCAAAGTTTGCTCAAGTCATCGCTATGAGCAACAAAAACTAATGAAAAAGATGATGACCCAAAGTTGTATGAAAAAACAGGTATTCCAATAGAGGACGAACACCTTCAGTAACCACTCACATAACCAGATCAAAGAGAAACACACCGATATTTTCACATGGTAAAACCCCTATGGGGAAACATCCACGTCCCCAGCCGATGCAGTCACTTGGAGAAGTTTATTAATGCAAAGAAAAAGATTACAAATAGATTTTACAAGAGAGTTTCTCATAATCGATCATCGGAAAATGACCCTCCATGCTCTTTAAATAGATATCATGGACCAATCGGGTGTTAATCCATGGATCAATGGTTGTTAAGATCAAGGAGAGTATGAACCGTCGGATCACTCTATGTTGGGAACATATCATGACCGTCAGATTTCCTAACTACAAATGCACACTAATGCATACTAAAGAAACACACTAAGAAACACACTTTTACCTAACGACACAATAAACCAAGTAGATATTAACTGACTCCTAAGTGTATAAATATCCTAACACAGAAGCCTTGAAGAAATAAATGGAAGAGGTCTTAGAGAAACTTAGAGCTGCACAGAAGGAGAAAGATGAAATTCAGGTGATGTTCGAGGAGGACAAAGCAACAATGCAGAAAGAAAAAGACCAGCTGCTCCTAGAGAAGACTGTGGTTAAAGAGGCAAGG
This sequence comes from Picea sitchensis, assembly GCA_010110895.2. Taxonomy (NCBI): domain Eukaryota; kingdom Viridiplantae; phylum Streptophyta; class Pinopsida; order Pinales; family Pinaceae; genus Picea; species Picea sitchensis. The sequence goes on from SNQJ01S0003209.1 coordinate 235,331, forward strand.
GCTAAATCACTTCACTCTATGCTGGGCTTGGCACAAGAGGAAGAAGAGTCGGCTGAAATTCAAGTAGGGAATCTTGTTAAGGCCATTCAACAACTTCAAGCAAGAGTAACAAAGTTATAACTTCAAGAAGTTTCAAGCACTCCGCAAGAAGTGCACGATTGGAATGAAGAAATTGCCAAGAGCATAGTAGAAAGAACCAGGGAACTTGCCTCAGAGTGTAAGAAAATGAGTAATAGAAGTGCGTAGACCTATGAGCGCCTTGCAGAAGATCCGGAGCTAAGGAAATTAGAAGCACAACTATAGAAGGCGAAGTAGCAGGCATCCACTATGCAAGCACAAATGAAGTTGCTTATTGCAGTCGAAAAGATGAAAATATCACAGGAACAATGCGTAGTCCAACAATAGATTACTTTCATCTAGAGCAGACTCATGGAAGTTACAAAGAGACTCCAGCTGGTTCAGGATGAAGCCTACATTCTTTTTGAAGAGGTTGAAGGACAAAGCTTGCAGCTAGACCAATTGGTTGCGATAGTGGAACAACACCTGGAAGGGCCTGTTACTGAGCAATTGGTTTAGGAGTTTGTCAAGCAGGAAGCTCTAGCGAAGCAACAAGTCGAGGTAGATCGAGCTAAGCTCGAGGATTTTGAAGCAGCGTTGCCCAGATTTGACTGACTTAGGATGAGTCATAGGTGAGTGTTGGGGGACCGTTGGCCCTCAACCAAGTTTTGTGGAAACATTGCTCATGTCTGACCACTTTTGGGACTTTGAAAGACTGGATGAAGATGGAGCACCCAGATGAAGTAGAGATTGTGGGATCTCACTTGTTTTGTGGACCCAACAAGGGGTTTTCTGGGATTTATGTAATGGTTTAAGGGATGTCAACCCATGTTTTGACCCATGATTATGCCTCTTTGTAAATGTATAAATAAGTAGCTAAGCGATGTAATAAATCTAGTGGTTGGCTATGTGCACAGTATGTTGTAAGAGTTATTAGTTATTGATCGGCTTATTGCATAACTAGTTAGCTTTGTGAAAGAAGGTGTTAGAGATCACAGAGCTAAGTGCAAGTGTTTTGTAAGTTTCTTTGTGTACATATGTTGTATGTAAGGCTTTATGCTACTAAGGATTTGGCTCTGTGCCTTGACCTAGTTTTGGAAAGGAGAATCTAGTGCGTAACTTGTAGATCTCCTTTCCTCTATGGAGTTGGCTCTGTGGATTTGTGCACAAGAGCAGATGAATGTAAGAATATTGAAGACTAATAGAGAAGAAGAAGAATAATTTGGTGGACCTAGCCCCACACTGGGGTGAACCATGTATATACTATGTTGATGTGTTTTGTGCGATGTTGTTGATGTTGTTTATCTATTAGTGTATTGATATTTGTATATGTTAGATATATGTATGGATGCTCAGTGTTATATTGGTGGTAAATGAATGCTATATCTTATTAATGTTATGTGCTAAGAGGTTTTTAGGGCTTGATCTTGATTGTACTACGTTGATCTGTAATAAGGTTTAATATATGATGTGAATGAAAACCATATTCTAATGCATATTGTTGGCTAAGTGCTTTGTTAAGTGCTGTAATCACATATCTGTGTCCCATCTTGGTTGTAGACACCTTAGTCCTACAAACCCCCTTCCTCTACCTCGGGTGAGACTTCATCTACTTCACAGTTGTTGCCGAAAGGGCCAGTAGTTAGGGTTTTTTTGGTGCATTTTTAAGCATTGAACCCTGAGTCTACCCCTGTGCCAACAGAGAGCTGTGTCATTGTTCAATTTTTGTGAAACTTTTTTCTTGTCATTTTTATCATTTTTAGTCCTTGCATTTTTGTCTGAGTAGTCTGTTCTTGGTGTTCTACTTGGCTTGTCTTCCTGTGCTTGCAGTAGGGTCTGTCTAAGAGGTTGTTTATTCAGTCTTTGCATTTTCATTCCCTTATATTGAAAATACAAAAACATTCTTTTTTTTTTAGCATTTCATTTAAAGCATTTGCACTTTTGTCTATATTGCATTAGTCTTGGAATTTTAGGAAACATTGAATTTACATTGAAATTGAAAGAGATTGCATCTTGTGCACAACATCTAGAATCATACCATTTCTTTTGAAAAACTAGACTAGTACTTAGCAGTGTTTTTACATGCACACTTATTTTATATGGTGAGTCATAACACCATTAGTTTAACGACCGCACCTCTTGAGTAAGAAGAAGACAAAAAAATTAATGTTGAATAATAGAAGTTGATTAGAAACAATTTTATTTTTCAGGGTACAAAAACAAGTTTAGGATCTAAGGCCTTGGAATAGGATTTTGTGAGTAAAATTCTCTAAGGCTACAAAATTCAACATATGTGTCTATCCAGGGAGTGGTGAAACCCATTGTATAATTTGTGTCCTTAGGAGGGATCCACTAACACCAAAGTTAAGAATGAGATCACGTGAAGTTGGTTGCATAGATAGACCTCCAATACCTTCCTGGCATATTTATGAGGTTCTATTTGTATCTGGGGGTTCTTGAGGTACCTTGGCGCTTGTTGAGCTTCAGGTTGAGCTACCCTACCCATATGGTGGACCAAACCTATGAATTCTCACTTGATCATTGGTTATACTATTGTGACCTTAGAATCCTAACCTAGGTATCGACATAGGTTTCTTTTAGGGGTTATTTTGTAGGTATCCTAAGTCAGATAGGGATCGAATAACACAGAGACTTTATGGAAGATTTTCTCTTCAGAGGGATCTGTCTGACTACGTTGTGAATCCCATGAGGGTCCTTATAACTGATTATGTTACCTCCACTCTATTGTTTTGAATTCTTAGTCCCCTCCTAGGAGATCCATAGCTTCTTTAGTTCGGTAGGTCCCTTTCACCCATCCTATCTTGTTTGCGTGCATTGGCCTATAGTTTTACTTAGGAGTGTGCTCTTTATATATGATTTGGCCTTAGGATTTTTTGTTGCATCATGAGTTCTAAGTAATCATGGAGCAATACCAACCTACCCGGCAGTCTCATCATCTCTTGAATCAAGTACCATAGTTTGGTCTAATACCGAAACCACCTCCTAAAAGGCATGGAATTAATAAATGTGGTATGAAGATCTCCACCGCTTAGGCTCATGATCATCCCATTATGAGTACTGATTTGAATCCAAACTCTGCTATAGTTATTGGAGTCCCCATGACTCCCTCATCATCAATTACTTGGATTCAAGGGACTATCTAAGTTATCACTACCCGATCCATGAGATCAAATATGTCCATGGAAACAAATCCTTTTATATTTTTGAGTGGTATGACTTCGTCATCATTGATATTTGCTCTCCCTGGCACCTTTTTCATGGGGATGCCTTATTATAGTACTCATTCTATGCCTCGGGCCTCTAATCCTTTGTATTTGGTATGTTGAATATGACTTCGCACATATCATCGATCCTCCTCTCTGACACCCAACATCAATGCTCGTTTTGGGTCGGGGGGGAAATCGCCTCCTTATAATCCTTTCCCATTTGGTGGGGAAATATCCATCATTCATTTCCTACACTATGACCAAATCCTAGTTATAAGTTTCAAGGATGGAACAGGAAAATGGGCAGTGTTTCTACTTCATATATCTCATTCATCTATCCGTCATCCACAATTCATTTTCCCACAAATTATTTTCTTACGGAAAATCCTCCTCCAACCTCTATTATTAAATTAGGGTGGCATCAATTTTCTAATTTGGGAAACCCCCCAAACGAAGTTCCTTCATCTAGGGGAAATGTATATCCTCACATGGGTAATTCATATCATGTCACTTTTTCCTCGCAAGCATCCCCATCTAAGATGATACCTTCACAACCTTTCATGAAACCAACTTCTACTAGTCATGTTGGGGATTCATCAACAACCTCTAGGAGTCATGTTGAATACAAGCAACTAGCCTCTGCGATTCATGTTGAGGGAAAGAAGCCAGACACTAAAAGTCATGTTGGAGATTATCTACTAGCCTCTGCAAGTCATGCTGGGAGCATGTCACCAGCCATTACAATTCATGCTAGGGGAATTGATACGATTGAGAATCCTAGAAGTATATGACATAAGCCCAAGTTCCTTTGTATACTTTGCAAAGAAGATCACCTAACTCATTTGTTCCATTCTGTTTTCATGGTATGAGATGTGTGGTCCTTTTCTAATGGCCCTTCTAGTTTTAAGTCATTTTCGGTTTCCCAACAATCTAATCAATATGTGGTTGATGAAGCGATTGTGTCAATGCAATCTTCAATCGAAACGTCTCTTGGTTTTAGGGGTGATGCATCTCTTAACCATGTTTTCTCGCATCCTATTCAACCAGTGGTTGAGGAAGTGGTCATGCCGATGTAATCTTCGGTCGATCCCACTCTTCTATTGGAGAGTGACAAGTCTAAGGAAGTGACATCCCCAATGCAATCTTCAACCAATACCACTCTTCATTTGGAGAGTGATGCATCTTTCAACCATGTCCTTAGCATTTCCATTTCAGTACTTTATGAACAAGGGGGCATTCCTCTCTCTCTGAATATGCTCCCTACAAGTCCTAGGATAGTTTCCTTTGATTGGAATGATCTTGTAGAGTCTCACCTTCCTTCTTCTACACCCTTTCAGATAATGGTTGGAGTTAATAAACAAGCGTTCATCAATATATGGTAGATAAAGGATCCTCTGCAAGTATTTTACCCTCCTTAGCTTGGAAATATTTGGGTTCTCCCAAGCTTGCGTCAACTACCAGTGAGCTACTGGATTTCAACATAAGCATTGTCACTATTGATCATCTTTCATTTGATAATCACCATCCTATTTTGACTTTACCTTAGGTTTCCCCTTTTTGCATTCCCAAGAAGGATCATTTATAGTTACATTCACCTTTTTGAGACAAGGTTTCAACAATTGATCAGGTATTTTATCTGATGGGGGCATGGAAGCCCTTGATTCCCCCTATTGGCACGAGTAATATATCATTTCCTCTTAAGTCTGATATTTTTTTTTCTGAGACCTCGAGCCATGGCATTTGTGAGCCATCGAACCCCATTTTCATGGATGTTGAGTTTCCTTCAGATGAGACTACCCTTGAAGCTATGGTTTTGGATTTTCGACCTCTTCCTGAACTAGAAACTTTACAAGTTGATTACCAAAGAAGCCATTGGCCTGATCCTAGCAATGGGCTCTACCTGGAGAACTACTATGCAAAGCTGCAAGGTTGTTCGGTCCTCTGTACATATTGTACTTTTACTTTTTTTCATTTTCAAGTTTTGTATCCCTTAACACATGTTTTATAAGAGGTTTCTATATTGGACTTATTAAATTCTAGGTAAGTGTTTTGGGTATAATATACAAGACTTTGGAGACATTTTATTTGGTACATTTCTTTATGTTGATCCATTATGATAGGTTATGATCTTGAAATGAGGATATAGGTTATATTTTCCCCTCCATGCATTGTTGCATTATCCGTTTCTTGTATCATTTTTTCTTAAGATCAATCACACTGAGTTGAAACACAGAACATTCTATGTTATTTAGAAGTGTTGTAATTCACATGGTAGAGCCTACCTTCCATGGGCGTCCTAGCTTAGACCCCCTTTGCATTTTGGTGCCCACGTTGTAAGTTTTCTATTAGGCTCAGGAGTCATGTTTATCCCTTCCATGAAATTGCATTTGAACTTCAATTTTCTTACTCAATATAGGTTTTGGCCATTACCTATGGGAGTCCCCCATTATATGATTCTCACAACAGCATCCATGAGTCTTATTTAAGATCTTTTCATACTCCTTAAAAATGAAAAGATTACCAAGTGAACTTGTCTCTTTCACACTCTTCAAAAGGATTTGAAAGTGTTAGCACATATGTTTGTAAAGGGGGTATTTTCCTAAGAAGTGACCCCCCTTTGGCTAAAATCGACAAGAATGGGCTAAAAACCCACTTTTCCTAAGTTTTGGTGGACTGGGCATGTTGGTTTATTGCACACACAAATCTGAGTGATCGATCTTGGTGTGCTCAGATCTATGGCTAGAGATCCATATCAACCCAAAACATTTTTCCCTTTAACGAGGGGAGTTAGTTGGTGGTTTTAAATGGAGGCCGGGGGAGTTCGAGTTGGTGGTTTTAAATGGAGGGGCCGACACTAACGTGTCACTCTTTCCTTAACTTGGACCCCCCCTACCTAAGCCCGCTTACCATCGCCTACCCCCTTCGAGTAGACTGCTTACTACCTCCGCTTAAAACTCTCCTCTTATCCTGCTACATGTGTTCCACTACGTCTCTCACTTGTCAGTCACATCCCTCTGTCCTTTCCCATCTTCCCTATCCTTCCATCTATCCTCCACTCACCATGCCCCTACCTGACATGGGTTTTCCACTCATCCCCATGTCATATCCCTTTCTCTTCACCCTCTTTGGTCTTCTAACACATGTCCCTCCTCCTCTAGGTCACCCCATCATAGTGACGTGTTCCCCCTCGACCAAATCATCCCAACTACATTGGCCCGATGGATTTCCTGCTGCCACCTCCATCCACTTAGTCTATCCTCATCTCACTTCCACACCAAGCATGCCAAATCACCCTACCTGGTCATCGTTCGTTCAATGCTTCCCATCAAGTGCTCCATCCTTCACAGTGGCCTCCATGTCTTGTTGTGAATCCTCTAAGCAGATCCATGTGGCAGAGTGAGGATTCCTCCACGTCACAAATGTGAGAAGTTGACTAGGGCCTTCGCCTGATCCCAAAGAAGCAATTATTGAGGTTGTTGGTGGTGGTTAGACATCCTCTCCACCATAAATGGAAAGTTCAGAAAGGGACTGAAATCTTGTCAGGTCCTCTAGAAGCCCAATTGCATCTGACTGAGGTGCACAACTGTCCAGAGACTACATGTGCAGTCTGCTAGTAAACAAGCAAACGTAATGCCTTTAATGTAGTGACTCGAACTTGCTGTTGTTTTTCTTTGAGTATATGTAGGCATTTTTTCCATTTTGGTTAGTATCGATGGTAGAGATAATCTACTGACTGTAATGTTTTGATGAGGCCTCTATTTCTCTAGTTATAAATGTTGTTTGAGGGTTCTTGTTTAATGGCAACCAACTCCTTCTCTTTATATTTTGCTTCTGATTCTGAAAGCTTGGGCATGGATGATCCAGTCGGGTTTTGTGATCATAGGATAGTGTAGGTTTGACTATTTCTATTGTTGCAGTGGTTTCAGTTTCTTGAAGTTATCAGATCCAAGAGGATCTTGTATCTGATAATTTTCCTCTCAAGGATGCTGGAAGATCAGACGTCTAGAGAAGACCTTCTCTCCCTATCTCATTCCTCTAAATGCTCACCACTATACAAATTACTGTCTTAAACTAGATTGAGACCTCACTCATCTTTGCATTTCCAACCCAATTTTATGAGTTAAAGTGATATTGTTCTGAGTTTTCTTCCATTAGGTCACCCTTTATAAAACCAACATGTGACATAAAAACTGATGGGCATCAGGATTGTCATCATCACAATCTGAGGACAACTTCGGGTGCTAACATTTCTAGATTCGTTGTCGGGGACAAAGTTGAAAATTTTCCCCAGGATTGAACGACAATGATCATATGATTCTGAAGGTGCATCAGATATCAAAACTACAGATATTTCTACTGTGCACTTGGTGACTCCACTGTGGTGACTTCGTTGATGTGAACCCACAAGTGACTCCACTATTCCAACCATGTCTTCTAGAGGTAGACATACAAGGTCTACTCCACGGCTACCTCTATCAACACCTGAATTCGACCCAGAGAATATTATCAGAAAGGGAAAGGCCTTCAGAGAAGGAGATTCTACTATAGAACCAAGTATTTTTTATATTTTCATTTTCCCCTGTTAGAGACTCCAATAGTTGCTTCTCAGTTTCCTATCAGACCTATAGTTGGAGTTTCTCGTGTGTTAAATTTTGGGAGTATTCCTATTGAGTTTTCTTCCCTTGGTCTAGTACTAGAGGGAGAGAGATTTGTCACTCCTATCTCCCCTGACATTGCATCCTAGTCTAGACCTAGGAATGTAGGATATTTTCCCACTCCTGGTTTTACCACCCCTCCTCCTATTACTGTTGTTACTGTTGTACCCACACCAACCTCCGTTCCCTCAAGTCCTTTAGCGTTTTATTTTGATCCTCTGCTAATTCCTTTTGCTCTTGTAAATTCAGTTCTAGTTTCCCCAAGTCAAACCCCTTCTCCTCCTAGTTCTCCTCTACCTATTACCCCTATGGCAGGTGTTGATCCCCCTGTAAACAGAATTGATGCCATAGTGGCTGCTAGGTATGCCCCCCTAGTCCTACCTCAGCCTTTGAATGCTCTCCCTGTAGGAGATTACCTAAAATACATGCCTAAGTTCACTGGAGAAGAAGACATAACTGTTAAAGAACACCTTGCTTCCTTTTACAGTTATGTAGATAACCTGAACATTGAAAATGAAGATGTCTAGATGAGAGTCTTCATCCAAAGCCTTGATGGTGAGGTCAGGAAGTGGTTTAATGGACTGAACCCTGGATCTATTGCTGGAATTGAAGCTATAGATAATGTATTTTTGAGACAGTGGGGAGATAGAAAAGATTTCATGTATTACATGACAGAGTTTGGGTCCTTAAAGAAAAAGGAAGGAGAGTCTATCTATGACTTCTCCAAAAGATTCAACAAAATGTATAATAAAATCTCTACCACAATAAATCCCACATAAACCTCTACTAAAATTTCTTATGCTAATGCATTTGACCCTGACTTTTGCCTCCTATTAAGAGAGAGAAGAGCTACTTCACTAGCTCAAATGCATGATGCGGCTGTAGAAGTGGAATATAATTTATTGGCAGTTGACAAGCTCAGAAACAAGGATGATGCAGACAAAAGAAAGGGAAGATATGAGACCTCGAACTCTGGTTCCTCTGCTCCTCACCCTCAAGTGGACAAATTGACCAAGATGGTAAAGTCTCTTTCTACAGAGATGGAGAAAATTAAGTTTGAGGGGAAGAAGAGTTATATAAATCCTCAAAATGCTGAAAATAGAGGAAATTCCAGGAGTCCAAATAACAATGCTCCCCAGATTATGCAAAGGGACCAAAGGGGGAGAGACATAGAGGATCAGAGAATCCAGACTCCTCTTCAAAATAATTTTGTGACTAATGATGAAGGAGAGGAAATAAATGAGATTGATCTTGAAATCCACTGCTTTAGAGACACCTCCCCTTTACCTCATTTGACTCAATCAACATATGAGGAGTCTCTCATGGACAGTCAACTAAATGAGATGAGCAAGGGAGATAAAGCTAGTAGCAGCCAAAATAGGTACAATCTCTTATCCAAGAAGAAAGTAGGAATGCTTGATATTCCTGAGCAACCTACCAGAGAAGAGAAGCTTGATAAGGAGGTGGCAGACAATAACAGAGGTAAGAAATCCCAAACCCCCTCTCCAGTGGTATAGATCCATGTTCCTGAAGTAAAAGAAATTCCAAATCTCACATCCTCTTTTAATTTTGATCATGAAATTCACAAATTCATAATCCCTGTACCCCTCTCTGAATTGGTCAAACATGAAGATTTTAAAAAGAGCCTCTCCAAAATGTTGCAGTCTAAATCCTCACACCATCCCATAGACTCAATTAATTTGCAAGATGAAAATCCAGCAGTCATCCTAGGTACTATGGTAGAAGGTAGAGATGATTCATCCCCTCCCTTCCATACCTCATTGAACATACATGACAAGGAGCTGCATAACTATCTGATGGATTCAGGGGCTTCCCACAACCTCATGCCTAAAACTGTCATGGAATAACTCGGGATGGAAGTCACAAAGGCTTACCATGATCTTTATTCCTTTGACTCTAGAAAGGTCCAATGTCTATGAGTTATCAAATACTTGGTTTTGACCCTGTTTCAGCTGCCCATGAAGAGTGTGGTCATGGACATTGTAGTGGCAGATGTTCCCCCCAAGTTTGGCATGTTGTTGTCAAGATCTTGGATTAAAAGACTTGGGGGAACCTTGCAAATGGACCTCACTTATGCTACTATTCCAATGTTTGGGGGGGAGCATAGAAGACTGTACAAAGAATCCCAATTGGCCTATATCATCAGTGATGAATTTGACCCCACCAACCATCCTATATTTTCCCTTGACACTGAGTTGGGATCCAGTTTACTGCAGCTCACTGATGCTCCCGAGCCTCCTCTAAAACTCAAAAAATAGTTCAATGTTTTTCATGAAAATCCCTCCCCCATCACCTCTGTTTGGAAAATGTTCTTTGATGGAGCCTCTTCTATTGAGGGTGCTAATGCTAGACTGGTGTTTATTTCACCAACTCAAGAAGCCATACATCTGTCCTACAAATTAGAATTCAAAACTACAAATAATGTGGCACAATATCAAGCTCTTGTGTTGGATTTGAGGGTTGTAAAGGACATGGGAATCGAGGAAATATCTGTGTTTGGGGATGCCAATTTGGTTGTCAAAAAAGTTAGAAATATTTACCAAGCCAAGAATCCATGACTAAGATCTTATAGGAATGAAGTGTGGGACCTAATAAACAATTTCTTTTTGGATTTCAACATCTCATACATTCCTAGAGAACATAATGAAGTGGCATATTCTTTGGCTAATTCAGTGAGAAATTTTAGAGTGCCCCTGCCACCCAAGCTCCAGTATGACATTGAAGTAAAATACAGGCCCTCTATTCCAGAAAATGTCAAGCATTGGAAGGTTTTTGAGGATGATCTGGAAATCAGAAGATTCCTGGAGACTGTTGAAAAATTTTCAGCATTGCACATTGATCAAGATCCTGCTTTTGGATCTGATCCTGATGATGGTATTTTTCTAAGAAAAATTGCAGATCTTCAGCTACCTAATAATCATGTTCCGAAGGAAATAGTTCTTTTGTAAATACTTTTTGATAGAAATGAAGTGGAAATAAATGGTAAAACATCAAATGATGATGCTGATACAACTGAGTGCAACATCGACACAGAGGAGAATCCAAAATTTGTCGAGTTGTCAAGAATCCTATAAAGGGAGCAAAGGGACGAGTATGTTGAGTTGTTGAAGTAGTTTTCTAATGTGTTCGCCTAGACATGTGAGGACCTAAAAACATATGACACAAGTGTCATCGAACACAAGATACCACTGAAAGAGGAGGCCAAACCATTTAGGCAGAAGTTGAGACAGATTAACCCCATGTTGTTTCCTATCATGGAAAAAGAGGTAAGGAAAATGATGGATGCCCAGATTATTGTACCTTTGAGGTATTCAAAGTGGGTGGACAACTTGGTCCCAGTGAAGAAGAAGAGTGGGGAAATCAAACTTTGTGTCGATTTCAAGAACTTGAATAGGATCTCAAAGAAGGACAATTATCCCTTTCCAAAGATGGAACATATATTACAGAGGGTAACAGGAGCATCAAGGATTTCCATGCTTGATGGCTTCTCTAGCTACAATCAAATATTTGTTCTACCTAAGGATAGAGAAAAGACAACATTCACCACTCCTTGGGGCACATTCATGTATGCCAAAATTCCCTTTGCATTGATGAATGCAAGGGCAACCTTTTAGCAAGCCATGGACATAGCCTTCATTGGGGAGAAGGATAAGTTTGTGGTCATCTATCTGGATGACATCACAGTCTTTTCCAAATCTGACAAAGAGTATCATTGTCATCTGAGGAAGGTTTTTCTGAAATGCAGAAGGTTCAGTCTTTCCTTAAACCCCAAGAAATCTTTGTTTGCCATGAATGAGGGAAAATTGTTGGGCCACATAGTATCAATTGAAGGAGTCAGGATTGATCCCAGCAGAGTTGAAGCAATCCAAACTTTTCCACTCCCAAGATCCAAGAAAGAGGTCCAGTCATTCCTTGGAAAAATTAACTTTCTAAGGAGGTTTGTTTCCAACTTTGCTAAGATGGTGAAAGACATCACAGACATGCTAAAGAAAGGGAACAATGTCAAATGGATAGTTGGGCCTAGAAAATATTTTGATTAGATAAAAATGTCTTTGACTGAAGCACATGTGCTTACCAGTTCAGATTATTCAAAGGGATTCCTTATTTTCTCCTTTGCCTCTTTTGACACTCTGGTTGTTGTTTTGTTGCAGAAAAATAAGGAAGGATTAGAGTAGCCTGTTTCTTTCTCCAGTAAGGTACTAAGGGATGCTGAGATGAAATATGAAATTATGGAGAACAGGCATATGCCTTGGTGAAATCTCTCAAAGCTTTCAGATTCTATGTTTTGCAATCGAAGGTCAACACCTATGTTCCTTCATCTGTCGTGAAGGAGATTCTTGTTCAACCAGACATATATGGAAAAAGGAGCATATGGATCGCCAAGATCCTAGAGTTTGACCTGGAAATTAGACCCACCAAGCTAATCAAGGGTCAAGGTTTAGCCAAGCTACTAGATGAATCTAATTGTAGATCTTTGGGGGTGAGTTTTATCAGTGAGTGTTCAGAAAATCAGTAGGATGAACTGCTTGATACAAATGCTCAGGCAGACCCTCCATTAGAAGGATTTCCTTGGTACAAGGATGTCATATATATTTTACAAGAATTGAGGCCTCTCGATGGCATGCAAAGGAACAAGGAATGAGCTTTAAAGCTCAAAGAAATCAGATATTTCCTTGTTTATTGGATTTATATTGGAAAGACCCCCTGGGTGTGCTTTTGAGATGTCTAGACTCGCAAGAGGCTCAAAGGGTTATGTTTGATTTTCATAGAAGCCTATGTGGGGACCATCATTTCTAGAAGACCACAGCCTACAAAATTATCAGGGCTGGGTACTATTGGCCTACTTTATTCACTGATGTCTACGAAAGGATTAGAGCATGCATGAAATGTAAAAAAATTTTAGGGAAGCAACAACTCGGGTCTTTTCCATTAAAGCCTATGGTTGTTTCAGGACCCTTCCAACAGTGGGGCTTGGACTTTATTGGAGAAATAAACCCTGCCTCCAGTGGACAACACAGGTGGATAATTTCTACCACAGATTACTTCACCAAGTGGATAGAAGCTATCCCCACCAGGAGCGCTTCTCATAAGGTAATCATTGTATTCCTGGAGGACATCATCACCAGATTCGGTTGCCCAAGAAGGATTGTCACTTATAATGCAACATATTTCAAAGCTAAACCATTGATCAAATTCTGTGAGCAGTTTGGGTTCAAATTAATCCACTCTACCCCATACTATCCCAGGGCAATCGACTGGTAGAGTCTTCTAACAAAATTTTGATTAATCTTATTAAAAGACTATTAGAAGACAATAACAAGGCTTTGGATTCAAAGTTAAAATTATCCCAGTGGGATGATCGAGTGACAAAAAAAAGATCCATAGGAATCTCCCCTTTCAAACTTGTTTATGGGATAGAAGTTGTCTTTCCTTCTCAACTGGCTCTACCTGTGGAAAAATTCTTGCAGGATTATCAAGGAGATCCAAACAATATGATCAGAAGATTTTATTAGCTAGTAGAATTTTAGTAGGATAGAGATCAGGTGATGGACAAAGCACATGAACAACAACAAAAAATCAAGCGAGCCTTCGATAGGAAGTTCAAAAAGGAAGATTTCTAGCTGGGAGATCTAGTGCTTAAATGGGATGCTCCCAGACAGAACAAGGGAAAGCATGGTAAATTTGAGGCCCTTTGGATAAGGCCCTTCAAAATCTCTGAATTATTTTCAAATAATACCTACAGGTTGCAGGATTTGGAGGGTGAGGAAGTTTTCAACGGCCCTATGAATGGGAATTTTCTAAAGAAAGGTTTTGTTTGAGCCATGAGTGGCTCCTATGTATTTGTAAATATTGTTTTCTTGTTTTTTTTTTCGGTTTGATAAGTGACCCCATAACCCAACATCAAGGCACTAGAACTGTAGAAGAATTCTTGGCATCTCACAGGGAGAAAGCCATCCCCCATGGAGCCTAATGTTATCACATATGTTTGTAAAGGGGGTATTTTCCTAAGAAGAGGCCCCCCTTTGGCTAAAATCAACAAGAATGGGCTAAAAAACCACTTTTCCTAAGTTTTGGTGGGCTGGGCGCATTGGTTTATTGTGCATGCAGATCTGAGTGACTGATCTTGGCACACTTAGATCTATGGCTAGAGATCCATGTAGGACCCCCCCTGACCCCCGACATTCTACCTCTAACGAGGGGGAGGGGTTCTGAGTTGGTGGTTTTAAATGGAGGGGCCCCCACTAACATGTCACTCTTTCCTTAACTCGGACCCCCACTGCCTAAACCTTCTTACCATCGCCTACCCCCTTCGAATAGACTACTTACCGCCTTCTTTTACTACTCTCCTCTTCTCCTTCCACCTATGTTCCACTACATCTCCCGCCTGTCAGTCACATCCCTCTATCATTTCCCATCTTCCCTATCCTTTCACCTGTCCTCCACTCACCATGCCCCTGCCTGACATGGGATTTCCACTCATCCCCATGTCATATCCCTTTCTCTTCACCCTCTTTGGTCTTCTGACACACGTCCCTCCTCCTCTAGGTCACCCTGTCATAGCGACATGTTCCCCCTCGACCAAATCATCCCACTTACATTGGCTTGATGGATTTCCTACTGCCACCTCCATCCACTTGTTCTATCCTCATCTCACTTCCACATTGAGCATGCCAAATCACCCTGCCTGATCATCGTTCATTCACTTCTTCTCATCAAGTGCTCCAACCTTCATGACAGCCTCCATGTCTTCCCGTGAATCCTCTAAGAAGATCTAGGTGGCATAGTGAGGATTCCTCCACATCTCAAAGGTGAAAATTTGACCATGACCTTCTCTTGATCCCAAGGAAGCAGTTATTGAGATTGTTGGTGGTGGTTAGATGTCATCTGAACCATAAATGGAAAGTCTAGAAAGGGACTGAAATCTTGACAGGTCCTCTAGAAGCCCGATTGCATCTGACCAAGGTGCATGATTGTCTAGAGACTGCATGCGCGGTCTACCAGTAAACATGCAGACGTAATTCCTTTAATGTAGTGACTCGAACTTGCTATTGTTGTTTTTCTTTGAGTATATGTAGGCATTTTTTCCATTTTTGTTAGTATCGATGGTAGAGCTAAGCTCCCGACTGTAATGTTTTGATGAGGCCTCTGGCTCTTTGGTTATGAATGTTGTTTGAGATTTCTTGTTTAATGGCAGCCATCTCCTTCTCTTTATATTTTGCTTCTGATTCTGAAATCTTGAGCATGGATGATACAATCGGGTGTTGTGACCATAGCATAGTGTAGGTTTGACTACTTCTATTGTTGCAGCAGTTCCAGTTTCTTGAATTTATCAAATCCAAGAGGATCTTATATCTTATGCTTTTCCTCTCAAGACTGCCGGAAGACTAGACGTCCATAGAAGACCTTCTCTCCCTATCTCATTCCTATGAATGCTCACCACTATACAAATTAGATTGAGACCTCATTCATATTTGCATTTCCAACCCATTTTTCTGAGTTAAAGTGATATTGTTCTGAGTTTGCTTCCATTCGGTCACCCTTTATAAAACAAACCTGTGACATACAAATTGATGGGTATCAGTCTTGTCCTCATTGCAATCCGAGGACAACTTCTGGTGCTAACAAAAAGGACATCTATTTTGGTATATGTTTAACCCTTTTTCGAACCAAATTGAATAATTACAAAAAATGAATACACTAGTCACCATTGTCTAGAAGAATTATCCTTGGCATTTCTTTATACTTTTTTGAGCCCAAGAGACTAAATCTACAAAAAAAGAACACTATTGTGATTTTACTTTTTGGCGTCGAGTGGTAACTGCATTTCATTATCCTGTTTACATTGTTGAGCCTAATGTCGGCTCCCACTTCCTCATTATAATCCCTTTTCCCCAACAATTATTAACATTAGCCAAGCAGTTCCTTTCATATATATTTTTCAACTTGACACCCCTTTACCATGAGAGGAAACATCCCCCCAAGTGTCTATATCTTGCATGCATTCCCTTGCATCAAGCATAGGTATGTTCCATTGCATGGAACTAGTTTTCTTATTTGCGACACTCGTTTCCTCTCTTGTATCATAACATACGTTTACTATGTGAACAAACAAAAAATGAAGGGAAAGAAAAGAGTATGGTATTCTAATAGCAGTAGTCATGTCGCCTTTAAATGGAGCACAAATGTTTGAGTCCATTCATCAAATATTTGGGTTTAGTATGGCCTTAGGAAGCTAAACTCGTTACTTAGAGTTTACTCCTCCGACTGGTTATTCTTCCAGTCCCTATGTAGAGTTTGTCGATGCCTCTTTGTCAATGTTCAGTTTTGAGTCTATGTTACTTGGGTTATCCATCTGTCTCATGTTCTTGTTCAAAGGAAGTCCAAACATGTGTAGGACATTCCTCAGAATTATTGAATTTGCATGTCGGTCATCCCCTTACAAGTGAGTCTCAAAATCACATGAAGTTGTTGTCCCACCTTGAACCCTAGGCCTACTTTCATCATTGGTAGGTGACCTTGAACCCAACATATGACATCTCTTCTTTGGTTGCTGACTAGGTGGTTTCCCTTGTGTTCGATGGCAACAAATCTATTCATACATTGGGATTCATGCAGTGTCTTGGATTCCATTAGACCCTATTAGTGGTTTCCTCACCTCTATCAATAGTTTTCATTATTGGCTGCTATCTAGAGGGTCTTGTTCATTTACTACTTACATATGGTGCATGTGATAGATGCACATGGTCATTGGTTCATGCATATTCTATTCTTCCGAGTTTTTCCTAATCATCAAATTGTTTCTTTGTACCTCACACTAGATGGTGAGAGATTCCCTAATGCTTTCCTTTCAACAGGTCTCATTCCATCAAATTCAACTCATCTATTCTGGAATTGATATATAGAGTCATAATAGTAACTAGAGGCTTGCATTCATCAGTGGCAGGTTCTTTCGCCATCGATAGCTAGGAATACATCAATTTCTCCTACTTGATGGATTATTCAAGTGTTCGACCTGAACACCTTTATTCACACTTGTTGAATGTAATCAGTGCCTTGACACCTACTTTCATCATCTATGGGTTGTGTCACATTTGTTAATGGTATACCTCAATGACTGATAATCAAATGAAGTCTCATTGTGTTTGACTTCAACTCATTTGTTCACAGGATGTAGAATTGCACTGTTAGTGGTTACTGTAGAAGACCTCCATCTTACAATAGAAACACTTCATACCTGTTGTTTTCTTTCATTGTACTAGTACCTATATGAATTCATCATGGAATATCAAATTGTATTTCATTGTATACAGATATCTTCAGTTGATTATGAGGTTGGACTCTACTGTTTCTTGTTCATGACTATGCCCACCTATGGCATATGCCTACTTTGTATTGCCTATTCATGGACATGAACATCTATTTTTAATATATCCACATGGATTTGAAGTGTACTTCAGATTGGAAGCCATGTGTATAGAGTCAATGTGTATTGTAATATTCTAACGATTGACTAGTTCCTCTAGCTAGCTCCTCACTACTCCACTTCTGGGAATTATAATGTATTCCAGGAATTGTGATTGCTCCTCCAACCTCACACATTATGGGGCATATGTTATAGAATTTTTTTTTGCACTCCATGCATCATGATTTGGTGGCCTTCCTTTTTCCTCTGTAGACTCAATTCCCCTATTTTTCTCATCCAAAATAAAAAATTCAAAATTTTATGCATATACGCCAGCTACAATTAGACAACATGTGCATATGCATGTTGCTCCATTACAGGCCATGTACATTGGGTTGTTTTTCTCAAAATTTAAAATATTTCAGTTTTTCCATGCCAAGTCACATGATCCATGATCCTTGACCTTCCATATACTGGAAACGCTCTTATTTGACCCTTCAATTCCACTTGGAGGCTATAAATTAAGCCATATACAAGCCTTGAGAGGAAAAGAACAAAGAAAATACACTGTGGAGAAATTTCACCTCATATTGAGTCTACATCCCTTTGTCCTTTAAGTCTTAACTTCCCTTATGTTCATCCCCCAAGATATCCCTATTTTGTGAAGGAGAAACCCAATTACTCCTAAAACTTGTGAGATTTCCTTATGGAGGATTGAAGTGGTGAAGGCCTAGGTGGAGGGTGTTAGTTTCTCAGTTCAAAAAAATACCACAACAAATAGAAAGAAACCCATAAATCAATTATAATCTCAAGTATGCTAGACAAATGGAAATGTCAAAAAAACAAAGGTTAGAAGCCTACCTCATTCGAATGTTCGTAGGAGACCATCATCGAGATTGCAATCCAATTCTTGATACCTACAACTTGTCCTCAACACCAAATATACAAAAGCATATGGGGAATATATGAAATGTGGGTTAACACTCAATTGGTCCATGATATCTATTTAAAGAGTATGGAGGGTCATTTCTCGATGATTAATCGTGATAAAATCTCTTGTAAATCTCTCTATAATATTTTTCTTTTGCATTATTAAATTTATCCAAGTGGTCACATTGGCTAGGACCATGGATGTTTCCCCATAGGAGTTTCACCACATCAAAACATCTGTGTGTTGATATTTTATAGAGAATCTTTATGTTATGTTTAATATGTTAATTCCACTATGTAATTTTTTATATGAATGTTGTTGTGTTTGCTTGAATAGATGCATTCATGTTTTTAAATATTTTGTTAGTTGAATGAGAGAAATTATGGGCATGGTTCTCCGTTGAGGCCTCAACATCTTCCCCAATGTTATAACCCTAAATTTCACCATACATGCCTACCTGGCATTAGGCCATCTTACTTGCTATTTTTTCCAAGCCATCACTCAGCAACTCTTCTTAAAAACACTATTTTTGAAGATGTACACCCCCTGCACCACTACTGCCCATATACACATTATTTCTACACCAGTACAACTCATGTACATATGCTAGATGCACCATTATAGCCCATGTATACCCACAAATGTTGCAAAAATTAAAAAGTTGCAAGGAATTCGTTGAGATTACGGGCTATTGGGTAGTTTCCCAATTGATCCACCGCCTATAGCCCGTCACCCAACCGAATAACCATCCTTTTTTCATATAAAAGGAGGTGTTGGGGTCTCATTCCTAAGCCAAGAATAAGAATAGTGAAACTCTACCTATTTCACATCCCCTCCTTTCCCCAAGAATTTGCAACCACCTTGTGAGATTTATATCATAATTTCCCATTCTTTCCCTTTTTCCTCAATCATAAGCCTATTCCATTTCCTTAGAAGAAGTGTGAGAGGAGAAAGGTACGTGGAAGCACAGTTTGAGCTTGGTGAAGAGGATCCTCAACCAAGTTTTAGGAGTAGTCATCGATCTCATTATAAGTAAACTTTGTGATTCTAATAAAAGGAATACTTTTTCTATCCCGCCATATGATTTGTTCAATCTTTATGTTTGATTTATGTTTTATTATGACATCTAACCCACTAATTCATATATGAGATGCATGTTTGTAGTTCTTTGTTTGTTTGTTTATGAATGCAGGTCACAATTGGGAGGAGACTTGTAGTCAAGGAGCAATCGAGCGTGAAAGGATCGACACTCGACACGGAGTTTAAGGTAGAGTTACCAGATCTTTTTACTTTGTATTTTATGCATGAATGTGGGGTATAGTCAGGGTAGCTATAAAACGTAGGAGACTTTTAGATGGTTATATCTACCTACATGTTGAACCCTAGTGTAGTCCATAAGGGGGTTTTCTCGCTATAGCAGAATTGGCGACCATACTGTGGAAGCCTCTAGGGTTTTTAGGGGATATTTTTTCGGTGTTTTAATTGGTTTGATTACCTTTTTTGAGTTTCTATAAGTTGTTGAGTCTTTAAGGGATTCTGGTCTTCCATACTAGTACTCCCTGCTCTGTCACCCTACCTGTTAGTTTTCCTTTTTGAGAAGTTACAGAGGTGTACGCGACCTATAGTGGGTTTGCACGTGTACATACACGCCCTACCTTTCGACAACCCACATACATACACAGGTTGCTGAAGTGTTAGTTGTGTGCCTGTGTCAAGAAATTTTTTCTAGAAGAATAGGCAGTCAAACTCTTCCCTGATTGAAGTCATAATTCTCAAGGGTTTCTTCATATAGTATTGGTCTCTGTTGTTAGATTCTTTAGCCTGGGTTTGACATCAGTTTTCTTATCTTTTAAATATTTCTTTTGTTTTCTTTGAAAGGGTTTTAGATGAGTTTGTGAGTCTTTTCTGATCAACTTGTTTGGTATCGTCAGTGACTCCCCGTGATCTGCAGCAGGCCATAAGTTAGTTTTTGGTCTTGTCTTGTCTTCACTTTTTCCCCTTTTGCTTTCTTTAAAGAAAAAGAAAAAGAATTTATTTTCAAGTTTCTTGTTTGAAGCATAAAAAAAATAGAAATATCATATCAGGAAAAAGAGTGTTTTTCAAGTTTCTAATGATTATATTGCATGTCAGGAAAAAGAGTGTTTTTCTTAATTTCTTTACTGATTGCTTAGAACACTAAGTATCTCATAGTCGAGTGAAATCTTGTTTTAGGTTTTCCTTTAAAATAACTTAGGAAAAGTTAGTTTGAAAAGCTGGTTAAAGAGTTAAAATTTCAAATCTTTATTTGTCAAAAAGAAGTAATTTTTCTTTCAGTGTTTGTTTATTTCTCCTTTATCTCTCAAAGTTTCATTTTTGTTTCCTTGACTTAAAACAAGCCACTTAAAATTAACACTTAACTAAAATTTACTAGACTTTATGTTTGTAGGGTCCATCAACTAGTCTAGGCTAGAGCCTTGATTTAGGTTGGAGAGGAAACTCTTCAAGGCTGAAAAAAAAAACATAGGAGTTAGTGATAGGGACTGTAAAAAGTCCCGTAAACATGAAAGTTATCTAGGACACCCCTCTAACAAAGGGGTTAAACATGAGATCGCGTGCAGAAAGGTAGCAGAGATAACCCCTCCAAAGTTGGACCAAGCATAGTGGGGAACGCATATAGAGGACTTATCGTGGGATTCTGTCGGTTGGATTTGCCACAGAGCTTCGTGGATATCAAATCCGTTTGAGGTCCTCAGTTGTCTTTCGGACCAGTTTCTTTTGATACCCTCCATATCTTTCAGGATTGATACCCTTCTCATTGCAATCCACCCGACTGTCGATTGTACCCACCTGGTGATTGTTTGCGAGCTGGAAACCTAGTTACCTTTATTTTATGGACTTACGTAGGTGACTGCAGGGGTATACCATGGTACTAAGGGAAGAAATTGAGCCATGCTTTGCAGAGTATACCCAGAGGGTGCTTCCATGTTTGAGTTGCACTTGCACAGGTAAGTTGCTCTAGTGTTGGCTGGCGTAACTATTCTTCCAACTAGATAGTGTTTGGTTGCTTTATCACCATGGGAACTTTTTCTAGTGTGTGTTGGTTTTAAACATTAGTAAAATCAATAGTGTGTCATTGATCTTATCAAAAAGTGGAATATCGGGAGCTCAATTTGGTCGTGAAGGCTTCGGGGCTAGCCGTCGATTACTTTAGAGCCACCCCGCCACCGCTAAGGTGAAGACTTGACTAGCGAGGGTCATTTGAGGAGACCGAGCCACGCGAAACTATGCCCAAGCCATCCACGAGAGGAGAACACTTGAATCTGCAGGAGCCTACCATTTACGACCTTGGAGCAGAGGTCACCGAACCATATAACTCTCACGATCACTAACTTATCGGTGCCCATGCATTGACAAGTTATCCCTCCAAGGGTAACTCATAAATATCTCGTAGGAACTTTTCTAGTGTGTGTTGGTTTTAAACATTAGTAAAATCAATAGTGTGTCATTGATCTTATCAAAAAGTGGAATATCGGGAGCTCCATTGGTCGTGAAGGCTTCGGGGCTAGCCGTCGATTACTTTGGAGCCACCCCCGCCACCGCTAAGGTGAAGACTTGACTAGCGAGGGTCATTTGAGGAGACCGAGCCACATGAAACTATGCCCAAGCCATCCCTGAGAGGAGAACACTTGAATCCAGAGGAGCCTACCATTTCTGACCTTGGAGCAGAAGGTCTCAGGCCATATAACTCTCTGATCACTAACTTATCAGTGCCCATCGTGGTACAAGTTATCCCTCCAAGGGTAACTCATAAAAAGTGTCAAATATTCTTGGATGCAGTGATGGAAGCAGATGTTTCTACTTCGTCTGGGAGTCCTCATACTCCCTCAATGACTATCACCACTGGGGGAATTTTAACTCCTAACCCACCTTCGCCGAATCAGACCATGATGGTCTCAGTCACCTCTACTTTGGGCAGTGGTCTTATTTCGTCTATGGTGGCGATCACTGCTTCGTTCACACAGAGTGCGACGTGCCCTCCATTTTCGTACGAGATTCCCATTTTTGATACGAACTTCGTCCTATCCTACTCCACCCTACATACCATGGGTCTTTTGGAAGGAAGCTCAAACATTCCTTTGCAAGGGTCTATGGGGGGCACCTCAGCCCCCTATAATGCTTTCCCTTACGGAGGGGGTCATATACCTCCGTCGTCCCCCTCGCTCAGTGGTGCTTCTCAGTAGCCCATCTGGCTGAACATGAACTACAGCTTGTTCGGAGAAGGTATTCAAGGACCTTCTTCCAACACTACACTAATGGGTTCTTTTTCATTCTCTTTGTTCGACACATTTGGTAACAACGCATTCTCTTCAACTGCTGTCTCGGTTGGGGAAAACCCTGATTTTGGAAAACAAAATCCTGTGCAGTGTACTATTCCTACACAGGAGGAAAAAACACAAGTCCCCTCCTCACAATGATCCTAGAATCCATGGCAGAGATCAGTCCCCTCATCAGCGATGTCGACTAGGGGTAACCCCTTCCATGGCCAATGGAACCCTGGGCAAGGCTCAATACCTATTCCCATTGTATTGAGAGGAGGCAACCCTTTCCAGAATCCTTGGAACAAAACACAGGGAAAAATCCTTGCCCAACCCTCAATGTCCAATTACAAGAATCATCCAATGACATCTCAACAAGCACAATATCTGTATGTCAGCCACGACCATGGTATTTACTAGAACCCTGGTCAATATCCTAACTTTTCCAGGCAACCTGGTGCCAACCAAACTCTAGGCTCCTTTTTCCATGTATATAGTCAACAACCTAAGCTACCGTTTCTAGAAACATTGCATTTTCTAGACTTGTCAAGATTGTTAATCAACCCAATCTGTCACGATCCGCATTGGCCTCCCATGTTGATGAAGTTTCCCTTGGACATTCCAAAGTTCGAAGGTAAGCCTAACAAAGATCCAGGCGATCATGTGACCACCTTTCACCTATGGTGCTCGTCGAACTCATTGAGAGATGACTCCATAAAGTTGCATCTATTTCAACACACTCTTATTGTGAGTGCCACAAAATGGTACATTGAGCTCGACCGCTCAACATACTCTACTTTTGGAGAATTGGCAATGGTTTTTCTAAACCGTTTTCAATTACCTATGAGATACGATGCTAGCACCGAATTTCTAGCCAACTTTGAGCAAACAAAGGCTAACCATATCTCAGATCACATCCGAGAATGACGACATCAAAAGAGTTTGATAAAAGTACCAGTCCCACCGACTTTCCTACTAGAGTGGTTCTTTAAGTCTTTGGTACCCTAGTTATCCAAGGACATTGCAACTTCGGGAGTGTTTTCCGAGGAAGAGGCGATAATGAGAGCTCAACAACTTGAATTGATATACTCTCAGTCTAGTTTTCTCTACAAATTTTTTCCATATATGCCATGGTTTATCCTTGACAAGGATAGACAAGAAGTCTGGACCACATGCTGATGGTATCGTTGTTTTAGCATAAGTGAAGCCCATTGATGAGCTATCAAATCAATTGCAACAATTTTTGATACAGAAGACAATGGCCAACCAAACCTCTAGTTCGTCTAGTCCCCCTACTCAAACATCAGACGTACATAGTGTGTAGTCGACGATCCCAAAGGCCAACCAACAGGCTGACGTAAAGAAGAAACAATGAAAGAAGGGTAAAGGGGATAAGAAACCCACAAACAATGTTGGCAGGGGAAACGTAGAGAAAATAAATTTGAAGTATCTGTGTGACATTTGCACGGAAGACCATCCGACTCACCTGTGCCCTCAGCTTGTGGAGGCCCAAACGTTATTGGCATAGTAGCAACCTATTATGTTAACGAACCTATTTCCACATGGGAAAAATTTGACTCAAGCCTCTTCAAGCATGGATGGGGGTAGTCAGGGACCCCCTTCGTCTTCTAATAATCCCTCGACCTCGAATTTTTATATGTTGAAAGGTGATTCCTACATAGCAACTAGGGCACACAATTACATAATGCCAAACACTGCTGAAAAGGGTAAAGAAGTCGAAAACCTATCTATTCCTCTCCATGTTGAGAAGAATATGGGAAAAATAATGACACGCATCCCAAAAGGGGCATTCAAGAAAGCTTCTCACAATCCAAATGTGAGGGTTGCCCAGAACTACTCTATGGTGGAGGATTTGTCACAAACCCCTTGCGCAATGTCTTCTTTGGAGGTCCTCCAGAGCTTCCCTTTGTAGAGAAAGGCTCTGTTAGCCGCCTTATGATCCATTGAGACCTATAATCTGGGAACAATCATGCTTGATACAACTAACTTGAAACCTCATCTCCCATACCACATGGCATTTCAGATAGTAGTGGCATACACCATGAAAATTTTTACCCAGAATATTTTTTGCATGGTGGTTGATGATGGAGCCTCTGGCACCATCTAACCCCCACCTAGCCGTCCCCCTGACACTAGGTCTAGTTTCACGGTTGCTTCCACCCCCGATTTATCCCCATCCAAGGGTAGTCTTGCATCTCACCAATTCCTGACATCATCCATGTTACTCATTAGTTCCTGATCTTCTCCAGTGGATTTCATGAAGCCCTCCACTTCTTGGAGTCACGTCTCCCTTTCTTTTGACATCAACACAGTTTCTAGATGGATGATAGTATCATGACTCTCATTACCTTCACAATGAGGAGTCTCGGACGACACAGAGGGAACCATCATTACTCTCTACTGTCATTGACCCCCACGACATTCGACTTCAACACTTTCTCATGTTACGGTGGGTCTTACTTTGAGACTATTGTAGTTGTTTTTATATTTTCTGAAGACCTCTGAACATTGTTAGGCCATCAATGCTCGCGAATCATTGACACTTCTTATAGGTGTCATCGCCTCTTTTTCAGAGTTTTCTCCCCATCAGAATTTTCCTCTGCTATTACCCACTCACCCCCGAGGGCGCTGCAGTCATCTTCACCAACACACCGCTTTAGTTACTGTATTACACCTTTTTTGAGTTATATGACACAAGCATGGGGCATGCTCGCCTCGCTTGTACATAGTTTTATTTTTCTTACACCTTGTGAAAGGTTTGGTTCCTACAGGTTCCTCTCTCCCTCCAATGGGTCGCTCTTGATACTCTCATTCTCGCTCTTTCTTACAATGGTACTCTCAGTAGAAGAAACATTGATGAATTTTGGTTATACGTATGCTCCTAACCTCATCCATCAGGGGGCATCTGTTATCACTGAAATCTTGTCTGCACATGGTTACAGGAATCTAGCATCTCCAAATAGCTATTAGTTCACCCATGGACCAAAATTACCAAAAATGCATTTCCAAGAGGTCCAAAACTATACAAGCCAGTTATAAAATCAGGATGCGATACGACTATACAGGGAGCGCGTGCACATGCACCATCAAGAAATGTAGGAAAAAATCACATGTGCACGATGTGTGACTGTGTACGCTAAAAGCCACACACACCTCAGAATGGTGCATTTATGATGTTGGTCGACCTCCCACCCACTTCTAGTTCAACTTCCAAGTCGATTTGACATCCAAATCTCTGCTGAATCCATTTGGGTGGATCGTCAAAGACCTAAGGGTGCTCTAAATGGCCCCTTGTTCACACTAAAAGATGGTTGAATAATGCCTCAAAGTTACGCTATAAAAAGAGGCCATGGGTGCACTACTTTTTCAAGGAATTCATTTGTAAGGTTATGTTGCTGCTATTCCCTTGGGGAATCCTCTTCTCTCATTAAGAGCATACTAGCACCATTCCATTTGAGCTATTCACATCACCTTTTGAGTGAATTAGCTTGGGATTGTTTCACCATTTATTTCAAGTTTTCAAGTTGTAAGAAGAGCTCAATCTTGGGGGTTCAAGAGCCCTCCCTTGGAGGAAGAGGGGACCCAAAGTCTCCCTTTCTCTTTGGTGTTTTATTTCCACTAATATACTCCTTTCTATTGGTGGCATGAGTCTTGTTTATTTCTTGTTCTAATGATCTTATGCACTCTAGTTTAATTCCTTTTATAGTTATTAGTTTGGTTTTTTGTTTATCTTGCATGATTTATATTTCTAACCATTTCCTTTAATGTTGTCTTTCCTAGCTAACCCAACTGGGCTTGTGAGCATCTCTAATTTTCTCACTAAAGTGACAAAAGAGATGCAATAGATTGGCGACTCGATTGGGGAGAGGTATCAATTTCCTACCCCATTTGGGTTATTTTAGCTCTTCTATCTGTTTATTTAACTTGCAGGTGTTAGCAATAAAAAATACATGATATTTTTGAGAGTTTTTTCATCACCTTCTATATGATTTGTCTGTTTCAAAATCTTTTGACTAGTGTCTTAAGCTTCAGGTTTTTCATCAAAGCTCTCATAGATCGTTTTCTCCTTAGATTGTCTTCTAACCTGCATTTCAAAAACATTGTTAGTATTGCCTAAGTCCTAGTTTTATGTTACCTTAATTTTTCATTGTTATTTTTATTAAAATAAATGTTGGGTATGTGTTATATTCTTTGCATGTGTGTGTGTGGGTGCGTCAGATACGACAACTGCATCGTTGCGTCGGGCGCTTCCTAGGGGGGGGGCAGGTATTCCCCCCCTGGTTACGCGGAGCATTCGGCACTGGGCGGTAGCCCGGGGCCGACGGGGTTCGGGGAAACACCCCGAGTACGTGCAGCGTTCGGGGCAATGCCCCGAAAATTTTTTTTGGGGCGGTTTTTGCTATTTTTAGTGGATTTTGCTATTTTTAGCTGATTTTTAAATTAATCCCGGATTAAGGGATTAGGGTTTTGGTATCTACGGAATACCTAAAAACATTGTATATATTGTATGGCGAATGGTGAAATTCGATATAATGAAAAGAAGAAAGGTTTTCCCGATTGAGGGTTTCCGGTAAAAATCTCTGTGTATTCTGTGTATGAGCCATTGATTATTTATGTATTTCTTAAGAATCTATATGCATTACTTTAATTCACAGGTTTAAAACTTACATGTGGTATCAGAGCACGTTTTTGGCTTCAGAGGGACGCCTTTGTTGCTGAGGGTTTGGCTCGGTCTTGACAGATCAAGTTTATCTTGGGTCTGTGATAAACCTGGGTTCAGTGGGAGCTTTTGCAG
>SNQJ01S0003209.1:266908-277402 GCA_010110895.2 Picea sitchensis
GTATATATTGTATGGCGAATGGTGAAATTCGATATAATGAAAAGAAGAAAGGTTTTCCCGGTTGAGGGTTTCCGGTAAAAATCTCTGTGTATTCTGTGTATGAGCCATTGATTATTTCTATATTTCTTAAGAATCTATATGCATTGCTTTACTTCGCAGGTTTAAAACTTACAATAAAATGGCAAATGGTGAGAATGCCAAAAATCTACATATCAAGCGCATTTAGCCAAAGTTCTGGTTCACATGCCACTACACATGTCAAAGTCAAGTCACGAGTCAAGTTGAGAATCAATTCACAATTTAAAAAATGCCACTGAATACTCATCAAATCGACAACAGTGTTTTCATTAGGTTTTCCAGATGATAGAAGGTCGATTTAATTTATGTTGAGGATATCTTTGTTTTTACAGTGTTTTGACAAGTTGAGGGCATCATTCCATCATTTATAAGCCAAGAGGAGATCCATAAACTGAAAGATTTATACCAAAATTTTTCTACTGCTTAGGATTAACCATCTCTCCTTGGGGTTTTTCCTCGGCAAGATGTTTTTTTTTTGTAATATTTTAGGTGTTAAAGGTCACGCAAAGAGCAAATGGGTTTGGTTAAACATTCTGATATCATTTCTATTAATTTCAGTACTTTGATATATGTCATTGGACGTAGTAATTCACAGGCAGGGTCCAACTATTTTCCAACCATCATATCTTTCGTATCTCCAGAGAAGACAATTATCTCCTCATGACCCACTTCTTTTTCTTGCACGTGAAAAAACGAAATGGAAGATAAATATTGACTCGCTAGTTGTTGAAGTAGCAATGGATGAATTTAACTAGAAGATTGTGAAAGAGTTTGTTACAGATCTTTGGTATTCATCTATTACTCCAGATCAAGAATTTCTAGAGCATATCCATTTGTTGATAAATGATGTAATTGGGGACCCGATGGACATATGCTTTTATGGTTTTATCCAAGTCCATAACAGTGGGATCATTTTACTTTGCCAGGAAACCTCTATCACTTGATGCACATTTACTACCCATGGAATTTCCAGAAATCAGATCCATAATTGCCATGCCAGATCAAGAACATCAATTTCCCAACGATTGTATGAGCTACAACATTGTTAATGCAAACAATAAATTTGATATGATCATGAAATGTTTTCTTTTTGGGTAAAGAAAATATTTAACCGGCACATGAATCACATCTACAAGCAATTAGCCATTGAAAAGCAGAGCTTTCAATGACTAACTAGCAAATTTCAACGCGAAAGAGATGGTGAAACCGTAAACAGGGCAGAGAAGTCATATTTTCACCCAAATCTAAGTTTTTCTCAATCAAACACTTGGAGGAGAGTTTCAAAAGATGAACAATAGTTAAAAACATCATATTTAAGGATCTGTTATGATGTTTGAGGTGTTTAGTAGGTGGAAAAGTGAAATTAGCTACCTATTTTCTGGTCACAGAAACAATTTTTTGCTAAAAGTGGCAAATTCGACTTATCTTATCTTTCATGGATATTTAGCAGCCTTGGAAGGCTTTCTACACTTTTCAAAGTTTCGAAGGATGTGAATATCATTAAAGATGAAGAATTTACCTAGTTGTTAGGATCTCTTCCTATTTTCTTGTGTCAGATTTGATTGTCTATTTTTAGTACATTCGATCCTTCTTTATAGGATCTCAGTTATTTTGTAAATTCTATAAAGCCAAGAACTTCAGATGAAGTGGGGGTTTGATTATGGATATAGAAATATACTATATGGTAAAGAGGCTTTTTGATATGATAATACATATCACAGTTTTCTCTCTCTATTGATAGCAGATTCTCATCTTTCTTTCTGTACTCTTATTCAAGTTGTTTTAACTGCAGAATGAATGTCATCTCATCAGTCAGTTCATAACTTATTTAACAGTTTCTTATCAAATTTTTTTAAACCCTACATTTTGTATTTGGTTTATAAGCATTGTTTTCTCACCCACTTAAAGGCCATCATCTGATTATTAATCCTTGAGAGCACTAGTTCATTTGATTCTCATTTTGACTGTCTGAATGCCATACTATAATTGACTTATCCCATTGATCCACACATACAAAAACAAAAAAACAAGTTCACTTTAAGTTACCAAGCATCTTTGAATTACAACCTCAAAGAGTTTCTTAGAGAGATAACAAATTGGCGTCGTTGTCGGGGAGAGGAGTTTGAAGCTCAACTTCCTTCGGAGACAACAAGATCCAACTTTGATGATAGACAAAGTTTGGACATATATTTAGTTGTAATCATCTATATGGAGACTCCATGAAGGATAGATTCAGTGGAGATTCCATCTTTCTGAAATCTGTTGGTGACTCCACTGGTATGAAATGAACCAAATATTAACAAAGAAGTATGAATTTTTTGATTTTTCAAGTATTTCTGGTTACCCTCATCTAGTACTTAGTAGAGATGAATGGGAATGAAACATTCCCAGATTTCGAGGAGAAGAATGGGAAGAGCCAGCTGAACATTTATTATATTTTCTTGAGTTTGTTGATCGGCTCCATATCATACATGTGGATGTTCAGATTAAACTTTTCAGGTATTCATTAGAGGGTATTTCTCTTGACTGGTGCTGGTCTCTTCCAGATGCAAGTGTTATCTCTTTGGTTGGTTTTCATACAGCTTTTAATTCCTTTTGTAAAGAGTATTTTCCAGCTGAACATCTTCTTGAAGGATGTTGTGAAGAGTTTTCTTTGTATCATAAAGATCTTGCTTGTCACAAAAATCAAATTAGGGATAAATATTTTATTATAGAAAAAGACATTCACCTTGAAGATCAAGAGGTGTTGAATGATAATTATAACATAGACACATCTGGCATCATATCAGATGTGTCTGTTGTTGTAGAAGATCAACATGTCTTCTTTTAGTATATTGATGTCAAAGAGAAAATGTTTATATCAGCAGGAGGAATTGACAAATCAGCAAATGACAGTTTTGAATTTGCAATAGATACAAAGGGTAGCCCTCAGTGTTCGGTTTTATAGACAAAAGGGGTTTGCAGTAGACATGAAGAGGGTTAAGAAGAGAAGAAAGAATTAGATCAGTAGTTTGTGATGCAAGTTTCTCTGCCAGATGTTGAGCAACCAGCTTTATATGGATTTCCAGATCCCATTACCACTTATATGGAGATGCTTTGCAATGAGAAAATTTCAGCTGTTGCCATATTTAAGGTCGAGTGTTTGGATTGTAAGTATGATTTTAAATATTATGTTTCGCATGCTATAGTCTGGATGTATGTGACTTTGCATAAAGTTGGAATTCAATTACTTTCTTGGCTGCATTGGAAATTCAGTTTTACTTGATCAGTTTTCTTTAACTGATTAAAAGTAGGAGTAGGCAAGAAAATAAGCTCGCCATATGAGTAGCCATATATTTTTTTGTTGTTGATTTCATGAATAAGCAAGGTAGGCTACAAGTAGGTTATAGGCAGGCTGTAGGTTTTCTAAAGATAAGTTGCTCACGCCAGAAGACTACATAGCCTAATGGTAAAGGCGATTGGAACTACTAGGTTCTTCGAGCCTCACAGGGAGGTCTCCATCCTAGTTAGAGCCAGATGTTAGCGATAAAAAATACATGATATTTTTGAGAGTGTTTTCATCACCTTCTATATGATTTGTCAGTTTTGAAGTCTTTTGACTAGTGTCTTAAGCTTCAGGTTTTTCATAAAATCTCTCGTTGATCGTTTTCTCCTTCGATTTTCTTCTGACCTGCATTTCAAAAACATTGTTAGTATTACCTAAGCCCTAGTTTTATGCTACCTTAATTTTGCATTGTTATTTTTATTAAAATAAAATGAAAAATGGTGAGAATGCCAAAAATCTACATATCAAGCCCATTTAGACAAATTTTTGGTTCACATGCCACTACACATGTCAAAGTCAAGTCATGATTCAAGTTGAGAATCAATTCACAATCTGAAAAATGCCACTGAATACTCATCAAATCGACAACAGTGTTTTCATTAGGTTTTCCAGATGACAGAAGGTCGATTTCATTTATGTCGAGGATAGCTCTATTTCTAGAGTGTTTTGACAAGTTGAGGGCATTAGGACATCATGTATAATCCAAGAGGAGATCCATAAACTAGAATATTTATACCAAAATGTTTCTACTTCTTATGATTAACCATCTCGCCTTGGGGTTTTTCCTTGGCAAGATGTTTTTTTTTTTGTAAGATTTCAGGTATTAAAGGTCACACAAAGAGAAAATGGGTCTGGTTAAACATTCAGATATCATTTCTCATAATTTCAGTACTTCGATATCTTTCATTGGAGGTAGAAATTCACAGGTAGGGTCCAACTATTTGCCAACCATCATATCTTTCGTATCTCCAAAGCAGACAAATATCTCCTCATGACCCACTTCTTTTTCTTGCACGTGACAAAATGAAATGGAAGAGAAATATTGAATCGCTAGTTGTTGAAGGAGCAATGGATGAATTTACCCAAATTATTGTGCAAGATTTTGTTACAGATCTTTGGTATTCATCTATTACTCCAGATCAAGAAGTTCCAGAGCAGATCTGTTTGCTAATAAATGATGTAATTGGGGACCCAATAGATGTATGCTTTTATGGTTTTCGCCAAGTCCATAAAAATGGGCTCATTTTACTTTGCCAGGAAACCTCTATCACTTAATTCACATTTACTACCCATGGAATTTACAAAAATCAGATCCATAATCGCCAGGCCAGATCAAGAACATCAATTTACCAACAATGGTATGAGCTGCAACATCGTTAATGAAAACAATACATTTGATATGATCATGAAAGGTTTTCTTTTTGGCCAAAGAAAATATTTCACCGACACATGAATCACATCTACAAACAATTAGTCATTGAAAAGCAGAGCTTTCAATGACTAACTAGCAAATTTCAAGGTGAAAGAGCTGGTGAAACTGCAGACATGGCAGAGAAGTTGTATTTTCACCCAAATCTAAGTTTTTCTCAATCAAACGCCTGGAGGAGAGTTTCAAAAGATGGAAAATAATTGAACATATCATATTTAAGGATCTGTTATGATGTTTGAGGTGTTTAGCAGGTGGCAAAGTGAAATTAGCTACCTATTTTCTGGGCACATAAACAGTGTTTTGCTAAATGTGGAAAATTCAACTTATCTTATCTTTCATGGATATTCAGTAGCCTTGGAAGGCTTTCTACACTTGTCAAAGTTTCGAAGGATGTGAAGATCATTAAAGATGAAGAATTGACCTAGTTTTTAGGATCTCTTCCTATTATCTTGTGTCAAATTTGACTGTCTATTTTTAGTAAATTCGATCCTTCTTTATAAGATCTCAGTTATTTTGTAAAGGCTATAAAGCCAAGAACTTCAGATGAAGTGGGTGTTCAATTATGGATACATAAATATACTATATGGTAAACATGATTTTTGATATGATAATATAGATCATAGTTTTCTCTCTCTATTGATAGCAGATTCTCATATTTCTTTCTGTACTCTTATTCAAGTTGTTTTAACTGCAGAATGAATGTCATCTCATTAGTCAGTTCATAACTTGTTTAACAGTTTCTTATCATTGTTTATTAAACCCTACCTTTTGTATTTGGTTTATAAGCATTGTTTTCTCACCCACTTAAAGGCCATCATCTGATTATTGATCCTTGAGAGCACTGGTTCATTTGATTCTCATTTTGACTGTCTAAATGCCATACTATAATTGAGTTATCCCATTGATACACACATACCAAAACAAAAAAACAAGTTCAGTTTAAGTTACCAAGCATCTTTGAATTACAACCTATTGGCAGCCAACCCAAATTTTTTGATTGCTCTCAAAAAGCTGCCTACACCCCCTTGTCGTATTACGACAAATCATTGTCGCATTGTGCTAATGGACATTCATCTCATTTTTGCGACCATTACAATTCAATTTCGACCCAGTTTTCACAACTGCAAGTGTGAAAACACCTCTTTCGTTGATTAGATTGTCGTCGTTTTTGGTTGATTTGCTGAAAGATACTTGACCATTGGTTTATCACATGATTGCTAAAGGTTGTCTCAAACTTATGTTCTTGAACATTATCTTACCTTGATTGCGCATTTGGATATATCTGATTGTTAAACCTTTGGGCATAAAAGTTATTGGTCTTGTTCTGATCTTATGAAAATTGTAATGGATTTGGTCATATTGCTTTTATCCTTGCTATGGACTTTCACTCGATTATTATATGAAGAAATTTT
This sequence comes from Picea sitchensis, assembly GCA_010110895.2. Lineage (NCBI taxonomy): Eukaryota > Viridiplantae > Streptophyta > Pinopsida > Pinales > Pinaceae > Picea > Picea sitchensis. The sequence goes on from SNQJ01S0003209.1 coordinate 273,153, forward strand.
TGATTTCATTGTTCTAAGACTTTTTAATACAAACATATATAATATGCACCGAATACATTGGCAAGTTTGTAAGGTATGATAGCAATGGTTTCAAGGCGCATGATTTAATCACATTGAACTTTACGAATCGATGCTTGGTATATTTGCAAAGTTGCTTATACGTTGAATGTTTCATAAAGTCCCGAGCTATGTATTAGCAGTAAACCTTGTGATTAAGCGATTGATTGAACGATGGAATTGGCACGTTAGATCGATAGTTAATGTTGGTACTGTGTTTGTTTTAAACTTAACACTTGGCGCATTATTATCATATGAGGTGTTGGTTCTGACTCGGATGAATGGCACGTAGAAGTGGTGATTCACCCATTCGCTGGTCGATGCATTTGTTTAAATGATTATGGTTTTAACAGCTCTGTACAGGTCATTAATGCAATGCGTGGCGATGGTAATCCCACCACCTTCGCACGCATGGAGTTTTTTTCGGTCTCGTCGAGCATTCAAACTATTGAAACCCTATCGTATTCACTCTGTCCATTGTTCATTCGGTGTGAACCCTACCATGAACAGAGGTTATGGCTCCTGTTGTGAGGGCCGAACCTAATGGATGCCAAGCGCTGTTGACATTCGATGGTGTATACAGCAACCTTGAAGAATTCTGGTGGCTTTCGTTTATAAGGAAGTTCGATGGTTTTAATATCTCTGTTGCTCGGCAATTCGCACTGTCATTTGATGGCTACTGAGCCAAAGTTGGAGATGTCCAGCTTGAAATCACTGAACAATCTCTCAGCCTGATGAATAGCCTGCATGTTAAGGTACAAAAATGGTCCAAAAGTTATAAGGTAAATGATGTCCTGTCGACATTGTTATTTCGGTCTCGGACAGTGAGGTCGTGCAACAGAGGTTTACCTGCGAAGATGTTGAAACCCCACTAGTATGATCTCTTGATGATTATCAAGCAATTCCTCACTTGTGAAGGCAGGTATGGATTTGTTTTCCTGTTTCATCTACGTTTATTAATGGTGTTTATGGGTTTCGAGCTTAGCATGCCGCATTATCTGCACCGAAGTTTATTTAAAATGGCTAAGAAGTACAAGCGAAGTCAGGCTGACACTAGCCTCTTCCATGTTGGGTTGATTAAAATGCTGGTTGTTTATGAATTGGGGTTACGTCGAGATTCCTGGCAAGATTTTCTCAACCGTAATGGTTCTGAGGGATCAAAACCTCCACAGGTCGATAAGCCCGTGGTATCCAAGAGTAAGTCTACCCCTGTACCCTACAGTGTTTTACTACCTAAACCTGAACCCGACCCACCTGTGAATTCACCTATGGCTGTGACTAAAGTGGCTAAGCCCATAACCACAAAGGCTAGGGCGAAGACTGCTGCTATAAACAAGAAAAATGCAAGGATGATCTCTCGCATGGAGAGAAATAAATCAAAGCCTCCTGCCAAAACAGAGCCTATCGTGGTCAGCGAAGACTCTGATTCGAGCATTGAGCATTTTCTCGCTGAAGAGGGCTTCTGTGGTGACGAAACTCCATACGATTTCATTGATAACTTTCCTCCTTGTCTGCGGGATAACCCTGACTTTCCTGGTATCAAGCCACCTCATGAAACCCTCGGGGAATCATCAAACCCCCCTTCTGCTCAAAAGGTTGCTTCACCTTGCGACCAGTGTGGACTGTGGTTAGAGAGATACTATTTGGACGTTCCAAAACTACAATCCAAAATTCATGATTTGGAGAACAAAGTGGAAAAGCTCACTAGTCAGAACGCAAAGGGGCAGCCTAATGATAAAAATCAACGGACTGCTGGATCAATTTTGTTCAAAAACGTTGAGTCTGCTACTGCAATTGTCAATTCGAAATTGACATAGCTTCAGCAACTGTAATGGTATAATTTTCCCTCTTTTATACAGCGTGTTCATAAGCTCTGTTTATATGGTTGACTTGCTCTGTCATGCATAAGTTTTATCGATTACAGGAATGGGTTGATTGTATCGAATCTTTTGATTTGTGTCTATAATGTCTCGTTTGATGACTCTATCAAAACCCTGTTTGACGACTATGGAGTGATCTAACGTGAAGACTGTTGAGTCGATATTTGTGGAGTTAGTCCGATTACGTTGGAAGCAATTCATGCATCGTGTTTTTAATAGAATGATATCGATCTGCTGTTGTGATTTTAATTAGGCAATTACAGTTATGAATTTACTTCTGGATTATTTGAAACATAACGAATGAGAACTGTGGTTGGATTCTATGGATACAGTGATGTGTGAAATCGTAAATGCTTTCTATATTGGTAATGGTATGAATCTTATGCTTACTGATAATGATTGTTTTTATCTCATACGATTTGGTTTGTTATTGATGGCATTCTTGGAACAGTCTCGTTAAGATTTGATTCGATTTTGAGAACAATTGGAAAAACAGGGTATTCCTATTTTGTATCAATTGTATCTCTACTCTGTCCCGATTGTATTCTATTCGGTTTTATTTGTTTTAATCATTAGTAATGTGTTTATTATTGCAAAGTGATTAGGTCCGATTTGATTTGATTTATATCTGGTCATTTTACTATTCTAGACCAGCTACAGAATCAAACGATTCTATAGCTAAGTCTATAGAGTCAATTTTGTTATTATTTTCTGAATAAAACAATCTTCTAACTTGATTCTAGTGTGCATTGCAGGGCGATTCGAATTTGCAATGGATATCATGGGCAGTTAGAGGATGATCTACAGATTTCACTTGCATTTTTAGTCACTTAGTTTAAGGGATTGTGGGATTATTCCCAGATTGTGTAAAACTGTTTACTATTATTCACAAGGATGTTTTACCTTGTGAAAAACTTATTTAAACCTATGATTTTGTAATAATAATCATCCTCAGTTGGGGAGAACAAGGATATGTGATTTTGAACCAGACTGGAGCAGAATTGATGCGTTGTTATAACTTTTGCTTTTCAATACATTGACACTTTGTTCCAAGTTTTGTATATCATTTTGGTTTCTAGTTTAGTATTACTTTGCTGTCTAAATCGAATTCAAGTGATATAATTTCTTATTATTATGAATACCTTGTTACTTCCAATTTGATAAAAGATATAACAGTTAAGGATTCAGTTCATGAATGATAGCTTTGTCTTCTTTATGAATTGAATTATCATATATGAATTTGCTGCATAATAGGTTTCCCTTTTGCATGAATTCATAATCTGATAACTGTTATGATTTCTTTTATGTCTTATTTGTCCTGTAACTTACTTCAGGAAGAACTATAGCTGATCCTTTGCGAGAAGCTTAAAGGCTAAATGGTGTGAATTTCTTCCTCCAACCAGCTTACGAAGCAATCATACACAGGGCAGACTTGGAGCGTTTCCAGGTTAATTAGTTAGGCGCTTACTGTTAATGTTAAGTAGTTTAATATAAATAATAGGTTAGTTAGATTTATATTACATTGTTTAATATTAGTAAGATAGATTCGATTGTTTGATTTCAGTTGTTTTATTTCCTTTTCATAAAATATAAAAGATAAAAAAATAGATTCTTGGCTGTCTCAGGGCAGCGAACACATGAGTTTTGCAGGTTTTAACTAAATCTGTAGGCTGTCCATAGTGTATATTTGTGGATAAAGAATAATATAGCTGATAATTAGGCAGTTGATTTGAGTTATTATAATCATAGTTAGTATCTTGTAAATATGTAATAGTTAGTAGTTTATAGTTAAATTAGTGTAGTTAGTTTAGTTTGTTTTATTAGTTTAGTTTTTTTTTTTTTATTAGTCTTAGTTCTTTTCTTTCTTTTATTAGTTTCTAGTTTCCTCTATTTAGTTTGATTTCTTTTATTTAGTTAGTTAGTTTGTTTAGTTTATTTTATTAGTCTCTAGTTTCCTTAGTTTAGATTATTTAGCTCAGATCATTTCCTCTTTGGTTTCCTTAGGAGACCTTAGAGCGACCAACAGAGCCGTTAAACTCGTTAGGGTGGTCCATACCAAACGGCTTGGGTTATTTAGACAACCCCGGACCGGTTCCACTCTCCCAGTTGACGGATGGACTGTTTCGCCAGTCAACAAATGGTGCTAGAAGGAGGGCCTAAGCTTAATTAATGGCACGAGGTGGTCGCAGGACTCCTCCTCCACCTAATCGTACACCCATAGTGACTAGAATCCATTCACAAGATAACATCCCCCCTCAAACAGCAACTACTTCAACCGAAGATCCTCAGATCACAGTTGAACCAACAACCCCT
>SNQJ01S0003210.1:3837-24791 GCA_010110895.2 Picea sitchensis
TATAATGCAACAATTCCTTTATATGCAAAAGTTCGAAATGCCGAATCCTGACTCCTTCAGATCCTGGGACACGTGTCCCTCCAATCAAACTGCTCCGTTCTCGCGTCGAGAAATCGCATGTTGGAGGTTGACGCACTCGTTCACAAACCCTTCCTAGCTCTGAACCCTGATATGGAGTGACACCTGTCCTCCACTTAAACGTCATGGTTGTGGGACCCGTCGCATTTTGGGATTTTGTGACTTCTATGGTCGTGATTCCTTTGTATGCAGGAAACCAGAAATGCCGAATCCTGATCCCTCGGGATCCCCTGACACACGTCCTCATAATGAACGGCTCAGATCTCATCGGGAAATTGCGGATCGCGATTTCCTGTTGCGCAATTTCCTTACCCTCGAAAACTTCGAAGAACAAAACTCCGACGGTTCCCGAACCTTTGCCACCTGTCCTCGCAAATGGATGGTCTTGATTGTACCGGGATTTTCCTACGGGCTTCCCGACTCTTCCCAGATGACGAACACCTATCCTTCACTCTGACTCTAGTGGTCCCACCATGCTTACATCACCGTCGGGATATCGCCGATCGTGATTCCTAGCGACGCAGTTTCCCTATCTTCGAAAACCCCGATTTCCCGATCCATGACTCTACGGGATCCTCTGACACGCGTCCTCGCACAATGGATGGTCCAGATTTGATCAAGAAATTACGTATCTCGATTTCAATATGCATGAGTCTCGTCTCCGGAAACCCTGATTTCCCGATCCTCGATTCTACGGGATCTCCTGACACGCGTCCTGCATAATGGACGGTCCAGATCTGATCGGGAAATCGCGTATCGCGATTTCGTGTTGCAACGGTTCTATACTCCCCAACTCTGATGGTAAAATCCCAACGCCTCCCAAAACGCTGACACATGTCCTTCCGAGATCAATGGCTAGGATCCGTTCTCGGGATTTCGAGAACCGCAAGGTCTCGATTTTCTAACTTCACAAAACCCCGATGACTTAGAATTCCCGATGAATCCTCCTGTGCACGCTAGGGATTAAACCCCGCACAACTTGTCTAGAGCTAACGGCTGATGGGATTTCGTCTGAGATCTGACGGCACAAATCCGTTCTCCCGTGTGACAGACAACTCTTCTTTGAGATAATGATTAATTTGCATGAAACATTACGTAATGTAAAAAGTTCTCTCTTTGGCACGTTTGAAATTTTATAAGGGCCTATGGTTCTTGAAATTTTCACATTATTACAATCGTCGAGGCTTAATATAGGCAAATAGTTCACACTATTCCTGTGCAATAAAAATCTGGTAAGTTTCCTTGTTCCGACTGCGCATCGACAGTTCCCCATTTAGGTAAGTTCGAGGTAAAGTAGGCATGTTCAAGGTCCCGCAAATGTCTTTTGCATTTTATTTAGTATGGTTCACGTAATTATTGAATCTCACCAGTTTCAAGCCTTCTAGAGAAGCTTCCCTCGACATTTTCATCGGTTTCAGGTGTCTATTCTACCCGAAACTTCATTAACAACATTGCCCAAATAAAATTTACGTTATGACTTCTCTTTTCCGTGCTCAATAGTTTGGATACCATACTGTATCATGTATCAGTTCCATTTAGTCAAACTAAACGCGTATCTCCTACAGGTTAAGCGTGGTTGGAGTTAACACTCCTGGTTTCGACCCTTAGGCCCCAGATTTCGAACTAAGACGCTCTGATACCATATGTAGTGCCCATATATTACTAAGGGTCATTAAGTTTCCTAAACATTTTAAGAAAGTAAATTGAAACAGAACTTCATAACATAATACTGACTTTTATAACAACAACTTCAGTAACTTGGATTTATCAATAAATACTAAATGATTTACAGTATGAAATAAATACATAACTTAACAAGTACCTGGATCTGATACTAATTTTTGTTGCCTCTTTGCTTTGTTGCTTCCTTTCTGCTCCCTGCTTCCCAGATCAACCCTGCCACAAACAAGAAAATAACTGCCCAAAACTATTGTCCTCCCTGCCAACTAGGAAAACTACCTAGCTCCAGGATATCTATGGATATCCTGGCCCTCCGTGCCCAAAACCTCCAGCAACTCGGTACCTCCCGTGATCAAAATCCACAGTCCAAAACACTCTATTTCTTGCTCCCAGCAAGCCAACAGTCCACAGAGAATACAACAGACTCACAGCCAATACCACAGTGCACAGCAAATACCACAGTGCATAGAATTTCTGCTCACGGCAATACGCAATGGTTCTCGGCCAATACCACTGGCTCAGCAATACAATCCGCAGCATCCATCCCCGCCGAATGGTGCACACATCCCCCTCTTCCCGTCCCTTATTCCTCCCTGCCGACTAACGCAATTACTCCACCACCTCTCCTCGTCCTCCATCCTGCGTCCCCTTTTAATATTTTATCGTCTTGGGATTTCTGGGCTATCCCACTCTGCATACGCCACCCCCCTGGGCATACACAACTCTTATTATATCTTTTCTTTTTTATCTCTTAAATTTGTGTCACAGGTCATTAAATGTGATCTTCAGTCAGATTATTATTACTTAGTTAATCCTCAATTATTCTTTAATTAACTCTTACTTAATAATCTTAATCATTTATCAATTTAGGGTCGTTACACTCGTTCTTAATGACTACCACACTGGAGCATGTGGCGACTATTTGTCTGGGTTGGAAACAACCCTAAATATTCTATGAGCAGGTTACTTTTGGCCTATGTTAATCAAAGTTTTCATTGAGTTGATCAAGAAGTTCCACCTGTGTAAGATCTTCTCTTGGAAGATGAGGGCACATCCTGCTCCCATGTTTCTTGTCATTACTGTTGGTCCCTTCACTAAGTGGGGGATTGATTTTACTACATGCCACCTAGCCTCATCCAGGGGGAAACATTATATCATCGTAGTGGTATAATACTTCAGAAAGTAGGTCGAGGCTATGCCAACATTTAATAATGATGGCGAGATAACAACTCTCTTTATTTTTAACCATATTGTAGCAAGGTTTGGCATCTCAAAGGAGATTTTCACTGACCATGACAATCACTTTCACAACAAAATGATGTATGATTTAACATCAAATCTTGGGTTGAGGCAAGAGCATTCATCACCCTATTACCCTTAAGCGAATGGTCAGGTGGAAGCTGTGAATATGTCCCTCAAGACTATTCTACAACAAACAATCAATTCTGCCAAGTCTAATTGGCATTTGATGTTGTACTCGATGTTACGGGCCTATAGAACGTCTGTAAAGACTGCCACCGTTTTCTCACCTTTTAAACTTGTTTATGGGCTAGAAGAAGTCTTGCCAATAGAGTGCACGTTTCCATCTCTAAAGTTGGTAGTAGATTTATTTCCAGACACTTCACCTCTTGAGGAACACTTATTATATCTCGATAAGATTTATGAGAAATGCTATGATGTATCCTTGACCAACGAGTCTCAAAAGAAATGAGCCAAGTGTCAGTATGATCATTTTGTTCATCCTCATATTTTCTCCGAAGGATACCTTGTTCTAGTCTACGACCAAGATAAACATTCCCTGGGGGCACGCAAGTTCAAACCCATGTGGTTCATACCTTTCATAGTGAAGGAAGTCTTAAATAAGGGTGCTTATCGTCCAATTTACTTTGAGGGAAATTCTTTGGTGGAGCCTAGAAATGGGCTCTACCTCAAGAATTATTACTTGTAGGTTGGTCGCTTGGGTGACTTCTTGTACATATATATAGTTCTTATACATTTAGGTTTTTGTCTTTTTTTTATGGATGTGTCGTCATTTATGTCATATTTTTCACTGTGGAATATGTCAAGTGAATCAGAGGTGTTCTTTGTGTTTGTAGGTGGTGCTAGTCAACACATGACTCAGAGGCTTGCTTCCACAACTTGGGTGATTTTCACACCTAAATGCCAGTTTTTATCTTCTGGAGGTATCTGTCTAGGTGATGCCACAAACAATGTCGTCGAGTACAATGTAGTGATAGAGTTTCTTTGAGAATATTTGTCGCATGGTATATCTCACCTTCGGTTCTACTTAGATACACAACTGGGTGTGTCCCAGTTAAATGGGGTTTACCACATTTATGATGCTACTTTATAGCGATGCTTCATTAGGGTATGTCTCTTATAATGTTTCTTTGATTACATTATGTATATCCATGTTCCCATGAGATTAAATCAAATGACAAATACTCTAGCTAATCAAGTATTAGATTGGCATACTACACACACATAAAAAGAGGCACACACATACACGTGTACATACATTTGTAAAAATGTGATCCATAAGGCATATAAAATATGTAAATATACATATATATCAAAAAGTGTTAAAGTACATCAGTGGGTGTGAAGGACTCAAAAATATATATCTGATATACATCACGGGGATTATGCCCTAAAACATATACAAAAAGAGTGCCCTAGGCACATAAGAGGTCCATCCTATCTAGGAAAAAGGCCTATTGGCCCTTCCATAGTGAAGAACAAAGTTTTCCAAATGCTGGAAGATTTGGAACCAGGTCTGTGGAACCCCAACTACATGAGGCTACATCGACGATGGGAGATCCTTGATCTCGGCCATGGGAATGGCATGAGTGAGCGCAGTGAGGTTCCACTCCACCCGTATCAATACTCTCTCTGCCTCCCTGGCTAGAGGTCCCCCTATGAATGTTGGTCCTGCAGTTATTCTTGGTACTGCCTCTGGTCGATGACGCCTCCTAGTCCTCGATAAGTCCATCGGGTGCATAGGTCCCACATCTGTACATAAAAGATACATAGTTTTTAGATACTTTGAAGCACATAAAAATAATATATATAAAAGAAACTAAAAATTAAATAACTTTAAAAAGACGTACCTATATCTCCTCGCTCCTCTCCAGGAGTTACAAGCATGTCTGGATCCCTGGAAAAGTTGATTCCAGCGTAGGGGTAGTCCTCTATCACTGGAATCTATCATGCCCACTAGTTGAAGAATTTATCACTGAAGGCCTCTATGGTCCTTCCTCCCCCCTATCATGGCAACAATGTTTCCCACCTACACACTACTAGGAAGGAGGCCACATGCCCCCATACTATCTCTCGTGGAATCATGTTGGGTACCCTCTCAAAGAAGAACGAGAAAAAAATCGTATCGAACACGAAGTTCTTGTTACCCAGCCCTTGACACTCTGTAAGCTTCCTCTTCATGAAGTCAAGCATGGTTGTGCTCCATTCATATATTCATGCATTTAGGCACTGCATTTCACAATACATGTGCGCCCAAGAATCCTGGTGTATGGTCATGGATCCAATGATCTTCCCAATAAGCAAAATGATCACCTTCAGTGATAGGTTGGTGATATTGTGGATGAGCACCTGAGAACCTAATTTCTCAGTGTCTCCCTCGCAATGCAATCCGATGAGTTCGGTGATGTTGAAGGGCCTAGGGGGAAATGTACACAGATTGACTGGTTCCCATATCCTTGAGAGGTAAGTCAAGATGTAAATGTCCTCAGTCGTTGGATTCAACGAATTCTCCTCAAGCATAAACATCTCTGCGTCAGGATGCCAATAATCCACCAAGGCATTTAGCAGCCTCGGTTGTGCCCTCATGAATGGACATCGATAGAAATTCCATAACCCACATTGTTTCAATGTGGTGATAGCTACAGGGTCCTCATCGAACAAGATATTGATCTCCTCATGTTCCCTCTCCCTCCAGTGGACATACATCCTGTTACATGACAAGTTCAAGGGGGATTTAGCTCTTTCATATTCATTTTTCCATGCTTTTGAGGGTGTATGCGGGTTGTCTTGGACACAGTCGTGTATGCACGTGGGTAGATTGTTTTCTTCCTATGGGCATATGTGGGTTGTACTTAGAAAACTTGCGTACATGTAGGGATGCCCTTTTTTAGGAGGGCATCCCCCCCCAAAACTAAAAGAAATGATAAAATGATGAATGGAAATGCAAGAGGGATTATTTATACTTACTTGGTTCGAGCAGAAGTTCGTTTTGTTCTCTGAAGCTCCCATAATCAACTCTTTCAACCAAGGGGTATTTTTTACCTTCTGGTTAATTTTCAAATTGCAATGGTGAAAATGAGTTGTCAGCCTCTATTTATAGACTTTTTTGGCCCTTTTTGTCACCTTTTTGAGCCCTTTTGTCATTTTTTCTGGCTTGAAAATCATTTAATGTGGTTCTTGAATTTCTTATTGGATGATACGATGCACTTCACTTTTGGTTTGGTAAAATTTTGGATAGATGGGTCACTTTCAAAGGTCATTTGATAAAAGTCATTTTTCCAACTTTTTTCATATGAGTTAGGATTCCACCGCCACTTTCTGCATCTCATTGTATTTTCCACTTTTCCATAGGATCGATCCCACCAGACTACGACACAAAATTGTCATTGTTCCTTTAGAAGTGTTGTAATTTAGTGGTAGATCCTACCTTTACATGGATTACCTAGATAGATCCTTGTTTCATTTTGGCATCCATGCCATTTTTAATGAATTTAGGCTCGAGATTCCTTGTTAGTCATGTCATGATTATGAGATTGAGCCTCATATGTCTGATGTTTCATCACTCTTGGCCTCACCATCAGGACTCCAAAAAATGAGTATACTTTGTTAACTTTCAAGCTCGCTTTGAAATCCAAAAGCAACATCTGACGAGACTACATTTATGCTTTTCAATCTTGTTTGGATTAACTGAGAAAAGTAATCTCTTATAGTCTTCTTTAATCCCTTTTCAGACTCTATAAACATGAAAATATTTCTGAGCGATCTTGTTGTCCTTCACGCTTGCCAAACTAAAACTTGAAGGAACGTCTCTCCGATGGTAGTTTACCGTTGTTTTTGTCTAGATGGTCACTTTTACGAACAAATGTATACTATAGGAACTTCGATTTGCTAGAAGAGTATTCTCAGGTATAATTTTAACCCTTTTTCAGGCTCGAGGGATTAAATTTACGAAAAAGGAACCCCCACAGATTCCATAGTTAAGATCTTTTCAGACTTCCTAAAATTGAAAAGATCGTCGAGTGACCTTGTTCCTTCACACTCGTTAAATTGGTCAAGAAGGACAACCCCCACGAAGTCCATAGTTAAGCTCTTTTGAGACTCCTTAAAATTGAAAAGATCATCGAGTGACCTTGTTATTTCACACTCGTTAAATTGGTCTAGAAAACAATCTACTGCCATGAGTTTACCCCTTTTTCCAGCCTATAGATTATGGAGGAAAAAAGTACACCTCGGGAGATTTGTCTCGCCAGGAGAGTTCTCCTAAGTAAATTTTATACTTTTTGGGGATAAGGAGACTAAATCTAGAAAAAGGTAGTGAGTCCATAGTTAATCTCTTTTCAGACTCCTTAAAATTTAAAAGATTGTCGAGTGATATTGTCTGTGTCACACTCCTTAAAATGGTTTTTAATGGACATCTTTTCGGTGCAAGTTTATCCCTTTTTCAAACCGACTAGACTACTTCCGAATAAGGTACCCCAGTGGAGTCTTCTTTTGCATCTTTTCAGACTCTCTAAACGTGAAAAAACTACTGAGCTTACCTTATGTGGGCTCGTTAAAATTACATTGAAGGGTGTTTCATCATGTCCTACTAATCGAATTTTCATCACTGCATCTTTGGCCTAATGTAGACTCCATGATGGTCTCAACTAAACCTTTGAAGCATGCCTTATATGCAAGACTTGTAACACTTTGCCTTTGCGACATGACACCTTGACCCATGGAGGAATTTTCCCCGAGTGTCCTTTTGCTGCACATGTCTCCTTGCTATGAGAATTAGTGTGTTCCTTTCTCTTGGAACTATTATGTTTGTGAAATTTGTTCCTCATTTGTAAAGTAGCATTCTTTTATTCTTTTTCAATCTCGTTAAAAATATTGAAAAAGACAAAAAAATTAAAAAAAAACCCCAAAAAGAGGAGGTGAAATATATATTCTTTTTTGGCAGCACAATGAGTCACCCTTTATTGGCCCTTGACCAAGTTTTGTGGATTCTTGGTCATGTTTGACCTAATTGTGGGACTTCGACAGACTGTCGAAGGTGAAGCGCAAGACCAAGCGAAGATTGGAGGATCTCAGCCCCTTTTAGGGCCCTTTTTGGGATTTGGGATTATGTAACGAGTATGGGAATGTCAGTTGATGGGTTTACCCATGCTTAGGCCTATTTTGTATGTATAAATAGAAAGCTAGGAAATGTAAGAAGTAATTGTTGCAAGTTGGCTAAGTGCTAGAGTTGGATCTGTGTGATCAAGAACTGTAAGGCTTTGTGCATACTGTGTGAGACTTGCAGAGCTAAGTGCAAGTCATTGTAAGGGGTTGTGGCAAGTTGCGTGCTTAGATATACTCGGGGAAGGAGGATTTAGTGAGCTACGCAGATCTCCTATCCTCTACAGAGTAGGGTCTTTTAGGCTCTGTGTATGTAACCTATTGAAGAAGATAATAAAGAAGACAAAGAGTTGGTGGACGTAGCCCCAGGGTGGGGGTAAACCACCTACATGTTGTGTTTCTCTACATTGTGTAATGTGTTGATGTGCTTATATGTTAATGTGCTTAGTGATTTAATATAGATGAATGATCCGTCGATGCTTAGTGCTTAATAATATGGATGGATGTTAGATTTGACTAATATACATGTGATTAGTGATGAATCTGTTAAGATATGATCTGTTTCATCATGCTAAGTACTATTAGATGTTAGATCTCATTGAATATTGTGTTGTACCATAATTAGGGTTTAACTTCATTGTAAATAAGAACTGAATATTGATAAATATAACTGTTGAGTGCTCTGTTAAGTGATTAGAATCATAGATCTATGTCCTAGCTAAGGTTGCGGACACTAGAGTCCTGTAACCACCCCTACCTCTACCTCGGGTGAGACTTCATCTTCTTTGTAGGTGTTGCTGAAAGGGCCGATAGTTAGGGTTTTGTTGGTTCACTGCTGTAGCATTCAACCCTGGGTCTGCCCTTGTGCCAACAAATGCTTCCATTGTCGGGACCTGAAACTGTGATTGCTGGGAATTGAGGAAGAAGAAGCTCTATGTGAAGATCTGACCTGAAACTGTGATTACTGGGAATTGAGGAAAAAGAAGCTTTGTGAAAAGACCTGACCCAAAATTGTGAAAGCTCTGTGCATAGATCTGTCGCTCTAGTGCGCAGTATTCTACTTGATTTGTGAAGCTCTATGCTAAAGAAACAAGTCCGATCTGAAGAAAAGAGGTAATGTTTGAACGCTTTGTGCTCTGATAAAGGGAAGAATCCTAAAAAAATTTAAGATTTGGAATATTTGTGCTCTGTTGAAGATAAGATCTAGTGTTGGTTGTTGTAACTATTCTTCCAACTAGCTAGTGATCTGCTTGTCTTACCTCATAGGAACTTTTTCTAGTGTGTGTTGGTTTTTAAAAAAATGATTATAGAAAGCCCTAGTGTGTCATTGATATTCTCTCACAGTGGAGGATCAAGAGCTCCTTCAGTCATGAAAGATTTTGGGCATGCCATCAGTTGATCTCGTGCCACCCCTATAACCGCTAAGGAAAAAATTAGACCAACAAGGGTCTTTTGAGGTGATTAGGTTACATGAAACTGTTTCTGACTCATCTCCGAGAGGAGAACATTCGATTCCAGAGGAACCAATCATTTCTAAAATCGGAGCACAAGCTCTTGGTCCGTATAACCCTCCAATCACTAATCTATCGGTGCCCATCATTGTACAGGTTCAACCTTATGAGCGCCAGATAGTGTCACAAGAAACGATGGAAACAAATGTTGCTACTTCTTTAGGGAATACTCATATTTCCTCTACGAATGTCACTACAGAGGGTGTTACACTTCCTAACAAACTGTCATCGGTCCGTACTAATATGTTCTCGACTGCCTCTACCTCAGGAAATGGTCCAATTCTGTCTATGGCGATGATCACTGCTTCGTTCATCGAGAGTGCGACAGGCCCTCCGTTCTCATACGGGATGCCTGGCTTCGGTACAAGCATTGTCCTTTCCCACTCCACTCTATAGACGTTAGGTCTTGGGGCAGGGAGCTCCAATGCTCGTCTACAAGGATCCATGGGGGTCACTTCAGCTCGCTCTAATGATTTCGCTTATGGAGGGGGTCATATACCTCCTCTGTCCCCTTCGCTGGGCGGTGCCCACCAACACTCCGCCGGGACAAACGTAAACTATAGTTCATTTGGAGAAGGTAGTCAGGGACTTCCTACTTATAGAATGGCGATAGGTTAGACAACGTTCTCTTTGTTCGACACGTTTGGTAACAACGCTTTCTCTTCAGTTTCCATCTCACTGAGGGCAACCCCAGTTATGGACAACAACATCATGTACAGGGTACTATTCCTACACAGGGGTAAAACTTAGGAATTCATTCCTCACAAATACCTTCGAATCCATGGCAGGGATCAGTTCCCTTGCATGGATGTCGACCGAGGGAAACCCCTTCCATAGCCAATGGAACCCCGGGTAAGGCTCAACACCTATGCCCGTCGGATCGATAGGGGGAAACCCTTCCCAAAATCCTTGGAATGTGATGCAAGACCAACCCTTTATGTCCTATTATGGGAGTCAGTTGATGACATCTCAACAATCACAAAATCCATACCCTGGTCACGACCATGGTTATTACCAGAACCCTGGCTAACAACCTAACTTTTCGTGGCAACCCGGTGCTAACCAAAATCCAGGCTCCTTTTTCGCTGGTTACAATCAACAACCCATATTACTGTTTCTGGAAACACTGAACTTGATAGACTTGAAAAGGTTATTAAATGACCCCATCTGTCATGATCTGCATTGGCCCCCTATGCCAACCAAGTTTCCTTCGCACATCCCAAAGTTTGAGGCCAAGCCTAATGAATATCTAGGCGATCATGTGACTACATTCCATTTATGGTGCTCGTCCAATTCTTTGAGAGATGACTCCATCTAGTTGCGTTTGTTTAAACACATTCTCATTGGGAGTGAAACGAAATGGTACATCGAGATCGACAACTCAAGATACTCTTCCTTCAATGAATTGGCAATGGATTTCTTAAAACATTTCCAATTACCTGTGAGATACAATGCCAGAATCGAATTGTTGTCGAATTTTGAGCAGACAAAAGTGGACCATATCTCAGATCACATCCAAGAATGGAGACGCCAGAAGAGTTTGATAAAAGTGTCAGTCCCACCAACATTCCTTCTAGAGTGGTTCCTTAAGTCTTTGGTACCTCAGTTATCTAAAGATGTCACAACCTCAGGGGTCTTTTCAGAGGAAGAAGCGATAATGAGAGCCCAACAACTTGAACTGATTTACTCTCAGTCTAGTTTACTTTACGAAGTTTTTCCAGATGCACCATGGTCGATACTTGACAAGACCAGACAGAGATCTGGACCACATGTTGATGGTATTGTAGGTTCAACACAAATGAATCATGTCGATCAGCTGTCGAATCAATTGCAGTAATTGGCAGTATAGCAGACAGTGGCCAGCTAGACCCCTGGTTCGGCTGCTCCCCCTACTCAAACATTGGATGTACACAATGTGAAATCGATAAATTTGAAGGCCACCCAACAACTTGATGTAAAGAAGAAACAACGAAAGAAGGGTAAGGGGGATAGAAAACCTACCAATAATGCTGGTGAGGGAAACATTAAAAATAAAAAGTCAAAGTATCCTTGTAATCTTTGCAAGGAAGACCATTCGACTCACCAGTGCCCTTGGCTTGTGGAGGCCCAAACGTTATTGGCACAACAGCCGCATTCTATGTTAACGAATATATTTTCTCATGGGAAAAATTTATCTCAAGCCTCTTCAAGTGCAGAACAGGTCGGTCAGGGACCCCCTCCATCTTCGAGTAATCCTTCGTCCGTGATTGTGTACATGGCGAAAGGTAGCGTTGACATAACAACTAGGACATGTGACTACAAAATGCCAAACACCCCTAAGAAGGGTAAAGAAGATGAAAACCCATCTCTTCCTCTCCAGATTGAGAAGACGTTGGGTGACACAATGACACACATCCCCAAAGGCGCATTCAAGAAATCTTCTCACAACCCAAACACAAGGGCCGCCTAGAACTACTTTGTAGTGGAGGATTTGTCACAAAACCCTTGTGCGATGTCATCTTTGGAAGTCCTCCAGAGCTGCCCTTCCCAGAGAAAGGATCTGTTAGCTTCCTTAGAATCCGTTGAGACTTGTAATCTGAGAATGATCATGCTTGATACGACCGACTTAAAACCTCATCTTCCTTACCACGTAGCATTTCAGATAGTAGTGGCTTACACCACGAAAAACTTTTAATCGGAACATTTTCTTCATGGTGGTTGATGAGGGAGCCTCAACATGCATGATGTCTTTGACGTATTGGAAGGCCATCGACCAAAACTTAATTACAAACTTAATGAGAATTGTGACCTCAAAATGAGAACTCTAGCCCAAAAAATCCATATTTTCCCCAAAAAAATATGAAAATCAACCCCCAATTTAAAAAGTGGTGCTACCGATTGCACCATTTTTTCAAACAGGGTCAAAATTACAACATTTTTCAAACATGGCATTCAAAACTCATACAATAGCTCTGAAAAACCTTCAAATCGACACCTAAATAAAAAAAATTACGATACATATTTTTTTTTTCTTTCAAAACGATAATTTATAGATATTTTGAAATCTTATTTTTAGTAGTCGGTACCATTAAAACCAAAACCTCAAAATCAACCATCAAATTGAAATGTACTGCTACCGGTAGCACCCATTTTAAATTTGGGGTATTAAAATGACATTTTTTTAAAGTAGTAATCAAAATCATCAAATCAACCCTTAAATGCTTACTTTCTAAATCTTAGTTTATCACTCCAAACACAACATAATACATAATACCATAAAAACAATAAATTTAAAAATATATAATCAAAACCCAAATTTGAAAAAAAAAAAAAACCATTAAAAGCGAAAAATGAAAACAATTTAAAAAAAAAAACAATAATTTTAAAATTTATATATTTTGTTTTTATAAAAAGATAATGCTTGAATCCATGGCGTAAAAGAAATAAAATTATGAAAAGAAAAATATATATTAAAAATATTAATAAAATGATCAAAATTTAATTGCAAATTTAATGTATATATATATATATATATATATATATATATATATATATATATATGTAACCATCATTATATATATTATAATTATATACCTATGTTATATATATATTATGAGTATATATACTTATGTTACATATAATATATGTTATATATGTTATAGCATATATATATATGAGGTGTGTTGGGTGCCCCAACCTCCATGTGGGTAACCGCGGTGGGGCAATTCCCAACATCATATATTATATAACTGGATTATATATATATATATATGTAATAATAATATGTAATGAGTTATATATTATGGCTATATATGAAAATGGTTATATATAATATGCTATATGTTATATGTCTTCTACCTCAATATAGTTATATAAACATATAACTATAAATTTATATAACTATATTATTGGTAGAGGTTTTTTGTAAAACCATTTCAAAATTTTAATGGCTTATAACGATCCAAGATCAGTGGCCTCACTTCATTTTGGATGATGAAACTATCTTTATACGATATTGGGGTTATGGTGGTGTTCCAACTCTTCAAGGGTGGCAATCTTAAGAGTTTGATGTGTACTAACTAGCTAGAAGAGAAAATCGTACTAACTAGCTTAGAAAGAAAATCAACAAAAATGGACTTCTAAATAATTAAAATAATGAATAAATTTTAAAATATAAAATGAAAGATTTTTTTTTATGCTTAATATTATTATATTATTAAGTTTTTGTTTAAAATTTAATTATTTTTCATTTTTTAATAAAAGAATATTTTTGTGACTTTTTGTTTTTTAAGGTTTTTTTTTTTAATTTCTTAATTTTAGGTGTTTTAATTTATTTATTTTTATATATTTTTATATTTTTATTGTGTTTTGTTAACTTTTCTAAAGTTTTTGGACTATATTTTTTTCTTTTTTAATTTCTCATTTAAGCTTAGTTTATATATATATATATATGTTTTTTTTCCACTTTAGTTTTTTAAGATTTTTTTTGATTTGGTAATATATAAATTTGTTTTTTATTATTTTTTCTTTCTTTTTAAATTTCAATTCTTTTATTTTTCTTAGTTTTTTTTTAGTTTTAATTTATCAAAAAAAATTTAATTATTAGATATTATTTTTGGGATTAACTGCGTAGTGTAAGTCATTAATCTATGACCCATATTCATGAGTATTAGTCCAATAATTCTCATGATTTGAATAGTCCACTTAGCACTCATTGCATCGGGTGATGCTCACATGGGTGAAGAAATGGAATTGAAGCCAACGAAATGAATCACATAGCATCAATCATCACTTTTGGGGCTTGCACTCGGTAACCAGGACTTCCCAAGTGGTCACCCATCCCAAGACGCCCCAAAAATAATATCTAATATCTTGCACTGTAGAAGCCTCTATATACTTAAAAAATTCAATTATGTTTTTTTGCTAAATGTTTAAAAATAGTGTTATTTAACTACAATGATTTTCTATCTATTAAAGTAAAGGTAAAAAATGTGTTAAAAATGATCTTTTCCACTATATTTAAAAAAGTATGGAACCATAAATTAATTAAGGAGATGAAAAATCTTATTTTCAAAAATGTAAATGGTAAAAAATATTTTAAGATTGAAAGAAGCATGGAAAAATGACTAAAAACATTGTTGATAAAATAAATAAACAAAAATTAAAAAAAAATTGAAAAAAAATGAAAAAACAAGCATTAAAAAAAAAAGGTGGAAACATTATGCATGAGAAAATTTAAAATATAAAAAAAAAACCTAAAAATGGAAGGGGGGTGCTACCGGTAGCACCATTTTTGAAAACGGGGTAAAAAACTTGACCCCCCAGAAAACAATAACTTTGTAGAGTTTTCGTTAAGTTAGTAACTATGTTCCAACCTGTTTTGTCTCCGTCACTTGCCCTTCTTATGGATTTTGACGGTCGTTCGTTTCGACCACACAGAATCATCCCCTCTTTTCTCGTGCAATTAGGAGGAAAGACCATGTGCTTCGAAGTTGAAGTGTTCGATGCGTCTCTCGACTACAATCTCTTGTTAGGAAGGAGTTGGACCTACGCTATGCAAGCAGTGGTCACGACAATTTTCCGGGTCTTGTTGTTTCCACACAAGGGCCAGATCGTGACCATTGATCAGTTATCCTTCTCCTGTCCTGACCCTTCATCAGGGGTATCCATGGTCTCGATGATTGATAACCCTCATCCCGACATCGTCAACATAGGGGTTGGTTTGTGCCCACCTTTGATGGGTACTTTCAATTACCCGCCTCCCATCGACAATGTCCATTACATGTCGGCTGTCCCCGACTAGCCTAGGGCCGAAATCTTTCAAATCTTGTCATTTAACATGACTTACTTTAAGAATATGTGGACTCTTCCTTCTCCATCATCCATGATGGAAGGGATAGGGAAACATGGCATGGCCATGCCTTTGTCTGCGACATAAGTTGTGTACTCTATAGTTCAGCAAGCTTCCGCTGACCCAGATCCGACTCTCGCATAGAAGTTGGATCTAGTTCTTGAGCCTACATGGGCTCAAGGTTCCCTCGCCGATACTGATTCTTTATACTTAGTCTTGTCCTTAGACGAGGCAATTATTGAGGCAATGACTAGTTCGGACAGACCCTGGGATGATCTTCATCACCGATCTTACTTCCTCCCAGAGTTAAGAAGAATTGAAGCAGGTGAATTCACTCTGACTATGACTGGAGATAAGGATTTTCCTATCAATACTTTGGATATGCACATGGTTTATGCTGAAAGGAATATGGAATACATTGCTCAAATGATACCTATCGATATCTCCAGAATTCTTGGCGTCGTGGAGAATATCTTTGTCGGAGCAGACTGCTCCCTCGAGGAGATTCAAATCTACAAAGATTTATTTAAGGAATTTTGCGACGTGTTTTCCTGGTCTTATGAGGAAATGCCAGGCATAGATCCAAGACTCTTCGAACACAAAATCACGCCATATCTTGATGCTAAGCTGGTTCGGAAGAAGATTCATCCAGTCAATCCTAGGAAAGCAACAACTATTAAGCTTGAAGTAGAGAAACTAATCCAAGATGGTTTCATCTACCCTGTCCAATTGACTCAATGGGTGTCAAATCCCGTTCTAGTCAATAAAAAATAGGGTACGATTCACGTATGTACAAACTTCCGTGATTTGAACAAGGCATGTCCAAAAGACAATTTCCCCACGCCATTTATTGACCAAATAGTCGATGAATGTGCAAGTTGTGAAGCCTTTTCTTTCATGGATGGTTTTTTGGGATACAATCAGATACAGATCAAGCCCGAAGACCAACACAAAACTGCTTTCATCTGTTTGTGGGGTACATTCGCTTATCGGAAGATGCCTTTTGGTCTAAAAAATGATGGAGCTATGTTTCAGTGGGCCATGTCTTTTGCTTTCCATGACCTCAAACACATAGTCGAGGCTTATCTCGATGATTTAGCATCACGATCTCAAAAGAGAGATGATCATCCTGCACACCTCCGACTTATCTTTGAGCGATGTTGCTATTATTGGATCCGCTTGAATCCAAACAAATGTAGTTTTTGCGTCACATCAGGTCATTTTCTTGGTTTCATTGTTTCGACAACAGGGATCATGGTCGATCCTCTAAAGGTTCAAGCAATAGTTTGGTTTCCTCCCCTGTGCAAAATCCCTTAGCTTCAGAGTCTACAGGGAAAAGCGAACTTTTTATGGTGTTTCATCGCAAACTATGCCGAGATCACAAAGGGTCTCATGCGTTTATTGAAGAAGGACATTCCTTTCCATTGGGATGAAGCTGCTCAATGCTCTTTTGAAGCATTGAAACAAACCCTCACGTCTACCCCTCTGCTTGGGCCACCCAATTATAATAAAGATTTCTTATTATACTTGGCCACTGTGAAGTCGACCATCAGTATGGTCTTGGTTAAGGAGGATGTTTTTCTCTCGGAATATGTGATTTATTACCTAAGATGAGGTTTGGTTATACTGGAAATCAATTATTCCCACATTGAAAAACTTGCGTTGGTAGTAGTTCATGTTGTCCAACGGTTCCGTAATTATATTTTGTTTCGTAGGACCACTGTCATTGTCATTGTGAATCCATTTCAATACGTGTTGACATGACGTGTAATCAGTGGAAATATTAGTATATGGATAGTTATCCTCCAAGAATTTGACTTAGATGTTGTTTCAGTGAAATCCAAAAAGTCATTGGTCTTTGCGGAACTCATCTTGGAACTTTCGGTCTAGTCAGGTGATTTTATGCCCGAAGAGTTGACTATTAAAGGAGACATGTTTTTTATCACGTCTTTGGACCCTTGGTATGGAGATATACTAGTCTATATCCAGAATTTGAAGTGCCCCACCTCTACTTCTCATGATGAGCATCATCATATACGCCATCAGGCTAAGAAGTATCTCATACTCGAGGACACTCTGTATCTTCAAGGTGTAGATTGTATCCTTTGTCGGTGCCTCACTCATGAAGAAGCAAAAATCATGCTTAATGATTGCCACACTGGAGCATGTGGCGGTCATTTGTCTGGGTTGGAAACAACCCAAAACATTCTAAGAGCCAGTTACTTTTGGCCGACATTAATCAAATATTATGTTGAATTGGTCAAGAAGTGCCACCCATGTCATATCTTCTCTCAGAAGATGAGGGCACACCCTACTCCCATGTTTCCCGTCATCACAGTTGGTCCCGTCACCAAGTGGGGGATTGATTACACTACATGAAACCCTTCTTCAGCAAGGGGGCATCGTTATATCATCATAGTAGTAGACTACTTCACAAAATGGGTTGAAGATATGGCAATGTTCAAAGATGATGGAGAGACTGCAAATCTCTTTTTGGTCAACCAGATAATAGCAAGTTTCGACGTCCCAAGAGAGATTATCACTGACCATGGAAGTCATTTTCAGAACAAAATGATCTCTGAGTTAAGATCAAATCTTGGGTTGAGGAAAGGGCATTCATCACCCTACTACCCACAAGTGAATGGTCATGTGGAAGAAGTGAATAAATCTCTTAAGACTATTCTCCAGTGAACGATCAATCCAACCAAGTCAAGATAGCATTTGTTGTTGTACTCAACATTATGGGCCTACTGAATGTCTGTTAAGACTGCAACCAATTTCTCACCTTTTCAACTCGTTTACGGATTGGAAACAATTTTTCCAATAGAGTGTCAAATCCCGTCTCTAAAGTTGGCAGTACAGTTACTGCCAAACACTTCACCGCTTGAAGAGCATTTATTATATCTTGAGCAGCTCGATGAGTAGTGTCGGGATGCAGCCTTGGCTAACGAGGCTCACAAACATAAAGTCAAGTGTTAGTATGATCGATCCATTCATCCTCGGATTTTCTCTGAAGGTGACCTTATCCTAGTCTATGACCAAGATAAGGACCCCTCGGGGGTAGGCAAGTTCAAACCCATGTGGTTCAGACATTTCATCGTGAAGGAGGTTCTAAAGAAGGGCACTTATCGTCTGGTATAATTTGAGGGAAATACGTTGTCGGAGCATAGAAATGGGCTCTACCTCAAGAAGTATTACTTGTAGGAGGGTTGCCTTGGGTGACTTCTTATAACATATGTATAGTCCTGTACATTCTCTTTTTAGTTTTTGTCTTTTGTTTTATGGACGTGTCATTTTTGATGTCATCGTTTTCACTATGGAAGATGCCAAGTGAATCAGAGGTGTTCGTTAGGTTCATGGATGACATTAGCCAACACACTCGGAGGCTTGCTTCCACAGCTTGGGTGATTTTCACACCTCAGGGCTAGTTGCTATCTTCAAGAGGTATCTGTTTAGGTGACACCACAAACAATGTTGCCGAATACATCGCAGTCTTAGAGTTTCTTCGTGACACTTTGTCGCATGGTATCTCTCACCTCCGGGTCTACTTAGATGCTCAACTGGTTGTTTGTCAGTTAAATGGGGTTTACCGCGTTTACGATCCTACACTACACCGACGGTTCCTTAGGGTACGTCTCTTAGAACAAAGCTTTGATTACATTACATATATCCATGTTCCTAGGAGATTGAATCAAATCACAGATACTCTAGCTAATCATGTATTAGATTGGAATATTGCACACATATAAGAAAAATCACACACATGCACATGTAAATACATTTATAAAATAGATGTAATCCATAAGACATAAAAAAAAAAGATGAAAAAGATCCATATATATATAAAAAAATATCATATTACATGGGTGGGTGCAAGCACCTCAAAAATATGTCCAGTCAGAGTCATGAGGTTTATACCCTAAAAAATATACAAAAGGTTCCCTCGGCACGTAAGTAGTCTAGCCTAGCTAAGGGCGAGGCCTGTTGACCCTGCCGTAGTGAACAATGATGTTTTCCAAATGTCGAAAGAGATAGAACGAGGTCCGTGGCACCCCAACTACATGAGGCTGCATCGATGGTGGCAGGTCCTCGATCTTTGCCATTGGGACCATGTGAGTGAGAGCAGTAAGGTTCTGCTCCACCCGCCTCAAAACTTTATCAGCCTCTCCGGATGGAGGCCCCCCTGTTGTTGCTAGTCCTGCCTCTGGTCGAGGATGCCACTTGGTCCTCGCGAAATCTGTTGGATGCACTCATCCCACATATGCACATAATGGATACATACTTGTCAGATACTCTGGTACACAAAAAAAATGATATATATAAAAAATAAATAAAAATTAAATAACTTTGAAAACACAGTCATACCTAACTCTCCTTGCTCTACTCTGGGAGGTATGGCGATGTTAGGGTCCATGGAGAAGTCGATCCTGACATAGGGGTAGTCCTTTGTCACCGGAATCTACCAAGACCACTAGTCAAAAAACTTGTCATTGAAGGCCTCAATGGTCCTCCCTCCCCCTTGTCATGGAAAAAACACCGCCCATCTACATAATGCTCAGAGAGGGGCCATGTGCCCTCATACAGTCTCTCGAGCACTGAGACTGGGTTCCCTCTCAAAGAAGAAAGAGCACAAAACAGTCCCAAACCCAAAGTTCCTATGCACCCACACTCGACAATTTGTCAACTGTCTCTTCATGCATGTCAGGATGGTTGTGCTCCATTCAAAAAATTTTGCATTTAAGCACTGAACTGCACAATGCATGTGTGCCTGAGAAGCCTGATGCAAAGCTATAGATCCAGTGATCTGCCCAATGAGCAGAAAAATCACTTGCAGTGGTAGGTTGTTGATCTTGTTTATAAGCACCTGAGAACCCACTTTGTCCATGCCCACCTCGTAGTGTAGCCCGATCAACTAGGCTATGTTATGAGGCCCCGAGGGAAAATTATGAAGGTTGACTCATTCCCCTCTCCTTGAGAGGCAAGTCAAAAAATGGATGTCCTCAGTCGTCGGTGTTATCACTGAAATTTCGTCCGCACATGGCGACAAGAACTCAGCATCGTCAAACAGGAATGAAGTCATTCATGGGACTGAATTAATTTCATAGCATTGCAAAAGGGTCAAAAACTATACAAAGTAACCAAAAATTGAAGGGCGCTTTACAAAAGTTGGGTGCACGTGCATATGCATGGAACAGGAACGTACAATGCGCGCATGACGCGCGGCTGTTGGCGCAAAAACCTGCGCAACTACTAAACGGTGCATTTATGGAATTGGTCGGCCTCCCAACCACTTCTGGATCAGCTCCCAAGCCGATTTGACTCCCAAATCTGAGCTAAATCCGCATGGTAGGTTGGTCAAAGACCTAATTAAGCCCTAAAGAGACCCTTTTCACACCTCAAAGGAGTTACATAATCACCCAATGCTATGCTATAAAAATCCATGAAGAAACATCATTTTCTCAAGGAATTTCATGTAATGTTATGCTGCTTAGATT
>SNQJ01S0003210.1:31625-57853 GCA_010110895.2 Picea sitchensis
AAGTTTTCGATGGATCTTGCTATGGACGTTTATATTGCAGAGGATTATGTGAGAAGCCGCTACAAGCAAAATATGTTGCTGCAGAAACGAGATAGTAGCATTTCGTTGAACGAAAATAAGGGCGCGGATGATAAGTTCCTGCCGGGCGATAAGAATAAATTGCCTTCTTCTGCATTGAAGATTGTGATGTCTACTTTTACTAGCACTAGTCGTAGCAGCAGCTTCATCGAGGACATATTTCTCAATTGTTTCGCTCCATAAACTGATGCCCAGCAGTATCCAGAACCTCAATCTGCAACTCATTGTTAGCAGAGAAGTAGTTGAGTGTCCTCGTTCTTGTTTAATCACCCTAGAACTAACCAACACCCTTATGAGAGAGAGGCGTATTTGCATGAATCATGCACATATAAGATCTTTATAAACAACTACATGGATAGATGGTTTATGTTTTTTCACAAATCTCCTTACAATACTGAAGGTGTCATTGTCCTTTCTATGAAAACAATGGGCTTAATTTGTTTTAGGTCCCCATGTCAACTATTTTAACATTGGGGAATTCTAGGGTTAGGTCGTGGGTCCCCACTAGATCAACAAAATGCTAGGCACGACCAATTGCGAGGGACATGCCCTTCTAGAGGGATGCTTAATCCTTCTACCTGTTATCTTGATATCGTAGACAATATTAGTAATACCCAAACTTATATTTCCACCCTAACCCACAATTTAGTTCAACATAGTACATTTGTTGTTGCATGTTGGCAAGGGGGAGCTTCAGACAATGTGCAGCCTAATGATGGATGGCTAGGGGTCAGGGATTTAGGCACACAAATAATTCTATTCAAGTGACAACATCTATCAAGGTCGGGCATTCAGTTGGAGTTCATGTGATCCTTATCCATTACCAAATTGAAAGTTGACTTGTTAAGGGTCAATGGAGGTGTCTATCTAGGAAATTTTCATGGATGTCGTTAGTATGAAAGCATCTTTATGGAATTCAATGATTAGATATATAATTCCAAAACAAATATTCATAAAGTTAATTGCAAAGTTTTTGTAACCATTTAATTATTTGGCAGGTCCTATTGTTATGATTTGATTCCCCTGTGTCACAATGGGATGATCCATTCTCTCCCATCAATGATGCAACAACTATAACATATTTTCCTATGTGGATACCTCACACAAGTATTGTGGAAAACATTTTTTTTCTTCTAATTACAGTATTTTAGTTGTGTTATATTGTTTTTTTTGTTTCATATATTCATCAAATTACTTCCACACATGTTTCTACAATCACCGATGAGAGATATTGATATGCCATCTCCACTAAGGGCTGAGAGATCTTATGTTTCCCTTGGGACCATGACTTCACCCTTAGGCATTTTCCGATAGTCAAGGATTGTTTCAAGTTATTTCGAGTCAAAATCCAAAATGTCTATTCTTCTTTTGGTTATTTTCCATGTTTTTGTACAAATTGAACCTATTAGACACATGTATGAAGCCCCTAACAAGATCATTCCATGCACCACCCCAAGCCAAGGTTTAAAGACCAACATAGACTACACCATTTGGCATCATAGTTTATTTGAGCATGTTGTATTGGAATTGGGGATTATAGAAAGCATGCTTTTATATCTTAGTGTTTTCTTTGTACTCATCTAGTTTTTATGTTTTTTAGTGTGCAATTTGTAATACATCGAAGGATTCATACCTATCCCTAGCCCCTTTGAATTTACATCTCCTCCCATCGTGGCCCATAGTGAGGTAGTGCATTCAAGTAGTTTTTTTTTTTTTAATTGAGGAAGTACGTTCATTGTATTGTAGCACTCTAACCAGGTTAGAACATGTTTTTTGCAACTAGGTGTTGTTCATAGCCATCCTAGACAACCGATTCAGATACTACTAGTCCCTCTAGCTTTCAACATTATAGTTTCTATCAACATGGCCCACTCCTAGGGATTGCAAAAGAAGTTAAATTTGTATAATCACAATATGCTAAATAGTGATAATATTGGTTAAGTTTGTTAGTGTTTTACACATTCCTAACTAGTTTCACACTCGATGTTTCCAATATCTAATGGGATTTCTTACTCTTCCACCTTATGCATAGTTTCATATACCTTTTGGACTTGCATCTACTACCACTATAGTTGTCAATGTTGGATTTTCTATCATCATGTCCTTCACATAGGTATTGAACAAGTTAATTTGTCCATTGGCATCTTTGTTATTCATAATCCATTGGTTGGCCCTTCTAGTGTCACTTCACCTGTAGGTTTTGGTTCTTCTTCTCGTGTCACTGCACTCATTTCCAGTTTTCATGGTATTGTTGTTGTTACCTCAATGGATGGTGAAAACACCACTATTCCCTCTACTGGTGGCATGTCTACTATTTTAGCTTCTATGGGTCTTGCATCTACCATTGTTGCCTTGAGAGAAAGAGGTTCAATCGATGACTCTGCATCCTAGATAGGAAGGTTAATCTTTGACATTGCCCCATATTTTCTCGATCAAATCAATAGTTGAGGTTTTTTTTTTTGAGCAAACATAATTTTGATTATAGGTGTTAGAATTCTCATTGATTGATTTCTCGTAACTTTTACAAGTAGGATTCATAGAAAGGCTTAGGTTGAGGAGGAGGACATTTTCCACAAGACTAATTGTCTCATATATGATAATTTTTTGTTTTATTGAATTGTAATGTTTTTTTGTAAGCTTGTTAATATCTGAAATTATGGAAAATAGCTTATAAATGTTGTTTTGTTCCAATGTCTAGAAATGTGTAGAAATCCTTGGTGTGGGTAGCCTCTCCTCAAGCACAAAGAGGAGAAATATCACATTTGGAGATGTTGGTGGTGGTGGTGAAGGTCGTAGGGGTCAATGAGTGGCCCCATTTTTCATTTCATCATGTTTATATTGTACTTTGGGCACAAGTTTCCATGTATTTGGGCATAAGTTCTATATTTTGTAGTTTGGGAACAAGTTGCCACTATGTACTCGAGCATGATGTGACATTTTGTAATGAATGTACATTTGGTCCATTTTGGAATATATGCATACTTTAGAGATGTTTTTAATGAAATATTGATGGTTCATTTTTTAATGATAGTATATGTCATATTAGGGGTTTTTGATGATTTTTTCTTTACATCACTAGGAAAATGTCTTATAAATCTTCCTATTCCAACTCCGTTCTAAGTGAAGTGTAAATTGTTGTGGATATTCCATTGGAACAATTATTCACAACAAATCTTAGAAGTTTCTGCAAATCTTTTTTATGTAATGTTTACGTAAGATTAAAATTTAATATTACTAGCCTGCTCAAAACACTAAATTAAGAAAATAATGAAATAAAAGAATATAAAAAAAATACCACACCATCCACACAATGAACAAAATATGTGCCTTGGGAAAGCCTAGCCAAAAGGTGAAGACTTTGTCTTTCTATTTTCTTTTCAGATATGAAATGAAAATACAAAGAAATATTAACTCTCTATGGAGTTTCCATTGACATTGTGTCTTCTATGGTTTCTACAGGGTCTTCTACTTCCTTTATTATGTTCACAATATTTGACTTCATTTCTCTACTCAACTATGGAACAATAAATCAATACAACAAGAATGGAACCCCTTCATTTCCTAGTAACCCAGTATATAACATGCATTAATAGTTGTTTAGGATTAGGGTTAGGATTTTGCATGCCTCTGCTCTTGATTAGGGTTAGGGATTTGGACCATATAAAATATTCTTGAAAGTCCAAACATGACTAGATCCATATGTGTGAGTAATGATAACTAACATGTCATCCACTTGGTGCCTTGGTGGTAAAAAAACATAGGTCAAATTACAAGAGGTGTGTCTTCCTCATACAAATTCCATTTGAGGTGATCTTTGCACCATTAGATATATCTCTATGTGAAATTTGCACCATTAGATATATCTCATGTGGAGAGGGTCATCATATATATATATATATATATATATATATGGTATATATATATATATATATATATATATATTCTACAAATTTTTGGCCCCAAAAATTATTGTTTAGTTCTCCAAACATGCTTGGGAAGTTTTGGAGCCCCAATTCACCAAAATAGTACCAACCCCTAAAATGGGCTTTGTAAGTCAATATCTCCAATTTTTTCACTCATAAAGTACCAAAAAAGATGAAAAATTATATAGTTATCAATTTTGGATCATACCTTCCCATTTTAGAAGGTTTTAGGTCCCAAAAATCTTTTACAAAAGAAGTTAATGGAAATTTCCCTCTACCTTATCATTGGAGTACCATTCATCCTTTCCTAGAAATTGTTCTTTCACCCAACCTATTAGAGTTATTTTTTCCCTCATCTATTTATCCTGGACTTTTTTTTTTTAAATATGTCCTTTGTTGACTTTTCCTGAGCTTTTGACACTAAGTACTCTATTATAATGAAACCTTGTTTGTCATTTTCCTAGTCTAAGGTTCATAGGATTTTGTATTCTCCACATTTATGACTGAGTAAGTGTGCATATAAGAAGGTAGACTAAGTCTGTAGGAATTATCACCTACCTACTCCAAACTTCAAAAGGACCATATCACAAAGCCTTGATATTCTTACTGTTAACACTCTGTAAATTTTATCTGGCTGAATAGAAAAATGACAGAGGTAACTGTTTCAACCTACTTAAGAGTTGGGCACTAGCCTGCTCAACTCAGAGAGGGATCTCTCGTGTTATTTGATATTTCTTTGGAAATTGTTGGCTAGATTTGGTTTGTTTTGGGGTGGGGGTATTATAAAGTTGCTGAAGAAATGGGGGTGACATTTGGGTTATGGAGTCAGAAATGAATAAAGCAGTAGCAGGTCATTAGAACTATCTAGAGGAGAAAGGCTAAGTGAGGCAACAAGTCTAAGTTTTCAAATTGAAATTTGCATGGCGAAAGAAGAAAAAGGGAAGCACATAACCGCATCAGACCATATTAAGATGAATTCTGAAATAGTTGAGAAGAGAATCACATGAATTTAAATTGCTAAGTCTAGAGCATCATCAAACGAATTCCA
Organism: Picea sitchensis; assembly: GCA_010110895.2. Lineage (NCBI taxonomy): Eukaryota > Viridiplantae > Streptophyta > Pinopsida > Pinales > Pinaceae > Picea > Picea sitchensis. The sequence continues at coordinate 36,675 of SNQJ01S0003210.1, forward strand.
GACTTTTAACTCTCCAATTTAAAAGAAGAAATTGCAAATGGAATTTTAAAGACACGGGAAACACACACTATGGAAGAAGACAGAACTCATATCACAGCCTATTAGAATCTTTTCATAAACAATTCAAAAATTTCTTTTGCATCATATATTCAGTTTATCTCCATGATTTTACAAAGTCTACCTACAACGAGGGCAGGCCCCTTCTTCCCTCCATACTTTCTTTATCTTTGGAATGATATATATAGAAAATTTACATGCGGGATTCAAAACGACTCACCTTCCCCATAGTCTAAAGATAGAGATCGGTTACACAAAAGAGTAACGCATAACAACTATTCTCCTACACTATAGGGAGCATTATAAACAGGTCTAACATATCTTATGCTTTTTCACTGAACGCCATATGTACAAAATTTTCTAAAACGCACTCAAGTCAACCTCAGAACTTATTCTAGCTTGGCAATTTCTTCTTTTGGAGTGTTCAACTAGACTGGTTGATTTACCCCAATGCTTTTGGCCGTCTCATATCTGATTCCTGTCTTATGTCGCTTTCTCTACTTCCTCTTTACTGCTCGTTTGTAGCACCTATACACGTGCCCATTGATGATTAAATACCTCATGATAGGATTTAGTCTGACCTCTGATTCTGGTTCTGTTATAGGGTTAGTATGGAATTTGGTTGCTAATATCCGTGCAATCGACTTCTCTTTCTTACTCATTGATGGATTTTCCATGTTAGTTGAAATTCATGGTTCACTGGATGTTGTTTGATCGGCTTTGTCCATGTCTCCTAGTTTTCCAGAAAACATAGTTTTCGTCTTCCTTAACTTCACAGAAATTAGGAAGTTGATCTAGTTTGAGATTACTCTACTTACGAATGAAGCGTTTATTTCCCGGAGTAGAATAACACCATCCATATTTTGAAGAGCAATAGTCATTGAGTTTTAATCATGAATTACTAACAAGAATACCTACATGTACATTGGTTTATCACATTTGGCCAATCTATTTCGAATGATGAGCCTTTGAGTTAGTTATCTGGTGTTTCTTACCTAGCATCGCATGGACGTAAAGTACCTGAACAAGTGGCATAAGGTGATTTGACCGGCCGTCACCTTTCCCCACATGAATTGTTGATTTTAACATATTCAAATGGAATTAGAACACGTGACATTGAGGCGTGTTTGAGAGGTTTCGCGCTCACCCGATTTTCTCCCTGATATACTTTAGGAAGCGTCATGTGTCCATGTTTTTAAACCATGGTAATTCCCCGGCCTGCCCTCAAAAAATTTATCCTCCGTGCTACTTCAATCTCTGATATTTGTCTTGGTCGTTGATCTGAACCGCTCTAAGATATACAGTCCGTCGGGCTTTAGCAACTTCCAACATCGGGGATTTGGGAAAGACAGTTTTATGAAGATCGCTTTTCACCCCGATGTACCTCTAAAGGCACCACATTCATGTGAAACAAAACCATGGTGTTTTCCCTAGCCTGCCTTAGAACAAATAACTCTCGTGCTATTTCAATGCCCGATATGGTTTCTGGCCGTTGATATATGACACCTGAGATCTATGGTTGGTCGGGTCCCATCACTTCCACGTCTCCGATATATTTGTCCATGCACTACTATATGTGACCATTCTTCTCCAAACTATCATGCCTCCACAACGATGTAGCTCCTTGCTAAATTTTTGAGACCTCGACCCTGTCTGAAAATTGTTATGGTGATAACATAGGCTCCTATTGGGGATGCTATCCCCCCTGTGAGGTAGCAAAGAACTGTAGAATCGATGCCTTGTTCATTGGGATTCTTTCAAAACATGTGTGGGTACCCTGTTACGTCTGGAGCCTGGGTGTCAATTTTAAAACCGAACTTTGCACACTACTCTCAACTGGATGCTGGACAAAAAATACTGCTAGAATCTAACTGTACATACTACTGGAAATTAAAAAAGAATGATTGACCAACAATATTATTCACACACTCCTACCTACCCTAACTGCTAAAATGAACTGCAAATCAATTGAAATCATAATGCCAATGAAACCATGACAAAATTTTATCCACTGTTTGTTTTCTTTTTACTTTCTTGTACCGAAGTTTTTTTGACAATTCATTCAAAACTCCATCCATCAATCCAAATCTAAAAAAATCAAGAACATTTGGATTGTTTACTTCCTCCAAGAAAACTGCAAATGGATCTTCTAAAACACGCACAAAACAACTATCTTGTTTCACCCCTTCCACCGCATTCCTGTTTTCATGTGATTTAACCTGTTGATTCCCATCGATAAACTAACAGGTTTGCTGAGAAGTATGGAAGCAATAGTTTCTTGAAACGTAAGCCAACCATGGCTGAAGAACATCGTCTAGTGTAAAGCGACCCATATTTAATACATACACCAATTCGTCACTCCCTTTATTCTTAAGCTTGCAACCCACTATCCTCTGTAGATCTTGATTATAAAACTTTTTCATATAACGTTTCATGGAATCATGAAACACATAAAATAATGTTTCCTTTTTAGGAGCTAAGACATAAAAACAAGCTTCCTTCACAAGTGTTTTTTTCTCTTTCTTCATTTCTTCCATCTTGGGAATATTTTCGGGTGAAATGACAACAACATGTGTGTCTACTATTCCATACATATCAACAAAAACATTCATACATTCTCGGACATCTTCAAATATGACAGCCATATGTGCATCATCCTTTTCATTATCTTTCCGTATCTCTAATTGAGAAATGGCATACGTTGTTTTGTTGCTTTCCTGAAACTCTATGTCATTTGTTTTTCGCTGCTTGGAGTCTCCATAGATGAAGTTTTAGAATCCTCATCCATGTCTAGGCCACTTAGAAATTGGACCACCACGTCATTTTCAGGGGAAGAAAGACAAGTTTGAAACACTTTGTCTTGCTGGAAATATTGTTGAATATCTATGTTAGTTTCAGGAGAAGGAAAATAACCTTTAACAACAATTTCTTGATCAGATTCTTCTTCTCTTTCAATTTGGTGGTTAAGCACATGTTGCAACTCCGAATTGGAATATTCTTTCAAGTAATCAACTACATGATCATTTAGTGCATGTGAGTGTTGTTGGTCTTCCTTACTGATAACAATTTCTTCATGTAAAACAGTGCAACTGTGAATGTAGTCAGACTTCCATGTTTCTTATGTTATATCATGATTTTATTTCAACCATTCAAAGGAAGAAAAACATAAAGGAAGATATTTTTCATTTGTAAGTCCACTGCTTTCTTCATATTCAACATCATGCCTGGAGTCTTTCTGATTTGAAACATTATAAACATTTTGCAACAATTTGAAAGAAACAAAACATAATGGCAAGATTCTTTCACCTGATTCAAAACCTCCTTCATTTTTTTCACCATTTTCAATTCCTTTGGATTTCTGAACACACCCATTTTCAGATTTATCCTCGACCAATGGATGCAATTTTGAACTGACAAGGTCTTCTACATAACAAGTAACAGGGTCGTCAGACACATGAGAAGATTGCTGCAATATCTTGCCAATTTTTTCCAGTGAATTAGTGTGGTTTGGCATCAACACACATTCCTTTGCTTCAATGATGATCTTAGGATTTTATTTCAACAATTTGAATGAAGAAAAGCATAAAGGTAAAGAATTCCCTTCAGCTGATTCAATATTTTATTCTTTGTAACTGTGATATGTAGGCTGATTGCTATCACTATACTACTGAAAAGGAATATTTTCTAATAGAGAACATGCAGTTGGTTGTTCTAGGAAGTCAGCCTCATAATCATCATCATATTCATCAGATATAGGCAAATCAACAATATATGCAATGTCATCCAACAAGAACAAACTTGGAACATCAACTCGCTCTTCAATAGACCGATTTGAAAATTCATCTTCTTGACTGTCTTCAAATGAATACATAAAACAATCAGCCCCCCACTTATCATGGGATGGATCAGAAGCTAAATCAACACCTCTTATTTCAACAAGTGGAATGCAATTTTTTGCAAAATCATGAGCATTGGAAACTTCAAGAGGGCCTATGATATTGTCAATTCTATGCTGAAGATTCCAATCAACTATTTTCTGTTCATATTCATTTTCATGTTCTTGAGCATTCAACCCCTTATTTTGGATTTGTTTACATGCTTGGATGTTGTGTTGAATGTCCTGAGCATCATTAAACATTTGTTGTAAGGACTTAGGTTTTGTTTCCATCAGGAGGAAAGACAAATCTGGATGAAGAGTAGTTTCATAATGGAGCATGGCCGCAACTTCAGTGGGTTGAATTTCTTTGGACAAGTTGTAGTAAATACTGGAAAACCTCTTGTTGAATGTAAAAATAATTTCATTTCTCTGACTTTTTAAGGCATATAACTCTGTAAGCTGTTGATCCAAAGAATTATTCCTGCCCCATAACTTTAAAAAGACATTTTTCAATTCCTCCCATGAGCTAATTGTCTCTAGATGCAAATGTTTAAACCAGTCTTTGGTATCACCCTTTAAGGATTGAGAGAAGGCTCTCATACAAACATCCTCATGATCAATCTCAAACAAATCTATAAAATTCTCAAACCCTTGGATGTGTTTTTCAGCTGATATGGCAGCAGGTTCCCCATCAAACACAGGTAAGTACTCATAGTACACTGGAGGGAAATCGTGGAGGAATTGGGGTAGCTTCAAGGGTATGTATCTACGTTGGATCTTGGAGGATGTTGGATCAGGTATAGGAGGTGAAATATCAACCTTGGATTCATGGGGCTCATCAACTTGGTCATGGTTATCACATGGCTTAGATGGGATATTTTTATCAAAATCAGTGATACAGTGAGGATATGTATGTACAACTTTAAGAGGAGAATATACAATTGCAATATTCTCACAATCATCATTAGAATGTAGTAGGTAGAGAAAAACTTGTTTGACATGTTCAAGAAAGGACCAGAGGCAACTTATAAAAAGCAACAAAATGCCTTGGAAAAAATCCAAATTTAAGTACTTGTTTTCTTCCATAATGTCTTTTCATACCTCTGTCAAGGGATCTCATCTTCCAGTGGAGTCTCTGAATTACATTCGAAGCTTGAGTGGAGTCACCAATAATGTTTTGGAAGCTGGATTATGCATTGAGAGTGGAGTCGCCATTGAAAATTTGAATTTTTGGATTCTTCTACTAGTGGAATCACCTTCAAACTGATTTTTGATGTGTGGAGTCGCCAGAGAAAGAATATAACCAATATCTGCCTAAGTGTCTGCTGCTCTCAGACCTTAGAATTCAACCATGTCGTTATTTCCTAGGGAAAAGTTTTCAATTTTGTCCCCGACAACGACGCCATAATGTTAACACTCTGTAAATTTTATCCGGCTGAATATACAAACGACAGAGGTAACTATTTAAACCTACTTAAGAGCTGGACACTAGCCTTCTCAACTTAGAGAGGGCTCGTGTCATTTGATATTTCTTTGGAAATTCTTGGCTAGATTTGGTTTGTTTTGGGGTGGGGGTATCATAAAGTTGCTGAAGAAATGGGGGTGACATTTGGGCTATGGAGTCAGAAATGAATAAAGCAGTAGCAAGTCATTAGAACTATCTAGAGGAGACAGGCTAAGTGAGGCAATGAGTCTGAGTTTTCAAATTGACATTTGCATGATGAAAGAAGAAAAAGGGAAACACATAACCGCATCAGAGCATATTAAAATGAATTTTGAAATAGTTGAGAAGATAATCACATGAATTTAAATTGCTAAGTCTAGAGCATCATCAGACGAATTCCGGACTTTTAACTCTCCAATTTAAAAGAAGAAATTGCAAATGTTTTTTTAAAGACACAAGAAACACACACTATGAAAGAAGACATAACTCATATCACAATCGATAAGAATATTTTCATAAACAATTCAAAAATTGCTTCTGCATCATATATTCAGTTTAGCTCCATGATTTTACAAAGTCTACCTGCAACGAGGGCATGGCCCCTCTTCCCTCCATACTTTCTTTATCCTTGGAATGATATATATAGAAAATTTACATGTGGGATTTAAAACAAATGACCTCCCCCACAGTCTAAAGATAGAGATCGGTTACACAAAAGAGTAACGCATAACAACTATTCTCCTACACTACATGGAGCCTTATAAATAGGTCTGACATATCTGAGGCTTTTTCACTGAATTCCATATGTCCAAAATTTTCTGAAACGTACTCAATTCAACCTGAGAACTTATTCCAGCTTGGGTATTTCTTCTTTTAGAGTGTTTAACCAGACTGGTTGATTTTCCCCAACTCTTCCGACTGCCTCAACTCTGATTCATGTCTTTTGTCGCTTGCTCCGCTTCCTCATTACTACTCGTTTGTAGCACCTGTCCACGTGTCCATTGATGATTAAATCCCTCATGATAGGATTTAGTCTGACCTTTGATTTTGGTTTTGTCGCAGGTTTAGTATGGAATTTGGTTGCTAATATCCGTGCAATCGACTTATCTTTCTTACTCATTGATGGATTTTCCATGTTTGTCCATCCATATTTTGAAGAGCGATAGTCATTGAGTTTTAATTATGAATTGTTTACAAGAGTACCTTCAGATACGGTGGTTTATCACGTTTGGCCAATCTATTTTGAATGATGAGCCTTTGATTTAGTTATATGGGGGCACTTACCTAGCATCACACGGACGTAAATTACCTGAACGAGTGGGATGAGGTGATTTGACCGGCCATCGCCTTTCCCCACACAAATTTTTTATTTTGATGTATTGAAATGGCATTAGAACACATGACATCGGGGCGTGTTTGAGCTTTCGTGCTCACCCTCTTTCGCCCCCAATATAATTTAGGGAGCGTCATGTGTCCACGTTTTGAAACCGTGGTATTTCCCCGGTCTGCCCTCAAAAAATTTATCCTCCGCGCTACTTCAATCTCCGATATGCATCTTGGTTGTTGATCTGGACCACTCCAAGATCTACGGTCCGTTGGGCTTTAGAAACTTCCGACATCGGGGTTTTGGGGAATATTGTTTTAGGAAGACCTCTTTTCGCCCCGATGTACCTCTAAAGGCGCCACGTTCTCGTGAAACAAAACTACGGTGTTTTCCCCAGCCTGCCTTAGAATAAATAACTCTCATGCTATTTCAATGCTCGATATGGTTTCTGACCGTTGATCTATGACACCTAATATTTGTGGTTAGTCAGGTCCCATCACTTCCGCGTCTCCGATATATTTGTCCATGCACTGCTATATGTGACCATTCTTCTCCAAACTATCATGCCTCCACAACGATGTAGCTCCTTGCTAAATTTTCGAGACCTCGACCCTGTCTGAAAACTGTTATGGTGATAACACTTACCATGACACTGTATCGTTTCTTTGTTTAGATGAAACTATAATTGATCTCCTACCTATAATGTCTTCTCAATTTTGTGTTGGTCATGTTGGACCTTGTATTTTCCATGTGACTTCTTCAATGTCTCTTGTCTTTCTAATACATTTTCTTGATCTTATCAATGAATATTTCATCCTTTAATTTGTAAGTTTAAAACCTGTGAAGTAAAGAAATGCATATAGATTCTTAAGAAAAACATAAATTAATTAATGGCTCATACACACAGTACACAAATATTTAGGCTGGAAACCCTTAACCGGGAGAAAAACATCCTTCCTTGGTGTCGCACCTTTAAACTATTCAGTGTATTAATTTCACCATTCACAATACAATATATACAATATTTTAGGTATTTTGTAGCTACCAAAACCCTAATCCCTTAATCTAGGATTAATTTAGAAAACTACTAAAAATAGCAAAATCTGCTAAAATAGAAAAAACTACCCAAAAAAAAGAATTGGGGGGCTCTTCCTTGAACGTTGCATGTAACCAGGGGGGGGGATCTAGCCCCCTCAGGAAAGCACCCAGCACAAATGACACAAAGGATGAAGAAAGTTGGGATCGTTAGATGTAGTTGTCGAATATGATGCGCCCACACACACACATGCAAATAATATAACACATAACCAACATTCCCCCACTTGTTGTTTTCTTTGCATACAGGGGTTCAGAAGATTACAAAGTCAAAAATCTAGGGTAGACATTCCCATTGTTACTCTACACTAGGATAACTTCTCTGTTCTCACAGACTTTGTCAATGAATCTACAACATTCTTCAAAGTGTCAACCTTTTCAAGCAACACCTTTTTTTCTTCAACCATGTCTCTCACGAAGTGATATTGAACATTGATATGATTTTTCTTTGAATGATAAACATGTTTCTTTGTCGGGAAGATTGCACTCTAACTGTCACAATATAATCTCACTACCTATTGTACCAACCCAATACCTGAACACAATCTCTGTAACCATATTGTTTCCTTGCTTTCATGAGTGGTTGTCATGTATTCAACTTCTGTAGTTCAGAGTGCCACTACAACCTGTATTTTTCTCATCCAACTGATTTCTCCTCCAAATAGGTTAAACACATACCCAATTGTAAATATTCCGCGATCTAGATATCCAGCCCAATATGCATCAACAAACCCATGTATGCCCAACTGTCTATCCAATACTGGTCTTCCTTGGTAGCACAATCCATAACTGGTAGTGCCACGCAAATACCTGAAGACCCTCTTTACTGTTGTCCAATGCTCCTTCCCTGGCTTTGACCTATACCTGCTCAAAAATCCCACTACATGTGCAATGTTTGGTATAGTATGGACCATTGCATACATCAAATTGCCAACTGCACTGGCATACGAAACATGGGACATGTCCTCTTCTTCTTCATGTGTCTTGGGACACTGATCTGCATAAAACTTTACACCTATATGAATAGGAACCTTGAATGGTTTACTTACATGCATATTAAACCTCTGCAATATTGTCTCAACATATTTTCTCTTATTCAACCAGAGTTTCTTGTTTGCACGATCTCTTTTAATCTTCATTCCCATAATGAAGTTAGCAGCACTGAGATCCTTCATGTCAAATTTGGAGGATAGTTGTGATTTCACCTCCTTGATAACATCCATGTTATTTCCTACTAGAAACATGTCATCAACATACAACACTACATAAATGAAGTGATTACCAACCTGTTTGGAATATACACAGTGATCAACCCTGCTTCTCNCTTCTCACAAATCCCAATCCAAGGATGTATGTGTCAAACTTTTGGTACCACATCCTAGGTGATTGTTTTAGACCATATAGTGACTTATTTAGCTTATAGACCAACTCTGTCTTTCCCTTCACTACAAATCCCTATGACTACTTCATGAAGATTTCTTCTTCTAGATCCCCATGTAGGAATGATGTCTTCACATCCATATGTTCCACTTCAATATCAAAATCAACAGAAATAGATAAAAGAAATCCAATAGAAGTTAACTTGGCAACATACAAAAAAATCTCACCAAAGTCAATTCCCTCTACTTGGGAATAACCTTTTTGTACTAACCAAGCTTTGTGTTTGTCCACTTGCCCTTCTGCATTAAACTTATTCTTAAACAACCATTTTCTACCAACATATTTTCTTCCATCTGGAAACTCAAATAGATCCAGCGCCTCATTCTTATCCAAGGCATCCATTTCTTCAATGTGGCCTTCTTCCAGAGTTTATTATCCTCTGAATTCACTGCTTCCTTGACAGTTCTGGGATCATCATTAGTAATAGATAAAGAAAAATTAGAATGAAAATCAGGTGGACTATACCTTTATGGTTTCCTTCTTTCCCTCACTGATCTCTTCAATACTAGGGTATGAGGTTCTTCTTCTGCTTCATATCTTCAGTTGATTCAAATTTTGAATCATCAAACTCAAACTCTATGTTCTCAGGTTCTTCTTGCCTTGGTAGGAATTCTTGTTTGGGAACATCTTTCACCTCTCTAAAAACATCCTGACTGTAAACAATCTTCTTAGTTTATGGGTTCCAAAGCTAACCTTTCACTTCAAATTTATAACCAATAAAGATGCACTTTTCATCTTTATTATCCATCTTACTCCTATTTTCCTTTGGAACATGCACATAAGAATCACAACTAAACACTCTGAGATTTTCAAGAGAGGGTTTCTTACAAGTCCATACCTCATGTGGAGTTTTATCATTCAACGCTGATGAGGGTGATTGATTGACCAGGTAACATGTTGTACCCACTGTCTCTACCCAGAATTGTTGTCCTAACTTGGCACCACTAAGCATGCTCCTTGCTTTTTCCATCAATGTCATGTTCATCCTTTTTGCAACTCCATTTTGCTGAGGTGTGTATGGAGTAGTATTTTGCCTTGTTATATCACACTTCTTACAGAATTCTTCGAATTCATTTCTGCAGAATTCTCCACCATTATCTCTCCTCAATACCTTTATTTTCTTCTCTATCTTATTTTATACCAGATCCTTAAACTCTTTAAATTTATCAAATACCTCAGATTTATTTCTAAGAAAATAAATCCATGTGTTCCTCGAGAAATCATCTATGAATGAAACATAATACATAGATTTACCTAGTGATGGAACATACACAGGTCCAAACACGTCATTGTGTATCAACTCTAAGATCCCCTTTTCTCTTGTAGCACCAGATGGAAATCTTTCTCGATTTTGTTTTCCATATATGCAATGTTCACAGAAATCAAAATCCAGAGTGCAATTAGAAATACCTTCAACCATACCTTTACCGTGTAGTGTTCGAAGGACCTTTTCTCCAATATGCCCTAGTTTTTTATGCCACTTCATGGTCTTACTTTCAGGGACAATATTGGTCTTTTCTTCTTTATTTTTCTACTCAGGGAAAACATAACTGTTACACCCATTAGTATAAGTTCTTCCCCCAAAAAAGTACAAAGTTTCACACTAAACTCCCCTCATCAACACCATTTCTCCTCATACCATCTTGCAAGTGCCTTTTCCCAATACAGTATCCACACCCACGTCATCCAAATTTCTTACAAATATTAGGCTCCTAGCTAATTTTGGAATGTGCAGAACCCTAGGGAGAGTTCTAATCCTTCCATCTTTTAGCAACAACTTAACCCTTCCACATCCCATGATTTTGCCTATCGAGTCATCTCCTAGGAATACATCACAACCATCCTATTTTTCATATTCACAAAACCAATCTCTGTGAGGAGTCATATGATATGATGCACCTGAGTCGATCAACCATACACCACGATCTGCATGTGTACCTGTAGATTCCAGGTAAAAAACACCTCCTTCTTCAATGGAGGTTTTCGCCTATGTGGAAAAGGTATTATCAGATCCCTTTGGTTTATCAACCTTCTTAGACTTGCAATCTTTCTTATAATGCCCTGCTTTACCACACTTCCAACATTTCCTCAAAGATTTTCCTGGAGACTTAGATCTACCTATAGATTTAGATATCCACCCCGAAGACTTACCAGGATTCCTATCTTGGGTACAACCTCTTACAAATAAAGCATATGTGCTATGACCATCCATGCTTTTCCACCTCATCTCTTTAGATAACAAGGATGCAACTACATCCTCATACTTCAATGTAGATTGAGTGGTACTACCAATTGCTACAACCAGATTATCACAAGAGTTTGGAAAAGAGCATAACAAAGTAATACACATATCTTCTTATGTAATCATAATATTAACAGAGACAATTTGACTTACCAGAGTATTGAAGGCATTTAGATGTTATGTCACATAATCTCCATCTTCCATCCTAAGATGATACAACTTCTTTCGAAGAAAAAAATTGTTTACCAGGGACTTTGATTGATACAAATTCCCTAACTTATCCCATAGTTCCTTTCTTTTAGATTCTCCCAAGACATTCAACAACACTGAATCTGCCATGCAGAGTCAAATATCACTCCTTTCTCTTCTATCCAACTTCTCCCAATATTACTTCGACATACCAGTAGGTTGTGTACTAGTAGTTTGTGTACAAGTAGGTTGTGTACCAATAGACTATGTTCCATTAGACTACGTACCAATAGGCTATGTACCAGGATCCAAAATGATTCATTGTTCTTTGTCTATAGGAAGGTACTCCATCTTAAGCTCACATAGCTCAGAGTTTTTACCGTTGAACTTCTCTATCTTGATTCTAGAAGATATCACGATTCCTCTTTCTACACTCGAATCACAACTACAAAATCTCCCATTGAACCCAGGTTTATCACAGAACCAAGATAAACTTGATCTATCAAGACTGAGCCAAACCCTACGCAACAGAGGTGTCCCCATGAAGCCAAAAACGAAATCTGATACCACATGTAAGTTTTAAACCTATGAATTAAAGCAATGCATACAAATTCTTAATCAAAAGAGAAATTAGTCAATGTCTCATACACACAATACGCAAAGATTTACGCTGGAAACCCTTAACCGAGAGAAAACCAGCCTTCCTTGGTGTCGCACCTTTCAATTCTTCATTGTATTAATTTCACCATTCACAATACAATATATAAAATATTTTAGGTATTTCATAGCTACCAAAACCCTAATCCCTTAATCCAGGATTAATTTAGAAAACCGTTAAAAATAGAAAAATACGCTAAAATAGAAAAAACCGCCCAAAAAAATAAAATTCTGGGGCGTTTCCTTGAACCTTGGCAGCTTCAAGCTACCACCCAAAGCCAAATGTTGGGCATAACCAGGGGAGTGAAAACCTGGTCCCCCTGGGACCCCCCTAAGAAAGCGCCCAGGGGATCGTCATACACAGTTGTCGAATCTGACGCACCCACACACACACACATGCAAAGAATATAACACATACCCAACATAATTCTCCTTTTTTGGTTTCTTCCCTTGCTCCTCCTTGTTTTCCATATACAACATTTAAAAGAAAAGGTGGAAAATATCCAAAGTAATTTTCAAAAGGAAACTTGGCGGTGGAAGTGTGGATTTCTCTATTATAAGAATGATTAGTATAAACCAAACTTTCATCACAAGTCATTGGATTATTATAATTATAACCCCTAAAAATCTAAAGTAATTCCACATTCGTTACTTATGTCTACCCATCCATTTTCGAATGGAAATTTGTGTATCTCTTCAACTTGGTGTCCATCTTCTCTCAAATTGTGGTCCAAAAGGAACTAAGAAATCCAATATCTTTATCTAATTTGATTCTCCTTGGTATTTCAAAGAACATGATTGTTGAATCCTATCCCTTGATGGGCTATTTAAAATGAATGAGAATGCACATATTACCAAACCTATCCATTACCACAAATATATAGTCATCCCTGCCTAGTTCTTCACAAACCACCCACGAGATCCATAGAGATTCTCTCCCATGGTCTAGTAGGTACATGTAAGAGATGGCATAAACCTTTCTTCTTTTTATTCCATTTTTTAGTACAACAAAGTCTACATCCTTTGATAAACTAAGTTACATGTTACATTATGATCCACTACACATACCTCTATAAGTTTCCCACTGTTTTCCCAACACCAAAATTTCTTGCAATTTTGGAGGTGTGAGTTTCTTTGATAAGTTACAATATTTCTCCTTTATGAGAATAGACTTTGTCCATATTGTAGATAATACCATCCTATAGATGGTATTCATCTTTTTAGCACCTTCTTCTTCACCAAATTGGCCTTATAGCTACTAGAATGCCTTCATGAAGTCCTCATCTTCTATGTATTCCTCTTTGTACACATGGTAGGTGAAAGGATTCATGTACATAATGTTAATGCATGGTAGCATCAGATAGGTATTTCCACATAGGTCCACGTGTCTAGACATGTGGAAAACGTCTAAATCCTTCTATCCTTGAATTTGCTTTAGTTAAAGGACTTATGAAAGTAAATTTCTTTTATTAATTAATTATTTGAATTAATTGAGTTATTTAAGGAAATGTTAAAAAATAGAATTTAATTTTAGTCATTGATCTGAAGTGAGGTGAGAAGTAATCTCAATCATCAATCACTTTGGAGATTAGGATTAGATTATAATTGAAGATTATAAAATCAAGGCGAGGGTAAAGGAGAAGACACTTGAAAGAACTTGTGTTGAGAGAGTCGACACAAAGAGGGTTGGATCACGAAGGACTATGATTCAAGGAGATATTGGAGAGATTGGGTCAAGGAGAGGAGAGAACAGAGATAGCCACAAGTGGGTTTTAGCAGACCGAAGCCATAGGAAAGGGGTGCATCGTATGGAGATTTCCATACAGTATTTACAGTCATGTATGCGGGTCATAGTGGCGACAATCATGTATACATGCGCATGATTAAGGGAAGGCACATATACCTCAAAAAGCATGCATATCTAGGTCATACAACAGATCCAAATTTTCCTGGTTTATCTGCAATTGGATTTCTCTCAGTGGGACATTATCCATGCTATGGGAACCTTGATTTCAGCATAATAAAATCATTCTTAGCATTGGTTTTCCCTCCAGGGTTTTTCCAGGGGTATCTACCCAAAAATTTTGGTGTTTATGTGTGCATGATTTGGTTTCCAGTTTTTCTTTTTCTATCTTTATTTGACTTGAATATTTCTGCAGTGTATTTTTGTTTTGTGAGTTGCTAATATGAATTGTAGTAAGGAAATCACTAGATAACAAGATACCTAGGTGTTGGAGTAATGGGATTTCAACATGGTATCAGAGCGCATGCTCTAAAGGGAATCTAGATCTCAAATCCATAACATTTGATAGAGTATCTATCATATCTGCAAGATATCTTAGCAGATCCTTAACGAGTAGGAAGAAATCAAAGGAATCTTTTTAGGGAAACAATCATAGTGAGGTAGAGCTAGGTTTTTGCAGGTTTATGGAGTTGTATGCAAGTTGCAGAAGGAACAAGTGCATACATACACAAGCGTCTTTGGAGACAATTTTGAATTTCTATATATGAATATTATATGAGATAATATTGTGTATGATGTATATTAGATTCTATGAGATTGGTTCAGTATTACAATGCTGAATGTGCCAAATATATAGAGAACCTAAAGGCACATATGGTGACTATCCATGAAAGGATGTGTCTCTAATAACCATAATAACTATTTATTATAATTATATATTAATAATATTAATAGTATTAATAATTATATTAATAACTATTAATTTGGGGGAATGTCTTCCCGATGTTGTCCAAACATCAACACTCCCTCTCAACGAGGGAGACATTATGCACCTCAATCACCTCGAGTCCATAAGATTGCGCGAGGGCCATTCTCCTCAGTTAAATCTGCATGACCACTCTAGAGAATGTTTCCCTGATGCTTCTAACTTCAACACTCCTTCTTAGCTAGGGAGACATTCTTCACTCCCTCTTACACTTGTCAATGAGCCTTTGATGTAATCAAATCGGTCAGCATGCACCTATTTGATGTATACTTGTCCCACATAACACCCATTTGATGTATGCTTCTCCCACATACCACCTCGGGTCTCCAATGGTCCTTGTCAAGTCACATGATCAAGGATAGAGACCACACCTGGGCCATTATTCTTATCCAAGTCAGCATGGCCATCTGAGAAGAATGTCCGATGCTAATACATGGAGAACATCAACACCTTGGGTCACTCTCCTTATCCAAGTCATCATGGGAATCCGAGGAGAGTGCCTGATGCTAATACATGGAGAAAATAAATTCCCTGGGCCATTCACCACTAGCCAAATCAACATGGATAATACTTTGAGTGAATGTATCATTCTCCTCAGTCAAATCAGCATGACCCCTCTGGGAGAATGTCTGCCCGATGCAGCCACCTGGAGAAACATTAACACCTTGAGTCTTTTCCACTCCTTGTCAAATCAATATGACTAAGGAGAAAGACTACGCCTGGGCCATTCATCACTTGCCAAATCAACATGGCTAATCCTATGAGTGAATGTATCATTCTCCTCAATCAAATCAACATGACTCCTCTATAATAATGTATGCCTGATGCTACTCATCTGTGGATGTGTACTGGAGATTCACAACTCCCTTCTGTATCATGTCTCAGATGAAGTCCTGAAAGAAAATTTTGAAGCCACACTGCTTCACATCTTACAATACTGTTTGTTATATGCTTTGCCTTCGATGTCCTTTTGACTGGATTCCTTCACTGAAACAAGGGAATCCTCTCCAAGAGGTCTCATATCTCTTTAATTTATAGCCTCCCGTCTTTCAGTCCTAGAGGATGTCTCTCCCATATGAATCTGAATCTGAAGAGGAACCCTTTCTGAATGAAAGTCTCTAAGAAATTTACTTTCTCTTAGATCAGACCCACTCTGAGTCTGTATGCTCCCTCTGAAGCTTGACTCCCTCTAATGCTATATAGTATTTGAAGTCATATCCTCCCTCTGCATGTGTTGACCTCCTCTTATTCTTCATTAAATGGATGTGCACAACTATATATAGTGAACATGTAAATGATATGTCTTCTACTATGACCAACACACATCCATCATATATGCGATGTCATACAGATAACCATGTTGTTTTTCTAGTGTTAAATTAGACAAGTGCAATTTTACGGAAGTGGTAATTAATTCCAATGATATATGATATTACTTTAGTAAACTCTAGAACATAACAAGTAATTACACTCAGAAAATTTGAACTACTTACAAAATTCGGTCTCTTCCTTAGATCACTTCCCACGTGTGAGAGAGAAAAAAATATGTTTGTCTATTTTTGTGTCTTTTTATAGTAATATTAAATTGCTGCAAAGAGACACCTCTTCTTTGAAAATTAAATTGAATTTTATTTCTTATAAATAGTTGGAGAATACCTCCCGTAACTACCCAAAGATTAAATTGGTTATAATCCATGCAGATAGTATTTTACTTTATTTTACTTGTATTTCAAATATGTCGCAAGTACAACATTCAATTAAACCCCCCTGAATGCATTTTTTGTGTCATAGCAGGACGCTTATTGGTTTTCATCGGCTTTCAACAAGGAATCACTGTCAACCCCATAAAATTCCAAGCAATCAACGAGATTATTCGCCCCAAGAACTTGTGCCAACTGCAAAGCTTACAAGGAAAGGAAATTTTCCTATGTCGATTAATTCCTGATTATGCCATTCGCGCTCATGATTTCATGCGCCTACTACAACGTGATATCCCATTCCATTGGGATCAACATACCCAAGATTCTTTTGACTCCCTCAAAGAAGCACTCAACAAGGCACCCTTGATTAGTCCTCCAGACTTTGATAGGGATTACATCCTGTATCTTTCTGCCTAAGAGGTATCAGTTGCAGGAGTTTTATTCCAAGTAGGCAATGACCAACGCAAACACGTCATTTACTATATTAGTAAGAACCTATTTGGGCCACCTCTGAAGTACAATCACGAAGAAAAGTTATCCCTGGTGATTGTCCTTACAGTCCAAAAATTGTGCCACTGTATCTTGCTTCAAACTACCAAGGTTGTGGTAGAATCTAACCCAATGAAATAATTTCTCATTTGGCGCTAGATCAATAGAAAATTCACCCACTGGATCATCATCTGTCAAGAATATGATCTAGATTTTACAACTCCCAAAATAAAGAAATCCCTCATTCTCACAGAACTGATTGTGTATCTCCCAACAAACTCAAATGACACACTATTCAATGATAAATTCCCAAATGGACACTTATTCTTCATCTCATATGATTACCCATGGTACAAATACATTCTCGTGTACCTTCACACACAAAAATTTGGCCCTCATCTCCCCCAATAGATCGTCAACACATTCATCATCAAGCCCTTTAATATCTCCTCATCGGATATGTCATCTATTGCAAAGGGAAAGACAATATAATCCATCATTTCCTCACCACATAATAGGTAGAAACAATCCTAAATGACTGCCATAGTGATGCATGTGGAGGCAACCTCTCTGGCATGTCCACTGAACAAACAAAATTTCAGGCTGGTTACTTTTGGTCCACCTTATTCTCTGATCGCATTCATGTCGTCAAACATTGAAAAAAATGTCAATTGTATGCACATAAAGATAGAGAACCACTTTCTCCCCTCTATCCAGTCATTACGACAAGCCCCTTTTGCAAATGGAGTATTGATTTCATGACTTGCAACCCCCCATCCAACAATGGGCATAAGTACATAGTCATCATTTTTTACTATTTCACTAAATGGGCCAAAGCCATGCCAAATTTCAATAATATGGAAAAAAATGCCACCACATCTTATTTAACCACATGATTACCTGCTTTGGAGTCCCTTTCCAGCTAGTGTCAAACCACGGTAATAATTTCGAGAACAAAGTATTTAGAGAGTTATTTTCCAAGTTAGGGTTTACTCATGAATTTTCTTCACCATACTACCCACAATCAAATTGACAAGTTGAAGTTGTCAGCAAAGTTCTCAAAACCATGTCACAATGCATTGTGGATAAACACAAAATCAATTTTCACCACATGGAATTTTCAACACTATGGGCATATCGCACGACAGTCAAAACTGCCACCAGTCTCACACCATTTAACTTTGATCATGGGGTTGAATTCATCCTCCCCATATAATGAAATATAGCCACTCTAATGGAGCAACAGTTACTCACTTTCAAATTTCTCGATAAGGATCGACGATTCTCTTTACAACACAATGAATAAACCAAGAAACAAACCAAAGCCATTTTTAATTGGCAAGTGAACCTTCTCTCCTTTAACGAAGGTGACCTTGTATTATCCTACGACATTTCTCATGACACCCTAGGCCACGAAAAATTTGAATCCCTTTGGTGAGGCCCATTCATCGTTTTCCATTGTCTTACTAAGGGTGCCTACATCCTGGCTCACCTCGAAGGCGCCACCCCCAAGGATCCAGTCAATGGGTTATACTTGAAAAATTCCACTCTTAATCACATCACAACCCAGGGAGCCATCTCTTAGCCCTGGGCACATACGTACACACTCATTAGCATTATTACCAACTAACTATTACATTTTCTTTATCATCAACTATTTTTCACATTGGGTATTTTATCGTTATGTGTGCAGGTACTTGTTATGAAGACAACCAACACATTCAGTCATGGCCATCCCATGGCCCCTTCAAGTATATGTTCAACACTGACATGCAATCAAGCCCTCTGTAAATAGTTTCATATCCCATTCACCCCCCCCAACATTTACCCTTAGGATCCCCACATCCATATCTACAGTACCATCGCCTCCATTGCATCACAAGTACTGTTAATCGATAGCATTCTCACCTACATGAGTTGCCCCACATATATTTTCCCCTTGGAAAATCGGCACTCATGATGCTCTTTTTGCCCTTAGGATTGGGAGTCTTGATAGTATTTCATCTGAGACATTGATCCTCATACTTATTCTCATCATATTGCTAGCCTACCCCAGATGGATTCCCAAATCATATTGTTCTGGTTACATTTAATGCACCTCTTCATTGTCATTAACCCTCCATCTCACCCAACATCAATTTACCATCTGCAAGTACATATTCCATTCAACTACCTGGTATAGAAACCCACCCATGGGGCCTCCACACTTCATCAGTCAATTCCTACAAACTTGTGCCCCAAGAAGGCCAAGCCATACTTCACTGGGCACCCATTTCTATATGTGTATGATCAACCTAATTATTCTTTATTCATTTGGTAATTTTATAAAGGACCTTTTGTTTTTAGCAATTTCATAGATGTTGGCCATCATCGCCAATGGCATGTGTTTTCCTTGACACACATCAACCCATGTCTCCCTTGGTTTGGGCATCCCACTTTCATAATCATCTATGAAAACTATCCTTACCATGGCCAAAATCCCGACTATCACAAACATCCTTGTCCCAAACCTCTGTATTTTGACCTATCCTACATCCCTTTGAAATATCACCAATTCAACACAATTTACCCAATATTTGGTTGTCCCCCTAACATGAGATCATGTTTTATTGTTTTTTCCATCATTTAATATCCCCCAACCAAGGGAATATATTGATTCTCATATATCCTAAACTTCCTCCATGTTACCAGTTCATTCATATTTCCTCCATACATTTTATGACACCATTTTGATAAAATCAATGTCAAGAATCCCTTTGCTTCTTGCATACACGCCTGCTCACATGTCGACGTCAACACCAGTTTCGAGGAGAGGGTCAGTATCTTGTCTCTCATTCCACCATTAATGAATAGTCTTGGACGACACAGAAAGAGTCATCACTACTTTTTGATGTCATTGACCCCCATAACATTCGACCTCAACACAGTTTCATGTTATGATGGGTCTTACTATGTGACCGTTGCAGTTTTCACTAGCAGTCTAAGACCTCTAAATTTAATAGGCCATCAATTCCTCCGAGATATTCATTCCTTGATTTAGATACAGTTCATTCAATAGAACAATCATCTTATGTTATTGACACCCCCAAAGGCAATGAAGATATCCATTTCATCAACATTTTTCAGTTACAATTATACTATTTTGGTTTCATAACATGAGCATGGGTCATGCCCACCTTGTTTGTACAAAACTTTGTTTTCCCTGAGAACATTTGGTTCACATATTATTCCCCTCTCCATCCGTCAGATCGCTCTGCCAATTCCTCAATACAAAGTCTCCAACTCTTCTATATAATGACATCACCATCAAAAGAAACAATGATGTATCTCAGTTATAGGTATGATCCTAACCTCACACATCAGGGGGCATCTGTTATCACCAAAAAAATTCTCACAACAGTACAAGAAATGGTTGAAAAAAGTACTAGCACAACAAATCAATTAGCATACCTCAAGCATTTACAGAACCTATCCAACAAGCAACCAAAACTATATAGATAGTACTTGAATTTCAGCACAAACTCCCCAAAGCTTGCTTGCACACATTTGCAGGATCCAACACAATGTTGAATGTGAAAACTCGTGGTCTATGTGGATGTCTACATAGGAACACACATTGATGTGGAAACGACACATTAATGTAGTTGGTCGAGACTAAACCACTTCCAGGTTGAAGTGTACCATGATAAGACTCCAAAATTGGCTCAAAATATATCTTTAGGGATACTGAAAGGATGGGTAGTACCTTCAAAGGGATCCCATTCACACTACAATAAATTTATGAAAAATATTACATTGGTCCTATAAATACATGACCAAGGTATGCAAACAAAGGGAATAATTTTAAGTATTTTTATCTTGTTCATTTGGTTTTGGAGAAGCCATCGTTCTCTTAGAGCTATTTGAGAACTCATAACTAGTGTTACTCTTCTCACC
>SNQJ01S0003210.1:66038-107675 GCA_010110895.2 Picea sitchensis
TTTTTAAGCCCAAATCAACTTTCTATTATGTGACTTGTGGATTCACAATCACGATACCCCACATAAATCCACAATATTCTTAGAGCTAAGAGATTTGGTAGAGTTTGAGAAGTTTGACTCAAATTGACTCCATAAATAGCAAGTTCTAAATGATTTTGGATGGTTATGGACCCAAGTTAATGCATCTTAACTAACCATGGGCCAAACTACGGTTTTTTTGCCCCCAACTGGGTCCATGAAGTTAAGGAATTCCTCAATGGGGTTAAAGTGAGTCAAACTAGTGACCAAGGGATAGAAACAAAGGGGAAATGTGTAATAAGAATTAAAAGAAATAAGAGATAATCTATTATAACACTTCAGAAATAAACCGTGAAAACCAAAGATACCAAAGCATTCACCATGAACAACACCAAGAATATAGAGAGAAGAACCCTTAAGGTAAGGTAACACCATCAAATACTCCTTATGGAAGGAATCACTCCACAATCCATGATTGCTACAAAACAATGCAATCCAAAACATATCCAATACAATGATATTCATGTGTATATATACTTTCTCGTGAGTATTTATGGGGGTCTTATGCCAACTACCCATTATTATTATATTCTTCCATTTTAATTACATAATAGTCTATTATTTCCTTTTAATGACATAGTGGGTCTATTCATATATTATAGCCACATATAGATCTATATTAATTACATAATAGGTCTATTATTTCCTTTTAATTACACAGTGGGCCTATTCCATTCTTTAGTCATATGCTTATTTTTATGTTAGTGATTTAAAACCTTTGAGACTTAGATTTTATATCATAACCTTATGGGACTTAGATTTTATATTATAACCTTATAGACATAGACTAACGTTTGTGGTGGCTTTTTTTTACCACTACATTCTTTTTAAAATATATGTATATATTATTTTTTCAATTCCAAAGAAATCATTTTATTTAAAAATAAAGCTTGTATATAAAACTTATAAAAATTCCTCAATTTTATTGTATTGTGCTAAAAAAAACAAAACATATTTTTAAATGTACATATCATTTTTTTTAGTTTCAAAGAAATCAATCTATTTAAAAATAAAGTTCCTACATAAAACTTATAAACTTTTAAAGATGTCTCAATTATCTTAATGTGCAACTAAAGTAAAAATGTACACTTTTAAGAAAATATATATTGATCGCTTTCAATGATTTAGGTTTTATTTAAATTTGTTCTACAAAATAAGGAATCTTGTTATGGTGGAAAGATTAGGCATGTTTGTTGCCTATAAACATGACCCGAAGTTGATGATTGCATGGTGTGCCCATGGAATCCGTTTTACTCTTTATTTATATGTGTGATAAGTGAGATCAATTCATTACCTCTCCATGTTTGATGATAATAGCTTCATGAAAAATAATTCAAAATCATATAATTGTGATACCATTCCACCCTTCATGTTTGATTATAATAGCTTCATCAAAAATCATTCAAAGTCATATAAGTGTGGTCCCATTCTACCTTTTAGATGTTTTGCCTCAATATATCTAACTTGTATTAGATAAAAAGGGGAGGATATTTTATTGTTGAATAAACAATTTCAAGATTACATAAGATAGGTGTATTCAATTGTTAAATAAATTAAATATACCTTTTAATAAATATGAGTAATTATTATTTTAACACGTATTAGGATAGAGTATATACATTTTTAAAGAGCTAATCTTTGTGGGAAAATGTATGTTATGTTATATTTTATATATACATTTTTTATTGGATCAATGCCATTTGGAACCTTATAGGTTGATCCACATGACATGCATGTAGTTTGATGGGGTTAGAATTTTATATGTCTCAACCTTTTAGGTTATACTTGACATCCATTTTATGAAATATGTCTTTGTGTATCTTTCATATGAATATCCAAATGGTATGTGGTGCAAAGTCAGTGACAATGATAAAAAAATGAGCCCCCCTGTATGCTTTCAATGGGTTTAAACTTGTCCTAGAAGTGTAATTAAACAATCACGAGTAAAAAAAGGAATTTACTTGTTATTTATGAAGGGAAACCAATTTTATACAAATTTCAGAAGAAGAGCTACAAAGGGGAAGGAGACATCACACTAATAAAAGGTGTTTATTGATCAAAGACCCATATCCTTCAATTTATCCCTACCACTACCCACCTACTACCTTAGTAGTGTTGTCAATTTATCTACCTATTTGTTGGTTAATGTGTGTACCCATAATAATTTAATTTCACAACAATCAATGTGAAATTGAAGAGTTACAATGCAAATTATCCTCTTCCCTTCAATCCTCATTACAAATATTGGTCCACCCATCTTTTCCTTCAACGGAGTCAACCAAAATGGGGCCAAGTTTTCCCATCATGTTTCCTTCTAGCTCATCTTCCTATGTATTTTTGGTAAGAAAAAACTTTTTATTTTGTTAACACTATGATTCATAAATTTTAGTAGTATTTTGTTAATTATAATTTGCATGTTGATTTTAGAATTTGTATTGTTGTTTGTGAAAGAGGAAGTGGTGTTTCTACTATGATGACTATGTTTTTGAACAAATGTAAGCACTCGTTCTGGTCTAGTATCCAACCTAGTGCCCATTGCTCAACCATAGAAGATGGTGTAAAATGCCTTGACATGATTTGTTGATCATCACTCGTTAAGTATATTCAAGTTGTGTTATCCCATGAACTTGTCATAGCCTTGTGGGTGTGTGGTTTCTACCTAAGACTGTAAGTTTTCCCTATCTCTCTCCTTTTCGCAGACCAAGTCTTAAGATTTTTCCCCTTCGGCTTGTAAAATCATTTTTTTTCATGTGCCCCCCTCTGTGTTTAAAGTGCCCCCGTCTCCCTGTTTTCCCATCCCACAGCCAATTGTCCAAATCCTTGATCATGCTAGCCATAGCCACAGACACAAAGCGCATCTTTCGTAATAGTCCATTTCGGGCTTGAAGCACAAGCGGTAGGCAAGTTTATATTTCAACGACGGAGATCCAATCGGCCAGTTCAAATCAGTGGCTCACGGGAATTCGAGAGTCCAAAATCATGCAAAGTATAGCGCTAGAGCACAAAGCCCCGAAGTGAGCATGAGTCATTGATCTTGAAAAGAAAACGTGGTGTCTGATCCAAGTGTTTGGGGAAATAAGCTTCGGGAGGTTCGAAGTGGGAAGTGTGTAAAACTTCCGAAGGTCTGAAGCCCGAAGTCCTAAAGTTAATATGGACCATCTGTCAGCAGGGACACGCAACAACCCATATCTCACTTCGATAATTTTCGTCCGGTAAATTCCTCATATTTCACATTCAAACGTGTCGAAGTGTCAAAGTGGTCGAAGTCCCGAAGTCCTGGAGACCCGAAGTGGATCTCGGTCATCGATTCGAAGAGGGAAGATCCGATCCGTTGATCTAAAGCGACCAGAGTTGGATTGTTGATCAGGAAACCTCATCTCAGATCACAATATCAATGGTCACGCTCCATTGCACGGTCGGAAGGTACACACTTTTTAAAATTTCAAGGGCATGCTGCAATTGTAACCATGGTTTTTGGAAAGGGACGCATGGAGGTTCATGGTGAATTGCGGGGACAAAAGCAATTTTCTTTCAAACCACCTTTGGTCGCGCCCGAAATCGTGCAATTGCGTAGGGTCATGGCCCTTGGTCACATTGAAGATGGAGTGAGGGAGAGGAGATACGCCAAAGGCCGAAAGCATCTGTATTGGTCATAGAAGAAGATCAGCTTGGCCTCGAGGTGTCAGGATTGACTTGAAGAAGTCGTGGGCACCGCCTAAAGCATTCATGGGCGTCAGGCCTTGTCCTAATCCCAATGAAGGAAGTTATTGAATATGGGGTCAGCATTTAAAACCTCATCTCAACCCATAAATGGAAAGCATTGCAGAGATTAGCCATAAAGGCAGACTGTCCACCCGAAGTTTCCTCCTGGATAGATTTTTCTATAAAACGCCTAATTGTGCATGTCTCACATCTGACATAAGGAGGCCTATGTAGTCTGAAAGAGCGGGTGCCAAGTGGAAACTTTGAATGCAGGGGTCCAATCACTCTCCTCGTAGCTGCAACGGTTTTGAGTATATATACTCAGTTTTGATATTTTTTTAAGGTCGAATGGTTGAGCTAGGCTCCCTGCTATTGTAATATTTTTATGAAGAACACTGGTTCTCTGGTTATGTATTTGTTTTTTGAGACATCTTGGTTAATCTAAGTCATCTTTCTTGCTCCATCTTATTTGCCTCTGATACTAAGAGAGTTCATGAATCATCAATTTAGATGAATTGGTGTAACTGTATTATGATGAATGTTTGATTATAGTGTTGTTATAATTTCCTTCAATTTCCTTGAGATTTGAATTCAAGAGGATCTTGCGTTTAAGTTTTTCCGCCTTAGGTTGTTGGAAGGCCTGATGTCCACAACAGACCTCTACACTCTCCTCACCAAAGTCTTCCCTCTATTCACCCTTACTCCAACTTATTGAATGAATTTGATTCCAGACCTCAATTGGTTATGCATGCTAGTCCAGATTTCTAAGTTAGAACGCTATTTTCATTGATTCCTCTCCATTTGACCTCTCAAAACTCAATTACACTTACACAAAATGATGGGTATTGGGATTACCTTCTATGCAATCTGAAGGTGACTTCTAGTGCTAACAGTTCCGACGTCGTTGTCGGGGAATGAATTGAAGACATTTCCCCTAGGATAGAACGATAAAGAAGATTTGATTCTGAAGGTGCATCAGATATCAACACCATTGAAGGTTGCAGCTTGCACCTGGAAACTCCACTGTTTTGACTCCACTGTTTCAGTTGTGGCCTCCAAAGGAAGACACACGAGGTCTAATCCACAGTTGCCTCTGACTACACCTGAATCTGACCCAGAGAGGATTATTAAGAAGGGAAATCTTTCTCGAGAAGGATTTTAGCTGTTGTCCCAGATTGAAAATCTCCCTGGGAAGACCGACATTGCAGAGACCAAGTTTTAGATGGTGAACTAAAGATGGACACATTATTATTACTGATTATCATTCACCATGGTGACTCCATTGTGCAGAATATGTTGGTGACTCCTCTGAAGAGAGACAAATCAAAAGGCTATGGAGGCTATCCTAGCCAAGAGATTTGCCCCCTTCAATTTCTCATACATAGTTGGTTATCCACATCCAGTGCCGGCTATAAATGAATGGGATGATTATCTTATGAGATTCAGAGGAATCAAGCATGATCATCCTGGTGAACACTTGTTTAATTTTCATATATGCATGCTTGAGAACAATTTTGTTCATGAGGATGTCTTGATCAAGATGTTCAAATTTTCTTTAGAGGAAGATGCTCGTGAATGTTGCCAATATCACCCTGTTTCTAGTATCCATTCTTTGAAGGATTTTCATGATGCTTTTAATTTATATTACAAAGAGATTAACATGTCTCATCTTATATTGGATGACTTCTATAAGAATTTTGCATCCCATATTGAGAAAATGATAGAGCCTTCCTCGTGTGACGAGTCTGGTGAAGGTTTGAGTGAAAGAGGAAGTGCATAGGATATTTTTGTTCATGAGACAAATGTTTTGACCATCCCTGCTTATGATGAAGAAGGCCTTCCAGGTATGATTGATAATAGCGTTGATGATTACATAGCAATGGATGTATCATATTCTACCCCTTATACACCTGTTGTCTCAAATTTAGAAGAAGAGATGGTTGTGGAGGAGGATTCTTGTCGTTTCCTTCAAGAGCTTTTCCATGATATATTTTCTCCTAGGATTGAGTAGAAAAAGAATGTGTATGAATAGCCAGAGGCAGCAGTTATTGTTGTCCCTGAAATGCATATTCTTAGCAGGTATATTCTTGATGGAATTATTGTTTTAGAGGTTGATCATAGATATGAAGGGAAACCCATTTTTTATGAATATTCTAGTGATGATGAGTAACAATCTTATCCTACATTTGATCACTATGAAGACACTAAGTAGCATGATAAAGAGGATGAGCCATCCATTGATATACATGAGGATATTTATTGCCATCATCTAGCAGATGTTATCAGAGCATATAAAGAAGAAGTGGATCAGCAGCCTACATCAGCCCTTCACTCACCTGTGCTTACCAGATACATCCAACCATATGTGAGCAGCTATGAAGTAGAGCAACCTTTTTGTTACCAATTTTTTGGGTTTCCTCAGATATTCCCCGAACCTGTAAGGGAGTACATGGAGTTACATTTCCTCCATTTATTGAAGCCTCCCAGCTTTATCTTGACTTCAGCACTAGGAGGACGGATGAAAGATGTAATCATTTTTCTATCATGGTTGCATCATCTATTATCAATCACTGATAAAGTCAGTGAGTTTCCAGTTAGGAAGTTGCTTGACTAGCTCTGGTGGAAATTTGATTTCACCTAACACTATGTAAAAAATCAGTTAATCTAGGGATGTACATAAATAAGCTCTTTTGGAGCCCATGTGTGTTTTCTTTCATTTTTAGGATAGTGTGCTTGGCGGCATGTAATTCTCAGCGGAATTTTTTGAGCTCAACTCCATAACCCAACAGCTAAGGCACTAGAACTACTTGTTCTTGGCAGCTCGCAGGGAGCATGCCATCCCTTGTGGAGCCAAATGTTATCACATGAACTTGTCAGATCCCTGTGGGTGTGTGGTTTCTACCTAAGACTGTAAGTTTTCTATGTCTCTCTCCTTTTCACAGACCAAGTCTTAATATTTTTCCCCTTCGACTTGTAAAATCATTTTTTTCGTGTGCCCCCCTCTGTGTTTAAAGTGCCCTGGTCTCCCTATTTTCCTAGCCCACAGCCAGTTGTCCAAATCCTCAATCACGCTGGCCGTAGCCACAGACACAAAGTGAAACTTTCCTAACAGTCCATTTCAGGCTTGAAGCACAAGCGGTAGGAAATTTTATCTTTCAATGACGGAGATCCAATCAGCCAGTTCAGATCCATTCATCTTGAAGCACAAGTGGTAGGAAAGTTTATCTTTCAATGACGAAGATCCAATCAGCCAGTTCATATCAACGACTCACGAGCATTCGGGAGTCCAAAATCATGCAAAGTATAGCACCAGATAAAAATCCCCGAAGTGAGCATGAGTCGTTGATCTTGAAGGGAACACGTGGCGTCTGATCCAAGTGTTCGGGGAAATAAGCATCGGGAGGTTCGAAGTGGGAAGTGTGTAAAACTTCTGAAGGGTCGAAGCCCGAAGTCCTAAAGTTAATATGGACCATCCATTAGCAGGGACATGCGGCAACCCATCTCTCACTTCAGGAATTTTCCTACGGGAAATTCCTCATGTTTCACATTCAAAAGTATTGAAGTGTCAAAGTGGCCAAAGTCTCGAAGTTCTGGAGACCAGAAGTGGATCTCGCTTGTCAATTTGAAGAGGGAAGATCTAATCTGTTGATCTAAAGAGACCAAAGTTGGGTCGTTGATCAGGAAGCCTCATCTCTGATCACAAGATCAATGATCATACTCCATTGCGGGGTCAAAAGGTGTGCATGCTTTAAAATTTCAAGAGCGGGCAACAATCAGAACCATGGTTTTTGGAAAGGGATGCATGGCGGTTCATGGTGAATTGTGAGGACAAAAGCAGTTTGCTTTCAAACCACCTTTGGTCGCGTCCGAAATTTCACAATTGTGTAGGGTCATGGCCCTTGGTCACATTGAAGATGGAGCGAGGGAGAGGAGCTACGCCAAAGGTCAAAAGTGTATGTATTGGTCACAAGAGATCTTCTTGGCCTCGAGGCGCCTGGATTTACTCGAAGAAGTCGTGGGCACCGCCTGAAGCATTCATTGGCGTCAGGCCTCATCTTGATCCTAATGAAGGAAGTTATTGAATATGGGGTCGGCAGTTGAGACCTCGTCTCACCCCATAAATGGAAAGAGTTGCTAAGATCATCCATAAAGGCAGACTGTCCACCCGAAGTTTCCTCCTGGATAGATTTTCCTATAAAACACCTAACTGCATGTCTCACATCTGACATAAGGAGGCCTATGCAGTCTGACAGAGCGGGCGTTGACTAGAAAATTTGAATGCAGGGGTCCAATCACGCTCCTCGTAGTTGAAACAGTTTTGAGTATATGTACTCAGTTTTGATATTTTGTTAAGGTCGAATGGTTGATCTAGGCTCCCTGCTATTGTAATATTTTTATAAAGAACATTGGTTCTCTGGTTATATATTTGTTTTTTGAGACATCTTGGTTAATCTAAGTCATCTTTCTTGCTCCATCTTATTTGCCTCTGATACTGAGAGAGTTCATGAATGACTGATTCACATGAATTGTTGTAACTGTATTATGACGAATGTTTGATTATAGTGTTGTTATAATTTCTTTCAGTTTCCTTGAGATTTGAATTCAAGAGGATCTTGCGTTTAAGTTTTTCCTCCTTAGGCTGTTGGAAGACATGATGTCCAAAACAAACCTCTACACTCTCCTCACCAAATTCTTCCCTCTATTCACCCTTACTCCAACATACTGACTGAATTTGATTCCATACCTCAATTGCTTATGCATGTTAGTCTAGATTTATGAGTTAGAACATTATTTTCATTGAATCCTCTCCATTTCACCTCTCAAAACTCAATTACACTTACACAAGCTAATGGGTATTGGGATTACCTTCTATGTAATCTGAAGGTGACTTCTAGTGATAACAAGTTGGATATGGGGTTTCCATGGTTTCTCCTTTTTATCATTAACCCCTAGGGATGGTCAAGTCAAATTTGTGGTTTCCTTGCTTGGAGCCTTTGCACCATGGGTGACTATGGATGCTAAATCTCTAATAATGGTGCTAGAGGTGTGCTACCTGCAATGCTTTTTTATTTCACCCTTAACACCCCCAAGATTTCTATGACCTCAACCTCTTGGATGGCTACAAACTTTCTGTCACCCTATAGAGGCTCAAGAAAATGCACATATATGACATGTGTTAGCGATTTGAACTCAAGTTTTGCATCTTCTCTTTAGATGAAGAATGAACATGGCTTGCAAGAGTGTGTGCTTATCCTTTATCATGCCTCAATATTTCTACACAAGCTCCTATGGAAATATTAAAATGTGCAAATGTCCCAAGTTACTTTCTCTTTCCTCTCTAAGGATGCCCATTTCATAGCTTATATATTACACCTATGACAATCCTACCAACCTCATTACATGCATTGACCGTCTCATCAACTTTTTCATTACTTGTAGTAAATTATCAACTATACTAAAATGTTTGATGTGTATTTCAATTCAAAGCATAACTAATGTTAAGCATAATAGAGGTATTTTGCAGTCTATGCTCAACTAGAATCTTGTTATTTTATTTGGATGATTTGGGCATTGAAAAAGTTTATTGTGTTATGTTAGAAGTGAGTATTTTTATTGTAAAACAATGGTAGTACAATGATTTATTTTGTATTTCCTAATAGATGGTTTGCAATTGGGAAGAATGATATATTTAAGGTGTTTATTCTCCAATACTCTTCTCAATCAAACTATAGGAGATATCAAGCCTATATCCATCAAGAGGAAAACTAAATGAGTAAAGAGTTCAATATTATCTTATGATTTTTAATGTTTAAACTATTTGATTGTAATACCTCATATATTTGGTTATTTGAATGGAGAAATATCATCATAAGAATAGTAAAAATTTGTTTTGTAATGGGAAATAATTATTATAAATCTCCAAATACCTTTATTAGGATGTTTAACATTTGTAACATCTTGGATCCCATTTTGTAATAATAATAATATTTTTTTAAGGTCGCAACCAAGCCTAACACCAAATTGGTGTATGAGACCCCCTTGTTTGTGGGACAAGGGACCTCTTTCGCGCAACAATTTGACTGTTAAAGTCTATAGAGATATACAAGTTCAAATCCAGATGAGGTAGGGTATACCTTCGTAGACTTTAACATTCAAATCGTTGCGTGAAGGAGGTCCCTTGTCTCCCAAACAAGGGGGTCTCATACACCAATTTGGTGTTTGGCTTGGTAGTGACCTTAAAATGATAATAATTTTTAAGGTCACTACCAAGCTAAACACCAAATTGGTGTATGAGACTCCCTTGTTTGGGAGACAAGGGATCATTATTATTATCATTATTATCATTATTATTGTTATCATCATCATCATTATCATCATTATTATTATTATTATTAAAGAAGATCTAAGAAACCCATGTTACAAGTGGTAGATATCTTAATAAAGTTTTAAATTTAAACTAAGTGAGAAGAACTCGAAAAACTCTAAGAAGGTGATTCATCACATTATAATAGTTGTTGAAAAGCATTATAACATCATTGAGTAGATCATTTATAAATACAACAAAAAAGTTATCTACACATTGAACCTCTAATGAATAAGTGTATGTGGCGACCCATGTGCAAATCTCATATGCTATATTGTGTCCTTTTACAACAATTGTTATATTGGAATAGTAACGAGTTTCAAGGAAAGATACACATAAACAAATACATGGGAATAGTCGAGGAATCTTCGAAATGTAAACCAATGTTTTGATGTTGATACAAATAAACAAATACATGGGAATAATCGAGGAATATTCTAAATGTTACCCAATGTTTTAATGTTGTGAAAGAATTCTTCACTCTTCAAGCCTTAATACTGGGAAAAAATAATGATTGATCAAGTAAGAAAATATGCCATTCTGAAGAGAGGAAAATGTAAACGAAGGAGGTTCCTAGTTGACTATAATACCTAAATGGTGACGTCAGTGGACTTATAAAACCTAAATTGTGACGTATGAACGCAAACTGTTTATACCTAGAACAAGAGCGAAAGAAAAAACGTGCGCTCGCAGTTTTCAAGAATAGTTACAACCATAAATATCATATAATCACCCGAGGTTTTTCCATCCCACTCATTTTACTTCCTGCAAATTCTCAGCCAGAGTTCATTCGATTTCATCACCAGTCGCCCATTGAGGTAATTGATTCATACTCCTGCATCTTGAATATCTGGTTTTAATTCATTAAGCTTTTATCATAGCTTGGGAATTTCCTTGTCGCCCACTGACATCGTTGATTCACTACTCATTGATTCACTGAGATCATTGAATATCTGGTTTTAATTAATTGAGCTTTTATCACAGCTCGAGACTTTCCTTATCCACATAAGTAAGTTCCATGGATCTTGCTATGGACGTTTATATTCCAGAAGACTGTGAAAATCCGCTACAACAGAAATATATCGATGCAGAGTCGGGATGGGCACGTTTCCTTGAAAGATAAAGATATTAAGGCCGTGGATGACAAAAAAATCTTGCCACCAGACGATAAGAATCTTGCTAGTAGTAGTCGTAGCAGCGTTGGGCACTGCAGCATCTTCAAGGAGGACATACTTTTCAATTGTTTCACTCCATAAACTCATGCCCCCAAAATACCTACTGAGATGGGAAGACAGGAAAAATTCTTACGTTTTTATGATTCTCAACAACTGATGGTATCTTTTTTATTGCTTTCCTTCCGATTTCGTTACATTGCAGTACTTTCAATAGTTTCTTAGTTCATATTGTAAAAGCAGCACTGATTCATTTAGATCCGATAGGTAAGGAGGACTTAAGTGTATCTGATCCATGTAAATTGAATATTGCTTATGTTATCCAGTGTGGTTAGATTAATGTAATGATAATAAATACATATTCTGCCATGTACGTAAAGTTAGTGGCATGATCCTCTAAGTCTGCCTCCTGGAAATTAATAGAGTTTCAAGAATATTTATTTATAGTTTTTTAGGCAGATTGATAAAGTTTAAAGAATATTTATTTATGTTTTTTTGTCGGGCATATCAATGTTATATAAAGTTTAAAATTGACTGGTAAAGTTTACGGAAGTAGACATATCCTACTCCCTTGGATTTGAATTTGTGATCTTTTACGAAGAAACAAGTGTTCTTCACCATTAAGGTCACTCAAGCTAATTTTCAATATAATTATTCAAAAAAATTAAAATAATAAATAATTTACTTAGTTTTCTGAAGTTAAATTGTAACAAGGTATTTTATATATCATTGTTTTTTTATATTGGTCAATTTTTATAAGCTAATTTTAAAAAAAAATTGAATTATTAAATTTGTTTACTTGAGAAAAGTTTCATGCTTACCAAGTTAAACTGTAACATGGTTTTTTTTTTTTTTTAAGGATATAAGTTAAACTGTAACATGGTTTTTTATTTTATGAGTAAGTTAATTGATTTTCATAAATAAAATTACAAATTTCAATATAATTGTTTAAAAATAAATAAATTAGTTTACTTAGTTTCCTGAAGTTGAAACCAAAGTTAAGTTATAATATGATATTTTATATATCACTAATCTAATAATAGTAATTCAACTTTCACTAATTTAATTTAATATATCACTAATCTTACCACGGATGTAAGAATTTTTTTCTTAATCGACCCCAGAGGAACGCGCTTGGTCAGGTAGGGAACAAGTTCCCTTTGCATAGTCTACATGCCAGTGACCAATTGAGGCATATATCACTAGATTAGGTATTTTTATATATCATAGGTATTTTTATATATCATAGGATCCCTTTCCAATTGTTTTGGTAACTTTAACAATGACTAAATGGAATGGAATAGTGTGTATTTAGTAGATAGTCATGATTAGTTAAAACAATTTTTCAATTTTTGAGTATGACTTAAATTATTTTGATGAGTTAGTTTTTAAATTTAAAATAAATTTTCAATACAAGTTTATTATTATAATTAACTAGTTTTTAAAATTAATTATCTAAAATTTAAAAGCAATTCTTAAGTATGATTTTTAACTATTTTAATTAAAGTAATTCTTAAAATTAATTGACAAAAACTCTTGGGAGTATGGTAATGTACCCTTTTAGATAAATGGTTGAACAAATTTTGTTTATACATGATGGTACAATCATTTTATTGATAAACATTAAACTTAGAGTTCTAAACATTAGACACTTTTTCCTACTTTGAAAAAAAAATGACAAGAAAATTCTGAGAACCCATGCTCACTAGACATGACACATGGAAAAGTAAAGTGGATGTGCTTGCTTAATTTTCAAACCATGGGCACATTGCCTTCTTCACATAGTAGTCTGTAGAAATACACTATAAAATGATGAGCTCTAAAAATATTTTAATGATGAACCTTAATTCCATCCCATATGTGGTGGAGTAACACAAGTCATTCATTGCTTCTTCAAGTTGCCACCCTTTGGAGATAGGAGAGATGCTCGAACTTACTTGAATATGAATCTCCCAAGTTGCAATCTAGGCCCTCTCTTGAAAATGTTGACTCTAGCAAGCACCTAATAAAACTACAACCTAATAAAACTATAGTACTTAGGTAGAACATAGAAAAAATCCTGCAAGATATGGTTTTTCAAATTCATTAGGCTTTGACTCAATGTTGCATTTTTAATTTTCTAAACCATAATCTTCAATAGAAATGGTGAAGGTTATATAACACTGGAACTTTGGCAATGCATGATGCTTTAATAGAGAAATAATGATCATCCGGGAACCTAGTGAAATCAAGATCATAGTCTTTGATCTCCTTCAAACAAAACAAAATAATGTGTGTTTGAGTACAATTGACAAACCTTAAATACTGATACACCTTCTTGTGTTTATGTTGAAATCAAGATATATCCCTGATATCATTTTAAAATATTGAACATGACTTACCTGGAGTCTTTGAGTTTTTGTCTAAATATATAAGAAGTAGTGACAACATAAGCAACCAAAAGGTTGTGCTCTTCAATGCACACATAAATATAATCACACAGATCTACTACATAAAGTACGAAATTCCATGAAACTTCTTTCCTTGATGTATTTAAAGTACAAAATTGCATGTAACTTCTTTCATTGAGTTCTTACTTGAAACTTGAACAACGATTTAGTTTAGTATCTATCAAGTTGAAGGACTTCAGAATTTATCGATGTGCTCAGAGATTTTTCAATTATGATAGTTGGTAGTGGAGAATCCAATGTCTCATTTGGAATCATGTATGTAGGGTTTTCAACTGCCGAATGCATCGTGTTAAATAGATCATGTAATCATATTGTAAGGGTGTGGAATATTCCACTATATGTTCATTTTCCACCCATTTGGTATCATCAAAAGTGAAAATCCCAGTGGTAGTGGACATTTCTTCCCTTTTTATGGGTGAAACATGGATAATTATGTTTTCTTCTTACATACTATAAAGCCAGATCCAAATAACTTCGTTGCACCAAGAATCAAAGACTTCATCAATAATGTGGTTCATTGATTCAAGATGGTGGGTTGGTGGGATTCGTAATTTAAATGAATGTACTTGGAGAAAAAAATGTTCTCAGGGTTTACCACATCACAATCTTCCCCACAAGACGATCATTGTTATTGGAGTAAGCGATCACAAAGTGAACCTGTCATAGGTCCTCTACATTAGTGATGATGGCGGGCTTTGCTCCTTCCATGGAAACCATGACCAAAACCATGGAGCCCAAATGGATTCCCACCACTCTGACACAAATAACCTCAAGAGGTCCCATGACTTTCTTTTTTCACTACCGCGGCTTCTTGTTCCACATAATGATGAAGCCACCATTGAAGATGGGATCTTTGTCCAAGCTGAGACCAAAGATAAACACTTTTCGATTTCAATGAATAGGGTTTTTGGAAAATCTCGTGTGACTATCATATATGTCAATTACTAAAAAAAATTGGATATACTTATTAAAATTTTTACAAAAGTTTATCAAAAATCTAATTTAAATCACTAGATACCCTGTATTATCTTCCTTTGATACATTATAAAAAAGAAAGTACCCTATATTATACTCTTTTAATACATTATAAAAAAGAAGGGATCTAAGAAACCCATGTTACAAGTCTTAGATATCATACTAAAATTCCAAATATAAGCTAAGGTGGGAGGGACTCTAAAAAAAAAGTGGTTCATCACATTAGCACGTTGGTTGGTTGAAAAGTATCATAATATCATTGGTTAGGTCATCTAGGAGTACAACTTAACTACACATGACACCTCATCTCCTAATGAATACAATACAGGGGTTAACCACACATGACAGCTCTAATGAGTAGGTGCTACATTGTGCCCCTTTGCAAAAGTTGGTACCCATAAGATTGGGAAAATATACAAATAAACAATTACATAGGAATAATCGAGGAATCGATGTAACCTAATGTTTTGATTTTGTGAAAGAATCCTCCACTCTTAAGCCTTAATAATAACATACTCTTAAGCCTTAATACTAACATACCGATATTCCGATTGATTCGGCATGTCCCAAGGAATTAATATAATACTGGACCATTAACTTAAAAAATGAAAAAAAAAATTATTGATCAACGAACAAAATATGCCATTGAGGTAATTAAAGTATGAAAATGTAAAACAAAATATGCCATTAAAGTAATTAAAGTATGAAAATGTAAATGAAGAAGGTTCCTTGTGGAGTTATAATAGCTAAATTATGACGCGTGAACTGTTTATACCTACAACAAAAGCGAAAGAAATGACGTCCACTCGCAGTTTTCAAGAATGGTTTCAACCATAAATATCGTATAATCACCCTCGGTTTTTCCATCCCACTCGTTTTACTTCCTGCAAATTCTCAGCCAGAGTTCATTCAATTTCATGACCAGTCGCCTATTGAGGTAATTGATTCATATTCCTTTATTTTAAGTCTTCCTGTATCTTGAATATCTGGTTTTAATTCATTAAGCTTTTATCATGGCTGGGGACTTTCGTTATCTGAGACAAATAAGTCGATTTCATCAACCGTCGCCCACTGACATCATTGATTCATTACTCATTTTTTTCAAGTCTTCCAATATCTTGAATATATGGTTTTGATTAATTGAGCTTTTATCACAGCTCGGGACTTTCGTTATCCGACATAAGTAAGTTCCATGGATCTTGCTATGGACGTTTATATTCCAGAAGACTATGTGAAAAGCCGCTACAACAAGAGAAATATATCGACGCAGAATCGAGAAGGGCATGTTTCCTTGAAAGATATTAAGGCCGTGGACAAGAAAAAAATCTTTCGACCAGACAATAAGAATCTTGTTCGTAGTAGTCGTAGCAGCGTTGGAGACTGTAGCAACTTCAAAGTGGACATGATTTTCAATTGTTTCACTCCATAAACTCATGCCCCCAAAATTGTAATCTCATGTTTACCTACAGTACAGAACCCCCAAAATTGTAAGAATCATAAAAATTCTTACGTTTTTATGATTCTCAACAATTGATGGTATACTTTTTACTGATTTCCTTTCGATTCCGTTACATTGCAGTACTTTTAATAGTTTCTTAGTTCATATTGTAAAGCAGCATTGATTCATTCAGATCAGATAGGTAAGAAGACTAAGTGTATCTGATCCATGTAAATTGGATATTGCTAATGTTATCCAGTGTGGTTAGATTAATGTAATGATAATCTCTGCATATTCTGCAATGACTCGTGCACTTAAACTAATTGGCATAATCCTCTAAGTGTGCAGCCGTCTGCAAATTATACATACAGCAGCATTCTCTTCTTCATCAATACAGAGTTTCAAGTTTCATAAATATTTATTTATGGTTTTTTTGGGCAGATCATACACGGTTTTTAATTTTGGATAAATCTATTGATTTGATTCATTGGTCAATGTTCAAGTGAAGATTTTCTTAAATCAATTGATTTGATTCATTGGTCAATGTTCATAAGCGAAGATTTTCTTAAAGTTGAATTTGTTTAAAAAGTTTCCCGCATATCCAGTTAAATTGTAACATGGTTTTATAACATGGATGCGTTGTTGTCATTCTCATCGACAAAACGATAAAATTTAAAATATAATAAAAATTCTATCGTCTAACCATCTGCCTTGCACCCGCGGCTTACTAAGGAGCTATTGCCTTGGAGTACTCCAATATTCATATGGAGGACCGTTGCTTAATTTTTAAACAATGGGCATATTGCCTTCTTCACATAGTAGTATGTAGAAATACACTGTAAAATGATGAGCTCTAAAAAGCTTTTAATGATGAACCCTAATTTAATTCTATTCCAGCTGGGGTACAGTAACACGAAACGGTCACTTCTTCAAGTTGCCACCCTTTCGAAATAGGAGAGATGCTCGAACGAACTTATTTGAATCTGAATCTCCAGAGCTGCAATTTGCGCCCTCTCTTGAAAATGTGGACTCTGACAAGTACCCAATAAAACTACAGTAACCAGGTAGAACCTGGAAAAACCAGGTAGAACCTGGAAAAAATTCTGCAAGATTTTCCTTTCAAATTCATTAGGCCTCGACTCAATGTTGCATTTTTTATTTTCTAAACCATAGTCTTGAATAGAATTTGGTTAAAGTTCTATAACACTATAACTCTGGCATGAAGGGGGCATAAGCACAAAAAACACATAGTAAATAACAAACAAAAATTGTATTGCTCAATCTCAATGATATGCTTACATCGCCATGTTTTTATAGATAGTTTGGAAGAGTCTCTAAGGTTTGGAGCTTTCACGAAATCACTAGAATGTCGGTGGAAAGTTCTGGAGTAGTCATGAAAGGCCGTGGAGGAACAA
Source organism: Picea sitchensis (assembly GCA_010110895.2). Taxonomy (NCBI): domain Eukaryota; kingdom Viridiplantae; phylum Streptophyta; class Pinopsida; order Pinales; family Pinaceae; genus Picea; species Picea sitchensis. The sequence continues at coordinate 83,633 of SNQJ01S0003210.1, forward strand.
TAACCAGTGGTTGAGTAGAAGGTTTTGTTTTAATGGTGGTAGGTAGAAATTAACTTCTTCCAACACTCCCCCTAATTTCTACTACTAATTACATTAATATTTACAATTCCCAATGCTTCTCTCAAATACTCAAATTGGTCTTGCCCCAAAGCCTTTGCAAGTTGCTCCTTTGATCTGCAATGTCTCCTCCTTAACGAATACATGTCTTGGTTAGGTCTTTATCTAAGTCATGTCATCATCTTCAATTTCTATCTTCATATGGTTGAGCTTCCTTCAATGTGCTCCCATTACAATGCTCACATCAAATGGTTTCTTTACTAGTGGTTTTAGCTGACCATGAACCTTTGATTTACACCGCACTCTCTTGGGATTTCTTCACTAGGAGTTTCATCCTCAAACATCAAACATTTTTGCTTCTTTTGTACCTGCTTAATGCCCGAACTTTTGCATCTTCACTTTGCACATAGATCCATCTACCGAGATACATGGATACCATCCCGCAAGTTCTCTAGGTATCATTTTCATGTACATGGTTCATCAATACATTAGACTCATTTAGTCATAACTTGGTCCCAATCAACTCACAGTCTGAGATTACTTAATCTCACATTCCTCCCCTTAATCGAAGATCTAACTTCTCCGATCACCATCAAACTTAGATACGAGTACACCTACCACCCTGTACCTACCTAGTGGTTAATTCCACAGCTTGATGTCACATCCACTCTTTATGCCTAAGAGGTATACACTGTACATGATAACTTGCCTTTCCTATGGCTAAACTTTACAACACTGGAATATAGCTTGCCACCTATGGCTAAACTTTACAACTTTGGACCAACAACCTCTTGGGGAACATAGTTTGCCTATGCCTACGGCTAAGCTTTACAACTCAAAACCTCTAGGGTGTCGGGTACTACCGATCATGCACCCCTTACAACATATATGCATCATTTCATCTCAGGTACAAAAATTCCACATTCTAGACCCATTACATATGAACCCATTCAATATGCTCAATAAACCCATTGCTTATTATCACTATACATGTCTTAACACAACATATGCCAAATATTATCCACTTCTGAAAAAGTGAGTGCATAGGCTTTGTATGCCTCTATAAAGAATGCAAACAGCGCTGCAAGAAGTCTGCCAACTCCAATTTGATATCACACATGACTCATAGACTAACACTCCAATAAGACATTTTACTTTCTCCATCACAAGACAAAATGACTCATAGACTAACACTCCAACAAGACATTTTACTTTGTGAAAGACATTTTACTTTCTCCATCACAAGACAAAAGAAGAACATTACCTGTTCCTCTATTCTTCAAGCAAAAATTCCATTCTGAACATAACCTGGAATTATGACAGTCCAGCACACCACATCCCGTCCTGAGATTTTGTCAAACACATATCCAATTTTGATAATGTGGGCATGCAGATTTTTACCTTCGGGGAGAGCCTCCATCTTCGTGCATTCTTGCAGCATAGAAGCATATATATTTATGGACAGTATTGAAAAACTAAGCGCATCCTTTAAATGCCCTTCCTTGCAGAGTACATTAATGCCTTCGACAGAGCTAGAATTCTCCATGGTGATGAGAAATGGTTCTTCCCAAGCTCGAAATGGTCCTTCCTTGAGTGCATCCTCTCCATATTGATCATAAATATCTCTTTTCACTAAGTACCTTAAGTTCCTTAAACTTCCGTTGTTCAGCCAATCAACTTTTGGAGCTTTGATTTCCTCCATAAGAGACTCCCTCATATCTATTTCTGATCACAGCCTCATCCAACTCGTTCTTTCCTTGTCATTTTTCTCCACCAAGCACGCACTGGAATTTTTCCCTGTCAGCAAATAATTTCACGTACGCTTGCGATTTGAACTATATTCATCGATTCTCTGCGATTCTTGAACCAATATTAGCAGGCCTCAACTTCATTAGAGCACAACGGCATTGAACACAACAACTCATCTTTTGACTATTTGAACAAACTGGGATCTTCTCCAACATGCGGTTCTACCTCCGACTGCACATCTTCATTATAGACAGCATAGCTATCAAATCTGTGTCTGCCAAAACCTCATATTCGACCTGCACTAGTAGACCCACTACGCGCAGACGATTCCACTAGCAATTGCACTGGTTGTAGTCAACTCTTCTCGGTTGCCATTGATTCCATTCGCACTCAATCTTTCGCACAGGGCGACAACTTCTCAGCATCTGTCTACCTCAGCATTGTGCGGATCTCCTCCACTCATCTCTCCAGTGCTGGGCGATTCCTCTCAGGATCCTGGGCCCTCCCGTGAGGGAGTGAGGCCCAGATCCAAGCTCTGATACTAAATGAAGGGGTAGAAGCACAAAAAACACACAGTAAATAATAAATGAAAATTGTATTGCTCAATTTCAATGATATGCTTTCATCGTCATGTTTTTATAGATAGTTAGAAAAAGTGTTTTTATAAAATCATCATGTTTTTATAGATAGTTAGAAAAAGTGTTTTTATAAATAGTTTGGAAGGTTTGGAGCTTTCACAAAATCACTAAAATGTCGGTGAAAAATTCTAGAGTATTCATGAATGAGTGAAAGGTTATGTTTTAATAGTGATAGGTAGAAATTAAAGTATTCCAACATGGCAGCACAGAATGTTCTAATAAAGAAATATTCATCATCATCTGGGAGCCCTGTGAAATCAAGAATCAAGATCATAGTCTTTGGACAATTACTTCAACAATCATATTCTTTGGACAATTACTTCAACTTTGACCCAATTGCGTTAGAAAAATTAAAGTGAAAATATTTTATGATCCTTTATAATTAAAAGTGAGAACACAACGATGATATTATTAAAAAAAAATACAATGTGTTTTTCAGTTTAATTGCCAAAACAGGAGGAAGCGTACTAATACACCTATCTGTGTTTATGTTGAAATCAGGATGTATCCCTGATATCGTTTTTAAAATTTTGAACATGGCTTGAGACTCTGATTTTGTCTAAATCTATAAGAAGCAGTGACAACATAAACAACTAGAACTGCAAAAAAGTTACACTCTTCAATGCACACATAACTATCATAACATAGATTCACTACGTAAAGTAGTGAAATGGCATGAAACTTCTTTTCTTGATGTATTTTTTAAATGGGTTCTTTGATACCAATAGAAAACAAATAGGCCTGACTTCAAAACAGGTGAATAAAATAGTTAAAATTGATTTCGATACTAGGATATTGGTTTTTTGCAACACTGGGTAAAATTTTATTGTACATATACCAAATCTGAACTTTTAGAAGATGCATCTTCTCTACAAAGCTCAGTTCCTATTTGTCGGATACAATTTACATAACTTAAAAGAGAGAAAGGTCTTTGAGATCTTACTTGAGACTTGAACAATGGTCTAGTTTAGTAAATCAAGTTGCAGGCCTTCGGAATTTATCGATGTGCCCAGATTTTGTTCGATATGATAGTTGCTAGTGGGGAATCCAATGTCTCATTTGGAATCATGTATGTAGGGTTTTCAACTTTCGAATGCAGAATGCATCCTGTTAAATAAATCATGTAATCATGTTGTAAGGATGTGGAATCTTTGGCCATATGTTCATTTTCCACTCATAATTCTGCTTGCTCCTTACAGACTATACAGCCACTTCCAAAGAACTTAGTTGCACCAAGGATGAGAGACTTTATCAACAGTCTGGTTCATTGATTCAAGATGGTAGGCTTCAGAATTTAAATCAATACGCTGGGAGAAAAACATGTTCTCAGAGTTTACCACACTATCGCTTCACAATCTGCCCCACGAGATGGTCATTGTTATTACAGTAAGCAAGCAATCACAGAGTGAGTCCTCCACATTAGTGATGATGGTTCGCTTCGTTCCTTCCATGGCCGAAACCATGGTGCCCAAATAGATTCCCACCAGTCTGCAACAATAACCTCCAGAAGTCCCATGAGGGACTTACTTTTTTCACTACGACGGCTTCTTGATTCACATAATGATTAAGCCATCATTGAAGATGGGATCTTTGTCGAAACCAAGACTAAAGGAGGTGATTCCCATGTCTGGGTTTTCTTAGAAGAGCGTTTTTGGAAAAGCTCGTGTGAGTATCAGGTATGCTGAATACGAACAAATGAACATAATATGTAGTCGACATGGATAAATCTTTTGAATAACAAAATTGAAAGCACCCAAATTGAGTCAAATGAGAGTGGTTTACCTACTATATTATTCTCTACCTCCTCTGTGCAGAATAAAATTCCGATGCCAAAGACCTCAAGTCGACCGAGCATTTTCTCCTTCTCCTCACCTCACTTTGAAATGGATACGGGAAAAACAAAAATTGTAGGGAGATGGACACAGTGTTCATGGCGAAGCTTGATCTGTAGGGATAGGTTCAGATGAGGAGCAATAAGAAGGTGAAGAGGGGCATGTTGCCATGTTAGATGGATGGACGGTCAAAATTCTCCTGATGGTCGTCCCATGCAAATTGACGGGAAAGGGAGCGTCTTTATGTCCTACCAAAGCATAAGACTCACCATGTGGAAATACATTAAAATATGATCTTCTACAATGTAATATGTATTATACAAATTTAGGGCTGGTTGTGATTCCATCACCGTGAGATATAATAAGATTTCAAAAGCAATAATATTGCAGTGTTTAACACATTAACTTATCATTATTTTAAGTTTCTCTAATAATATTGATCATAAAATTGATCAAATATAAAAAAAATGTTTACCTAATATTTCTTTAATTTTGAAGAATACAAAGTCTCAAAATGAGGTTTTATGTAGTTTATTATAACATCCAAATGCTACTCTACCATGAGTCCCATTCACAACTCATTCCAATGAAAAATATGTATAAGTATGGTTGAAGTTCATATTTTATAAAACCTAGTCATACTAGAATCACTCTCATCTCTCATGTCTACAAATTTATCAATATTTCACTTTATTATGAGTTAATTTATTTTATATTTGTAATTTAATATTTTATGTTCTAAACAATGTTTACAAATTTATCAACATTTCACTCTATTTACATTAGTTAATTTATTCTATATTTGCAATTTAACATTTTATATTCTAAAGAGTAAATTCAAGTGAAATGTAGTTCAAACTTTAAATTTAAATTAGAATATAAAATAAATATTTTTCATAAAAATAAGACCAAATAATCACATTATATTTGTTTCTAACATTTCATGTTTTAAAGAGTAAAGTCAAGTAAAATGTAATCCAAACTTTAAATTTAACTTGGAATATGAAATAAATATTTTTCATAAAAATAATACTAAATAATAACACTTTATTGGTTAATATGTATAACCATGACTAAAGTTCATATATTATAAATCCTATTCATATTAAAATTAGTCACATGTTTACAAATCCATGGATATTTCACTCTATTATTAGTCAATTTATTCTACATTTTGCAATCTAATAAGTTCTAAAGAGTGAAGTTAAAGTGAAGTCAAGTTAAATGTAAGTCCAAATTTTAAATCCAATTTGGAATACGAAATAAATGTTTTTCATAAAAATAAAATCCATTATTATAGATCAAATAATAACAATGTATTGTTAGTTAATTTATTAGATATTTTCATTCCTGATATTTCAAGTGGCAAAGAGTTACTTGTAAAATCAATTGTTCTCTATACTTCAAATTTAACTTCCACTAATAAATGTTTTTTTCACAAAATTAAAACCTATTATTATACACCAAATAATGACAATGCAAAACTCTTGTATAACTTCTATATATGTGTGTGTGTGTGTGTGTATTTTTTCAAGTCAACTTATGGTGCTCAAAATCTTTACCTCAACATAGAATGAGGCTTTGTTGAGAAGTGAGTTCTTTTTATAGAGATTATGATCATGACCTTCACATAAAATGAGATGGTGGTGAGAGTTTTCGAGGCTTCAACTTCAAATCTATGACACAAAATGACTATGATTATAACTATGTTTGGGGATCCTTGAAATACTTCTCTTACATACATACTTCTTGATTTAAAGATATTAATGATATTGCAAATACCATTTTCACTCAAAAAATTGAAAGAATATAAATTCACAAGCATGAAATTGGAGAGATTCAACATAGATACCCATATATAACCCTAAAAAAATGCATTCCTTAATTCAGAGGCATCAAGCTTTTTGATATGTCAATAAAAATGTGGTGCTTGGGCCTAGTTCTTCTAAAAGACAATCTGTCTCAAATTCCCTTTCTCGAGGAATGAACCAATGCATCAATTTCTAAAACTAATGTATTTTTCATATCAAAATCATAATAAATACATTCTATATAAAATCAATTTAAAGTCTTACAACATATATCATATCATGTCCAACATATATCATATCATGTCCTTGTAATTCATGTAGTTCACAATTCCAATTGTACATGTAAAGAAATCTATTGCTGGCTTAAGAAAGAAAATCCCTGCCTAACCTCTCTATCCTGAGCTTTGGGGTCTGAACCACTATTGAAAAGCAAACTAGTTTAGTTTAGATGGATAGGTGGAAGCACCGAACGGAGACATAGATAGAAGCTTCCATTCTTCCCCGCCCGGCTTTCTTAGAAACATTACAAGATAGTGGTCCTCATTTCTTATATAACATATGTTATATTATAACATATGTTATAATATAACATATGTTATATATTAAAAGAAAAAAATGTTCCTAAAATACTATACATGCCCACATACACAATTTAAAAAAAAAAAGAATTTCCCAATACTTTGCACAATACATTAACAAATAAATTAATAAAAAATACGAAAAAATAAACTATTGCATATGCCCACAAACAAATTCCCTAAAAAAACCATTAAAGATCTTTTAAAGAATGACCCAATACTCCATGTACTACACTACCAAATAAATATGTACTACCCTACCAAATAAATTAGTCAAGAGAACAAAAAGAAAAACATGAAATCCATAGATTGAAAAACCAACATGAATAAAGTTTAATTGTTTAAGAATAATAAAGTTTAATCTTTTAAGAATAATAGAAATCACTAATTGTGTCACAACACTTTACATAAAAGAGAGAATAATACCAGTAACATGTTACAACTTTAAGCGAATGTTGGTTGGGTTGTGTGTTGTGTAAATACCACTCATTGTCTTGAAATTGAAACCAAGCAAGCTCCTCCTTGTCATCTATCATCTCGCCCTTGCCAAAGGTTCTTCGATTGGATGATGTCACATTAATTAAGGAACCATAAAATCAAACTCTCTTCCAAAAGCCTATTGAATATTCCAATGCTTGTTTGCCTTGTAACTATGGGCTTGGAAGGTCATTTAATTTACATGAGGTTTTCTAGGGTATTTGATTGTCTTTCTTGGAAGAGACATGTGTAGCCCAAGCACACCCCACTCAAAACACATTTCCTTATGCACATCCCACAACCATGATTGTGGCATAAAGAAAAATATAATTTCTAACCCACATCACAACCAAACCACTAGCATTAGCGGAACTAGATTTGTTGTAGGGGCACGAGTCCTTCCACTCTCGTTGAAGCTCAATCGTACAAGCTACATTTCGATGAGCTTAGATTCTTTAGGTCTTACTCTCTAGATAGACGATGGGGATGCAAAAATGGCCACGAACATATAAACATCCCATCTTTGGAATTAGGTTTCATAATGAGAAAATGCCTTACGATATAAATATGTTTTATATGTATCCTAGATGGGGTATGGTTTCACGGAGGGAAAATTTAAAGTAAGTTATAGGGAAGTTAACCATGATTTATGTATTTTTCATTCATTTTAATTTCACTCAAGATTCATAAATAACACTAACCTATAGAAAGGGTATAGTGATAAGTCAACCCAAATATGGTTCAAATATGGAAGTATATGGTTAAATTTTCGAAAAAGTCTCCTTTGTATTGATGAAAGACTGGATATGGCCTTTGGCATATTGAGAGTGAAAATAAGGAGGTATGCGTGAAGCAAATACTGATATTAATGACTCTTATAAAAACTAAATTTTGGCAAAATAGAAGCTACCTTATGGTATCTCTTCTAGTTTAGTATAGTGATGTGATTAAATGACCCTATATAGGCATGGAAAGATGATCACTTGAACAGTATTGTTGTTGGCTTGAAGAAAGATGGGCATGCACTCCTCTTTGAAATGTTTGTACATGAATCAATCTATAAGGCGAGAGTTGGAAGCCTTAGACTAGCACCTATTTCTAAACTAGCTTATCCAAGCAACATAAAATTGATAAAATCAAAGTTGATCTAAGACCTTGAGAATCGACCTTAAGAAATATCATTTCATAAGAAATGATTTCATGCCTTTAGAAATAGAAATGACAGTAGAAAACAATGTTTCCCATTGTTGGGCAGCGGAAGAAAAACATAGCATAAAAAACCAAAGCATCTGTAAGCAAGATTAAACAAGAATAAAACTGAGAACAACAATCATACGATTGACACAGTGATTTATGTGGAAACCCAATGCAGGAAAAAACCACGGGAAATGATATTCGGTATTCTTATTATTCAAGGGAGAATTACAATAGCCAATCTCAGACATACAACAATCCTCTCCTCACACACACTCTGCTCTCTACACACATTGCACTCTCACCTCTATGGGTATGCTCGTATATATAGAATCTCTTAAACAATTAGACTAACTGATTATAATTAGATCCACCAGTTACACAATATGTCCATAGAAGAGTGCATGCATGCACATTCCTAATATAGTTGCATGCATGTGCATGTGACCGCATGGGAAATTTGTTGGCATGTTTCCAACAACCATGCAGTTTTTTTTGTTTTTGGGCCATTTTTTTAAGAGAAATGACCATTGTTATTCAATTGATGGTAACAAAGGGTATCGTATGGTTACCAATATGATAGGTGATCAATTGATTTGACAACGCAACTTAAAAGATTTTTTATTTCAATACATCCCATCATCAACAAATGTTTTGAAGGGTAGGTGTTATTTTTGGAGTAGTGTATTCATGTAGAAAACATTCCTTTTGATGGTCAACTTGATGGAATTCTTCAATGCAATATTGTGATTTTGACCATCAAATGTTTCAATTTTGGAAATTTTGACACTACAAATGAATTTCTAAAATGTCATTCCCATTGGAACAACTCCATACTACAATTTCAACAATCAAAATGTGTAATCCTATCCTATCAAGTTTGTAAACAAAATTCACTTGAAAATAGAGTTTGTTTGTTACACAACTAGTCTATTTCATTAATTTCAAATTTATTTGAAGTTGAAGGGGTAAACATTTCATTAAAAAATTGTTACACAAATTATTACTTTTCCTATTTTTATGGACTTTAACTTTTAGAATGGGTACCCTTTGAAAGAGTTCCGAAAAACAAAGTATGCTTGGAAAAATAATACTCTTTCAAATTGAATTTTTGCATGAAATAAATAAGAATTTTGTATGTTATTTGTGAGACTACCCAATATAATAAGTATGTGGAGGCACACAATCCTCATTTCTCATCATTCAAAATAAGTTATGGGATTCTATCTCTTTAACCCCAATTTCATTAAATTTGGATTAATTCTAGTATAATCCCATTTGAAGGTAGGTTAAAATCAATCTTTTTAAAGTCTAAAATTAGGGTTTCTAAAGTGCAAAATACAGTTCTATAAGTGCTAATATCATATCCTTAAATTGCAAAGCTGGATTCGATAGTTGCATTTTCAAACTCTGATTTCGCACTTTTGGAATCTAATATTGGTACTTTCAAAATTTGATTTTTCACTTTTGAAAGATGATATTGACACTTTCGAAATATGATTTTGCACTTTTGGAATCCAATATTAACACTTTAGGAAATTGAGTTTGCAATTTTGGAATATGATATTGGCACATTCGAAACTAGATTTTGCACGTTAAACAAATCAAAATTTCACACAATTTTCTATCACATTTAATCTATATCATTCATAGCTTTTAAATTTGGTTACAAATTGAAATTGCTCCATGTACAATACTTGTATGATGATTTAGCCACTTTGATAAAAACCTAGCTGCCATGCTAATATCTTCAGGTCATATGGCCATGGCTTCGATGTTAGGAGGGGGGATCCTCCCCCTCCTAAGGTTGATGTTGATGATCCAACTACCTTTTTTTCCCATGTCTCTTCCCTAGAGAAATCTATTAAGAAGTCACAACCTTCTAGTTTGTCAATAAAATGGACCAAATTCCTAAGGTTAATATTCCATCTCCTTCATCTCGCCATATGGATCTAGTTCTTGCATAAAGAGGTCTAATAGGGAAATTTACTGGCATTTGGCCCTTTCTGAAATCAATGGATATTTGGGTTTAGAAGAATCAAATAGATTTGATCAAAGGAAATCTTACCTATTATTTTTGTGGTAGAGGGTTTTATGCCTTCCAATTTGAAGAAAAAGAAGATCATGATTGGAGATTTCAAAATGGGCCTTATTTTTTTGGAACTCATGGAATGCATCTCAATCATTGGACCCCAGACTTTGATTTAGACCTTGAAACTCCTTCAACTATTCTTGTATGGGCACACTTGCCCCATCTTCCACTTCACTACTACGAAGAAGAATCTTTGAGGAATATTGGAAATACATGTGGAAAATTCATTAATAAATCCAAGTAAAAGGTTGATATGTTTGCATGCACAAGAATATGCGTGGAGGTGGATCTAGAAAAGGGGCTTCCAAAGGCTTTTCTCCTCACCTTAGACAACTTGAAGCATGTGTATAAGTTGGACTATGAACTGTTTCTATTCAAATGAAAATCATATCATGTATACAATCACTTTTCCAATGACTGCAAGAAGAAATAACCATAATCGTCGTCAATAGTAGAAAAAGAATATCAATGGAAAATCACCAAGAAAAAAATTGGTACAAATCAAGGAACTTTTGTTATCTTTTGTCAAACTCACCCCTCAACCTCTAAGAAACCTATCCTAGCAAGTTCAAATCAACCCATCCCTTCTAGTTATCATTCAACAATCCTATCAGTACATAAGAATGTTACCTTAGTTATCATTACCACACAAATTTCAAATCTACCCAATATAACAAATAGGTATGATGTTCTTTCTTAGCCAAAGGTAGCATTTTTGTTAGAAGTGTTCATCCCCTTTATGAATGAGCATGCAGATTTAATCCCTATTATAACACCTCATGTGTTTTAGTAGCCCATGTTCTCAGAATCTCAAGTAGAGACCCTTCTAGCTTTAGATGAAGATCTCATTTTAGACATATAAGAAGAAATATATCATGTCATTGGAAAATCCTACTTGCAAACTAGTGGTGTAATGACTAGGAATAAAGCTTGGTATCATGTAGAGGAAGAGAAACCCCCAAAGAAGGTATGAAGTAATCCATCCAAAGACAAAATGGAGGAAACAACAAACAAAGAGAAATCTCTAAGTATCCAATCCATAATAGAGATTTCATTAGGGTTAAGGGTAATTTTTCATCCTTTGAAGAACAAAGGATCTTAAGTGCCACTAGATCTAGTAGGAGGCGGTTCCAAACCATTAAATGGTAAATAGTTATTGTGGTCTCCTAGAACTGCATAGGCCTAGGTAGTAGATTCAAAGAAAAATCTCTAGGAGATTTGATAAAATCTTAAAAGATAGTTATAGTCCTCATCTAGGAGACTATTGTTGTGGCTTTTTTTCCACTTGGGTGAGAAAAAACAAGACACTTAGTTTCCTTGTCAGGCCAGCAAGACGATACAAAATTTGGTTAGTGGATTAGTGGATCAACCAAAGAGAAAACAAGAAAAGAAATAACAAGGAAATAAAAACCAAACTAGGCATACATAGAATATTCAAATAAAAACTTGCAAAGGAGACAAAGAAATAGCTACCAATAGGATTGATCCTCGAATTGATAACACCGGCTAGAAGAAGTATGAGAATTTATGAGTCCCCTCTTCCTCCTTGGGAGGGCTCTTGAGTCCCCCAAATACAAATCTCTCTTTCTTCTAAGAATGGAAATACAATGGTGAAGACTTGATTGTTGAACTTCTCAAGAGGTGAGAAGAGTAACACTAGTTATGAGTTCTCAAATAGCTCTAAGAGAACGATGGCTTCTCTAAAACCAATTGAACAAGATAAAAATACTTAAAATTATTTCCTTTGTTTGCATAGCTTGGTCATGTATTTATAGGACCAATGCAATACTTTTCATAAATTTATTGTAGTGTGAATGGGAGCCCTTTGAAGGTACTACCCATCCTTTTAGTATCCCTAAAGATATATTTTGAGCCGATTTTGGAGTCTTATCATGGTACACTTCAACCTGGAAGTGGTTTAGTCTCGACCAAATACATTAATGTGTCATTTCCACATTAACACGTGTTCCTATGGAAACATCCACGTAGACCGCGAGTTTTCTCATTCAACATTGTGTTGGATCCTGCAAATGTGTGCAAGCAAGCTTTGGGGAGTTTGTGCTGAAATTCAAGTACTATCTATATAGTTTTGGTTGCTTGTTGGATAGGTTCGGTAAATGCTTGAGGTATGTTGATTGATGTGTTGTGCTGGTACTTTTTTCAACCATTGCTTGTACTGTTGTGAATTTTTTTTTGGTGATAACAGATGCCTTCTGATGTGTGAGGTTAGGATCATACCTATAACTGAGATACATCATTGTTTCTTGATGGTGATGTCATTATATAGAAGAGTTGCATACTTTGTATTGAGGAATTGGTAGAGAGATCTGACGGAGGGAGAGGGGAATAATATGTGAACCAAATGTTCTCCAGGAAAATAAAGTTTTGTACAAACTAGGTGGGCATGACCCATGCTCATGTCATGAAACCAAAATAGTATAATTGTAACTGAAAATTGTTGATGAAATGGATATCTTCATTGCCTTTGGGAGTGTCAATAACATAAGATGATTGTTCTGTTGAACGAACTGTCTCTGAATCGAGGAGTGAATATTTCAGAGGAATTGATGTCCTATTATATTTAGAGGTCTTTGATTGCTAGTGAAAACTGCAACGGTCGCATAGTAAGACCCATCATAACATGAAATTGTGTTGAGGTTGAATGTTATGGGGGTCAATGACATCAAAAAGTAGTGATGTCTCTTTCTGTGTCATCCAAGACTACTTATTAATGGTGGAATGAGAGACAAGATACTAACCCTCTCCTCGAAACTAGTGTTGATGTCGACATGTGAGCAGGCATGTATGAAAGAACCAAAGGGCTTCTTGACATCGATTTTATCAAAATGGTGTCATAAAATGTATGGAGGAAATATGAATGAACTGGTAACATGGAGGTAGTTTAGGATATATGAGACTCAATAAATTCCCTTGGTTGGGGGATATTGAATGATGGAAAAAACAATAAAACATGATCTCATGTTATGGGGACGACCAAATATTGGGTAAATTGTGTTGGATTAGTGATATTTCAAAGGGATGTAGGATAGGTCAAAATACAGAGGTTTGGGACAAGGATGTTTGTGATAGTCGGTATTTTGGCCATGGTAAGGATAGTTTTCATAGATGATTATGAAAGTGGGATGCCCAAACCAAGGGAGACATGGGTTGATGTGTGTCAAGGAAAACACACGCCATTGGCGATGATGGCCAACATCTATGAAATTGCTAAAAAAAAAATGTCCTTTATAAAATTACCAAATGAATAAAGAATAATTAGGTTGATTATACACATATAGAAACGAGTGCCCAGTGAAGTATGGCTTGGCCTACTTGGGGCACAAGTTTATAGGAATTGACTGATGAAGTGTGGAGGCTCCATGGGTGGGTTTCTATACTAGGTAGCTGAATGGAATATGTACTTGCAGATGGTAAATTGATGTTGGGTGAGATGGAGGGTTAATGACAATGCAGAGGTGCATTAAATGTAACCAGAACAATATGATTTGGGAATCCATCTTGGGTAGGCTACCAATATGATGAGAAGAAGTATGAGGATCAATGTCTCAGATAAAATACTATCAAGACTCCCAATCATAAGGGAAAAAACAGCATCATGAGTGTTGATTTTCCAAGGGGAAAATATATGTGGGGCAACTCATGTAGGTGAGAATGCTATCGATTGATAGTACTTGTGATGCAATGGAGGTGATGATACTGTAGATCTGGATGTGGGGATCCTAAGGGTAAATGTTGGGGGCATGACTGGGATATGAAACTGTTTACAGAGGGCTTGTTTGCATGTCAGTGTTTAACATATACTTGAAGGGGCCATGGGATGGCCATGAAAGAATGTGTTGGTTGTCTTCATAACAAGTACCTTCACACATAACGATCAAATACCCAACGTGAAAAATAGTTGATGATAAAGAACATGTAATAGTTAGTTGGTAATAATGCTAATGAGTGTGTGCACATGTGCCCGAGGCTAAGAGATGTCTCCCTGGGTTGTGATGTGATTAAGAGTGGAATTTTTCAAGTATAACCCATTGACTGGATCCTTGAGGGTGGCGCCTTCGAGGTGAGCCAAGATGTAGGCACCCTTAGTAAGACAATGGAAAACGATGAATGGACCTCGCCAAAGGGATTCAAATTTTTCATGGCCTAGGGTGTCATGAGAAATGTCGTAGGATAATACAAGGTCACCTTAGTTAAAGGAGCAAAGGTTAACTTGCCAATTAAAAATGGCTTTGGTTTGTTTCTTGGTTGCTTCATTGTGTTGTAAAGAGGATTGTTGATCCGCATTGAGAAATTCGAGAGTGAGTAACCATTGCTCCATTAGAGTGGCGATATTTCATTATATGGGGAGGATGAATTCAACCCCATGAACAAGGTGAAATGGTGTGAGACTGGTGGCAGTTTTGACTGTCGTGCGATATGCCCATAGTGTTGAAAATTCCATGTGGTGAAAATTGATTTTGTGTTTATCCACAATGCATTGTGATACGGTTTTGAGAACTTTGCTGACAACTTCAACTTGTCAATTTGAATGTGGGTAGTATGGTGAAGAAAATTCATGCGTAAACCCTAATTTGGAAAATAACTCTGTGAATACTTTGTTCTCGAAATTATTACCATGGTTTGACACTAGCTGGAAAGGGACTCTAAAGCGCGTAATGATGTGGTTAAATAAGATGTGGTGGCTTTTTTTCCATATTATTGAAAGTTTTCATGGCTTTGGCCCATTTAGTGAAATAGTAAAAAACGCTGACTATGTACTTATGCCCATTGTTGGATGGGGGGTTGCAAGTCATGAAATCAATACTCCATTTGCAAAAGGGGCTTGTTGTAATGACTGGATAGAGGGGAGAAAGAGGTTCTCTATCTTTATGTGCATACAATTGACATTTTTTTCAATGTTTGATGGCATAAATGTAGTCAGAGAATAAGGTGGACCAAAAGTAACCAGCCTAAAATTTTGTTTGTGCAGTGGACATGCCAGAGAGGTTGCCTCCACATGCATCACTATGGCAGTGATTTAGGATTGTTTCTACCTATTGTGTGGTGAGGAAATGATGGATTATATTGGCTTCCCCTCTGCAATAGATGACATATTCGATGAGGAGATATCGAAGGGCTTGATGACGAATGTGTCAACGATCTATTGGGAGAGATGAGGGCCAAATTTTGATGTGCGAAGGTACACGAGAATGTATTTGTACCATGGGTAATCATATGAGATGAAGAATAAGTGTTCATCTGGGAATTTCCCATTGACTGGTGTGTCATTTGAGTTTGTTGGGAGATACACAATTAGTTCTATGAGAATGAGGGATTTATTTATTTTGGGAGTTGTAAAATCTAGATCATATTCTTAACGGATGATGATCCAGTGGGTGAATTTTCTATTGATCTAGCGCCAAATGAGAAATTATTTCATTGGGTTAGATTCTACCACAACCTTGGTAGTTTGAAGCAAGATATAGTGGAACATTTTTTGGACTGTAAGGACAATTGCCAGGGATAACTTTTCTTCGTGATTGTACTTCAGAGGTGGCCCAGAGAGGTTCTTACTAATATAGTAAATGACGTGTTTGCGTTGGTCATCGCCTACTTGGAATAAAACTCCTACAACTGATACCTCTTAGGCGGAAAGATACAGGATGTAATCCCTATCAAAGTATGGAGGACTAATCAAGGGTGCTTTATTGAGTGCATATTTGAGGGAGTCAAAAGAATCTTGGGTATATTGATCCCAATGGAATGGGATATCACGTTGTAGTAGGCGCATGAAACCATGAGTGTGAATGGCATAATCATGAATTAATCGACATAGGAAAAATTCCTTTCCTTGTAAGCTTTGCAATTGGCACAAGTTCTTGGGGCGAATAATCTCATTGATTGCTTAGAACTTTATGGGGTTGACAGTGATTCCTTGTTGAAAGCCGATGAAAACCAATAAGCGTCCTGCTATGACACAAAAAATGCATTCGAGGGGGTTTAATCGAATGTTGTACTTGCAACATATTTGAAATACAAGTAAAATAAAGTAAAATAATATCTACATGGATTATAACCAATTTAATCTTTGGGTAGTTACGGAAGGTATTCTCCAACTATTTATAAGAAATAAAATTCAATTTAATTTTCAAAGAAGACGTGTCTCTTTGCAACAATTTAATATTACTATAAAAACACACAAAAATAGACAAACATATTTTTTTCTCTCTCACACGTGGGAAGTGATCTAAGGAAAAGACTGAATTTTCTAAGTAGTTGAAATTTTCTGAGTGTAATTACTTGTTATCTTCTAGAGTTTACTAAAGTGATATCATATATCATTGGAATTAATTACCACTTGCAGAAAATTGAGCTTGTCTAATTTAACACTAGAAAACCAACATGGTTAGCCATATGACATCGCGTATATGATGGATGTGTGTTGGTCATAGTAGAAGACATATCATTTAAATGTTCACTATATATAGTTGTGCACATCCATGTAATGAAGAATAAGAGGAGGTCAGCACATGTAGAGGGAGGATATGACTTCAAATACTATATAACATCAGAGAGAGTCAAGCTTCAAAGGGAGCATACAGACTCAGAGTGGGTCTGATCTAAGAGAAAGTAAATTTCTTAGAGACTTTCATTCAAAAAGGGTTCCTCTTCAGATTCAGATTCAGATGGGAGAGACTTCCTCTAGGACTGAAAGACAGGAGGCTAGAACTTAAAGAGATATGAGACCTCTTGGAGAGGATTCCCTTGTTTCAGTGAAGGAATCCAGTCAAAAGGACAACGAAGGAAAAGCATATAGCAAATAGTATTGTAAGATGTGAAGCAGTGTGGCTTAAAAAATTTCTTACAGGACTTCATCTGAGACATGATGCAGAAAGGAGTTGTGAATCTCCAGTACACATCCACAGATGAGTAGCATCAGGCAGACATTCTTCCAGAGGGGTCATGCTGATTTGATTAAGGAGAATGATACATTCACTCATAGGATTAGCCATGTTGATTTGGTTGGTTATGAATGGCCCAGGCATAGTCTTTCTCCTTAGTCATATTGATTTGACAAGGAGTGGAAAAGACTCGAGGTGTTAATGTTTCTCCAGGTGGCTGCATCGGGAAGACATTCTCCCATAGGGGTCATGCTGATTTGACTGAGGAGAAGGATACATTCACTCAAAGTATTATCCATGTTGATTTGGCTAGTGGTGAATGGCCCAGGGAATTTATTTTCTCTGTGTATTAGCAAGGGGCACTCTCCTCCGATGCCCATGATGACTTGGCTAAGGAGAGTGACCCAAGGTGTTGATGTTCTCCATGTATTAGCATCGGGCATTCTTCTCAGATGGTCATGATGACTTGGATAAGGATAATGGCCCAGGTGTGGTCTCTATCCTTGATCATGTGACTTGACAAGGACTGTTGGAGACTCGAGGTGCTATGTGGGAGAAGCATACATCAAATGGGTGCTATGTGGGAGAAGTATACATCAATTGGGTGCATGCTGACCGAGTTGATTACATCAAAGGCTCATTGAAAATTTTAAGAGGGAGTGCAAAATGTCTCCCTAGATGAGAAGGAGTGTTGAAGTTAGAAGCATCAAGCAAACATTCTCTAGAGTGGTCATGCAGATTTGACTGAGGAGAATGGCCCTCGCGCAATCTTATGGACTCGAGGTGATTGAGGTGCAGAATGTCTCCCTCATTGAGAGGGAGTGTTGATGTTTGGAAAACATCGGGAAGACATTCCCCCAAATTAATAATTATTAATATAATTAATAATANATTAGAGACACATCCTTTCATGGATAGTCACCATATGTGCCTTTAGGTTCTCTATATATTTGGCACATTCATCATTGTAATACCGAACCAATCTCATAGAATATAATATACATCATACTCAATATTATCTCATATAATATCTCATATATAGAAATTCAAAAATTGTCTCCAAAGACGCTTGTGTATGTACGCGCTTGTTCCTTCTGCAAATTGCGTACAACTCCATAAACCTACAAAACCCTAGCTCTGCCTCACTATGATTGTTTCCCTAAAAATTTTCCTTTGATTTCTTCCTATTGGTTATGGATCTGCTAAGATATCTTGCATATATGATAAATACTCTATCAAATGTTATGGATTTGAGATCTGGATTCCCTTTAGAGCATGTGCTTTGATACCATGTTGAAATCCCATTAGTCCAACACCTAGGTATCTTGTTATCTAGTGATTTCCTTACTGTAATTCATATTAGCAACTCACAAAACAAAAATACACTGCTGAAATATTCAATTCAAATAAAGATAGAAAAAGAAAAAATGGAAACCAAATCATGCACACATAAACACCAATATTTTTTGGTAGATACCCCTGGAAAAACCTTGGAGGGAAAACCAATGCTGAGAATGATTTTATTATGATGAAATAAGGATTCCCATAGCATGGATAATGTCCCACTGAGAGAAATCCAACTGCAGATAAACCTTGAAAATTTGGATCTGTTGTATGACATAGATATGCATGCTTTTTGAGGTATATGTGCCTTCCCTTAATCATGCACATGTATACATGATTGTCGCCACTATGACCCCCATACATGACTATAAATATTGTATGGAAAGCAACATACGATGTACCCCTTTCCTATGGCTTCGCTCTGCTAAAACCCACTTGTGGCTACCTCTGTTCTCTCTTCTCCTTGACCCGATCTCTCCAAGATCTCCTTGAATCATAGTCCTTTGTGATCCAACCCTCTTTGTGTCGACTCTCTCAACACAAGTTCTTTCAAGTGTCTTCTCCTTTACCCTAGCCTTGATTTTATAATCTTCAATTATAATCTAATCCTAATCTCCAAAGTGATTGACGATTGAGATTACTTCTCACCTCACTTGAGATCAATGACTAAAATTAAATTCTATTTTTTAACATTTTCTTAAATAACTCAATTAATTCAAATAATTAATTAATAAAAGAAATTTACTTTAATAAGTCCTTTAACTAAAGTAAATTCAAGGATAGAAGGATTTAGATGTTTTCCACATGTGTAGACACGTGGACCTATGCGGAAATACCTATCTGATGCTACCATGCATTAACATTATGCACATGAATCCTTTCACCTACCATGTGTACAAAGAGGAATACATAGAAGATGAGGACTTCACGACGACATTCTAGTAGCTATAAGGCCAAGTTGGTGAAGAAGAAGGTGGTAAAAAGATGAATACCATCTATAGGATGGTATTATCTACAATATGGACAAAGTCTATTCTCATAAAGGAGAAAGATTGTAACTTATCAAAGAAACTCACACCTCCAAAATTGCAAGAAATTTTGGTGTTGGGAAAACAGTGGGAAACTTATAGAGGTATGTGTAGTGGATCATAATGTAACATGTAACTTAGTTTATCAAAGGATGCAGACTTTGTTGTACTAAAAAATGGAATAAAAAGAAGAAAGGTTTATGCCATCTCTTACATGTACCTACTAGACCATGGGAGAGAATCTCTATGGATCTCGTGGGTGGTTTGTGAAGTACTAGGCAGGGATGACTATATATTTGTGGTAATGGATAGGTTTGGTAATATGTGCATTCTCATTCATTTTAAATATCCCATCAAGGGATATAATTCAACAATCATGTTCTTTGAAATACCAAGGAGAATCAAATTAGATAAAGATATTGGATTTCTTAGTTCCTTTTGGACCACAATTTGAGAGAAGATGGAGACCAAGTTGAAGAGATACACAAATTTCCATTCGAAAATGGATGGGTAGACATAAGTAATGAATGT
This sequence comes from Picea sitchensis, assembly GCA_010110895.2. Classification (NCBI taxonomy): domain Eukaryota; kingdom Viridiplantae; phylum Streptophyta; class Pinopsida; order Pinales; family Pinaceae; genus Picea; species Picea sitchensis. Next base: position 103,866 of record SNQJ01S0003210.1, read on the forward strand.
GGCATTACTTTAGATTTTTAGGGGTTATAATTATAATAATCCAATGACTTGTGATGAAAATTTAGTTTATACTAATCATTCTTATAATAGAGAAATCCACACTTCCATCACCAAGTCTCCTATTGAAACTTACTTTGGATATTTTCTACCTTTTCTTTTAAATGTTGTATATGGAAAACAAGGAGGAGCAAGGGAAGAAACCACAAAAGGAGAATTATGTTGGGTATGTGTTATATTCTTTGCATGTGTGTGTGTGTGTGTGGGTGCGTCAGATTCGACAACTGTGTCTGACGATCCCTCGGGCGCTTTCTTAGGGGGGTCCTAAGGGGGGCCAGGTTTCCCCCCCCCCCTGTTTATGCCCAACATTTGGCTCTGGACGGTAGATCGAAGCCGATAGGGTTCGAGGAAACGCCCCAAAATTTTATTTTTTTTGGGCAGTTTTTTCTATTTTAGCGTATTTTTCTATTTTTAGCGGTTTTCTAAATTAATCCTGGATTAAGGGATTAGGGTTTTGGTAGCTACAAAATACCTAAAATATTTTATATAGTGTATTGTGAATGGTGAAATTAATACAATGAAGAGTTGAAAGGTGCGGCACCAAGGAAGGCTGGTTTTCTCTCGATTAAGGGTTTCCAACGTAAATCTTTGTGTATTGTGTGTATGAGCCATTGATTAATTTCTCTTTTGATTAAGAATCAGTATGCATTGCTTTACTTCATAGGTTTAAAACTTACATGTGGTATCAGATTTCGTTTTTGGGTTCAGGGGGACACCTTTGTTGCTGAGGGTTTGGCTCGGTCTTGATAGATCAAGCTTATCTTGGGTATGTGATAAACCTGGGTTCAATGGGAGCTTTTGCAGTTGTGATTCGAGTGTAGAAAGAGGAATCGTGATATCTTCTAGACTCAAGATAGATAAGTTCAACGGTAAAAACTTTGAGCTATGTAAGCTTAAGATGGAGTACCTTCATGTAGACAAAGAACAATGAATCGTTTTGGATCCTAGTACATAGCCTATTGGTACGTAGTCTATTGGAACATAGTCTATTGGTACACAACCTACTCGTACATAAAATACTAGTACACAACCTACTGGTATGTCGAAGGAATATTGGGAGAAGTTGGATATAAGAGAAAGGAGTGATATTTGACTCTACTTGGCAGATTCAGTATTGTTGAAAGTCTCGAGAGAATCTACAAGAAAGGAACTATGGGATAAGTTAGGGAATTTGTATCAATCAAAGTCCATGGTAAAAAAGTTTTTTCTTCGAAAGAAGTTGTATCATATTAGGATGGAAGATGGAGATTATGTGACATAACATCTAAATGCCTTCAATGCTTTGGTAAGTCAAATTGTCTCTGTTAATATTACAATTACATAAGAAGATACGTGTATTACTTTTTTATGCTCTTTTCCAAACTCTTGCAATAATCTAGTTGTAGCAATTGGTAGTACCACTCAATCTACATTGAAGTATGAGGATGTAGTTGCATCCTTGTTATATGAAGAGATGAGGTGGAAAATCATGGATGGTCATAGCACATATGCTTTATTTGTAAGAGGTTGTACCCAAGATAGGAATCCTGGTAATTCCTCGGGGGGGATATCTAAATCTATAGGTAGATCTAAGTCTCTTGGAAAATCTTTGAGGAAATGTTGGAAGTGTGGTAAAGTAGGGCATTATAAGAAAGATTGCAAGTCTAAGAAGGTTGATAAACCAAAGGGATCTGATAATACCTTTTCCACATAGGCGAANTAGAATCTACAGGTACACATGCAAATCATGGTGTATGGTTGATCGAGTCATGTGCATCATATCATATGACTCCTCACAAAGATTGGTTTTGTGAATATGAAAAATAGGATGGTTGTGATGTATTCCTAGGAGATGACTCGATATCCAAAATCATGGGACGTGGAAGGGTTAAGTTGTTTCTAAAATATGGAAGGATTAGAACTCTCCCTGGGGTTCTACACATTCCAAAATTAGCTAGGAGCCTAATATTTGTAAGAAATTTGGATGACGCGGGTGTGGATATTGTATTGGGAAAGGGAACTTGCAAGATGGTATGAGGAGCAATGGTGTTGATGAGGGGAGTTTAGTGTGGAACTCTGTACATTGTTTTGGGAAGAACTTATACTAATGGGTGTAACCGTTATGTTTTCCTTGAGCAGAGAAATAAAGAAGAAAATACCAATATTGTCCCTAAAAATAAGACCATGATGTGGCATCAAAGACTGAGGCATATTGGAGAAAAGGGCCTTCGAACACTACACGGTAAAGGTATGGTTGAAGGTATTTCTAATTGCACTCTGGATTTTGATTTCTGTGAACATTGCATATATGGAAAACAAAATTGAGTAAGATTTCCATCTGGTGCTACAAGAGCAAAGGGGATCTTAGAGTTGATACACAATGATGTGTTTGGACCTGTGTCTGTTCCATCACTAGGTAAATCTGTGTATTATGTTTCATTCATAGATGATTTCTCAAGGAACACATGGATTTATTTTCTTAGAAAGAAATCTGAGGTATTTGATAAATTTAAAGAGTTTAAGGATCTGGTATAAAATAAGACAGAGAAGAAAATAAAGGTATTGAGGAGAGATAATGGTGGAGAATTCTACAGAAATGAATTCGAAGAATTCTGTAAGAAGTGTGGTATAGCAAGGCAAAATACTACTCCATACACACCTCACCAAAATGGAGTTGCAGAAAGGATGAACATGACACTGATGGAAAAAGCAAGGAGCATGCTTAGTGGTGCCAAGTTAGGACAACAATTCTGGGTAGAGACAGTGGGTACAACATGTTACCTGGTCAATCGATCACCCTCATCAGCGTTGAATGATAAAAATCCACACGAGGTATGGATTGGTAAGAAACCCTCTCTTGAAAATCTCAGAGTGTTTGGTTATGATTCTTATGTGCATGTTCCAAAGGAAAATAGGAGTAAGATGGATAATAAAGATGAAAAGAGCATCTTTATTGGTTATCAAGATGAAGTGAAAGGTTATAAGATTTGGAACCCATAAACTAAGAAGATTGTTTACAATCAAGATGTTTTTACATAGGTGAAAGATGTTCCCAAACAAGAATTCCTACCAAGGCAAGAAGAACCTGAGAACATAGAGTTTGAGTTTGATGATTCAAAATTTGAATCAACTAAAGAAGATGAAGGAAAAGAAGAACCTCATACATCAATATTGAAGAGATCAGTGAGGGAAAGAAGGAAACCATAAAGGTATAGTCCACCTAATTTTCATTCTAATTTTTCTTTATCTATTACTGATGATGATCCCAGAACTGTCAGGGAAGCAGTGAATTCAGAGGATAGTAAACTCTGGAAGAATGCCATGTTGAAGAAATGGATGCCTTGGATAAGAATGAGGCATTGGATCTATTTGAGTTTCCATCTGGAAGAAAATATGTTGGTAGAAAATGGTTGTTTAAGAAGAAGTTTATTCCAGAAGGACAAGTGGACAAACACAAAGCTTGGTTAGTAGAAAAAGGTTATTCCCGGGTAGAGGGAATTGACTTTGGTGAGATTTTTTTATATGTTTCCAAGTTAACTTCTATTAGATTTCTTTTATCTATGTCTGTTGATTTTTATCTTGAAGTGGAACATATGGATGTAAAGACATCATTCCTACATGGGGATCTAGAAGAAGAAATCTTCATGAAGTAGTCATAAGTCTTTGTAGTGAAGGGAAAGAAAGAGTTGGTCTGTAAGCTAAATAAGTCACTATATGGTCTGAAACAATCACCTAGGATGTGGTACCAAAAGTTTGACACATACATCCTTGGAT
>SNQJ01S0003210.1:107725-118241 GCA_010110895.2 Picea sitchensis
TCACTGTGTATATTCCAAGCAGGTTGGTAATCACTTCATTTATGTAGTGTTGTGTGTTGATGACATGTTGCTAGTAGGAAATAACATGGATATTATCAAGGAGGTGAAATCACAGCTATCCTCCAAATTTGACATGAAGGATCTTGGTGCTGCTAACTTCATTATGGGAATGAAGATTAAAAGAGATCGTGCAAACAAGAAACTCTAGTTGAATAAGAGAAAATATGTTGAGACAATATTACAGAGGTTTAATATGCATGGAAGTAAATCGTTCAAGGTTCCTATTCATATAGGTGTAAAGTTATATGCAAATCAATGTCCCAAGACACATGAAGAAGAAGAGGACATGTCCCATGTTTCGTATGCCAATGCAGTTGGCAGTTTGATGTATGCAATCGTCTGTACTAGACCAGACATTGCACATGTAGTGGGATTTTTGAGAAGGTATATGTTAAAACCAAGGAAGGAGCATTGGACAACAGTAAAGAGGGTCTTCGGGTATTTGCGTGGCACTACCAGTTATGGATTTTGCTACCAAGGAAGACCAGGATTGGACAGACAGTTGGGCATACATGGGTTTGTTGATGCATATTGGGTTGGATATCTGGATCGCAGAATATTTACAATTGGGTATGTGTTTAACCTATTTGGAGGAGAAATCAGTTAGATAAGAAAAATATAGGTTGTAGTGGCACTCTCAACTACAGAAGTTGAATACATGACAACCACTCATGAAAGCAAGGAAATGATATGGTTACAGAGATTTTTTTCAGGTATTGGGTTGGTACAACAAGCAGTGAGATTATATTGTGACAGTTAGAGTGCAATCTTCCTGGCAAACAAACATTCTTATCATTCAAAGACAAAGCATATAAATGTTCAATATCACTTTGTGAGAGACATGGTTGAAGAAAATAAGATGTTGCTTGAAAAGGTTGACACTTTGAAGAATGTTGTAGATTAATTGACAAAGTTTGTGAGAACAGAGAAGTTATCTTAATGTAGAGTAACAATGGGCATGTTTGCCCTAGATTTTTGACTATGTAATCTTGTGAACCCCTGTATGCAAAGAAAACAACAAGTGGGGGAATGTTGGGTATGTGTTATATTATTTGCATGTGTGTGTGTGGGCGCATCATATTCGACAAATACGTCTAACGATCCCAACTTTCTTCATCCTTTGTGTTGTTTGCGTCGGGCACTTTCCTGAGGGGGCCAGATCCCCCACCCCTGGTTACATGCACCGTTCAGGGAAGCGCCCAAATTATTTTTTGGGGGGGCATTTTTTTCTGTTTTAGCAGATTTTGCTATTTTTAGCGGGTTTCTAAATTAATCCTAGATTAAGGGATTAGGGTTTTGGTAGCTACGTAATACCAAAAATATTGTATATATTGTATTGTGAATGGTGAAATTAATACACTGAATAGTTGAAAGGTGCGACACCAAGGAAGGATGTTTTTCTCTCGGTTAAGGGTTTCCAGCGTAAATAATTGTGTACTGTGTGTATGAGCCATTAATTAATTTATGTTTTTCTTAAGAATCTGTATGCATTGCTTTACTTCACAGGTTTAAAACTTACAAATTAAAGGATGAAATATTCATTGATAAGATCAAGAAAATGTATTAGAAAGACAAGAGACATTGAAGAAGTCACATGGAAAGTACAAGGTCCAACATGACCAACACAAAATTGAGAAGACATTATAGGTAGGAGATCAAGTCTAGTTTCATATAAACAAAGAAACGATACAGGGTCATGGTAAGTGTTATCACCATAACAATTTTCAGACAGGGTCAAGGTCTCGAAAATTTAGCAAGGAGCTACATCATTGTCGAGGCATGATAGTTTGGAGAAGAATGGTCACATATAGCAGTGCATGGACAAATAGATTGGAGATGCGGAAGTGATGGGACCCGACCAACCACAAATCTCAGGTGTCATAGATCAACAGTCAGAAACCATATCGGGCATTGAAATAACACGAGAGTTATTTATTCTAAGACAGGCCGTGGCAAATACCATGGTTTTGTTTCACGGACACGTGGCACCTTTAGAGGTACATCGGGGCGAAAAGAGGTCTTCCTAAAACAGTATTCCCCAAAACCCCGATGTCGGAAGTTGCTAAACCCCAACGGACCGTAGATATTGGAGCAGTCCAGATCAACGACCAAGATGAATATCGAAGATTGAAGTAGTGCGAAGGATAAGTTTTCTGAGGGCAATTTGGGGAAATACCACGGTTTCAAAAAATGGACACGCGACACTCCCTAAATTATATTGGGGGGAAAAGAGGGTGAGTGAAAAAGCTCAAACACACACAGATGTCACATGTTCTAATGCCATTTCAATACGTCAAAATCAACAATTTGTGTGGGGAAAGGCGACGGCCGGTCAAATCACCTCATGCCACTCATTCAGGTACTTTACATCCATGTGATGCTAGGTAAGCACCCACAGATAACTAACTCAAAGGCTCATCATTCGAAATAGATTGGCCAAACGTGATAAACCACCGTATCTACATGTACTCTTGTCAACAATTCATATTTAAAACTCAACGACTATCGCTCTTCAAAATATGGATGGAGTTATTCTACTCCGGGCAATCAACGCTTCATTCGTAAGTAGAGTAATCGCAAACTGGATCAAATTCCTAATTTCTTTGAAGTTAAGGAAGACGAAAATCGTGTTTTCTGCAAAACTGGGAGACATCAACAAAGTCGATCAAACAACATCCAGTGAACCAGGGCTTTCAACTAACATGGAAAATCCATCAATTAGTAAGAAAGAGAAGTCGATTGCATGGATATTAGCAACCAAATTCCATACTGAACCTGCGACAGAACCAGAATCAAAGGTCAGACTAAATCCTATCATGAGGGATTTAATCATCAATGGACACGTGGACAGGCGCTACAAACGAGTAGTAAAGAGGAAGCAGAGCAAGCGACAGAAGACAGGAATCAGAGCTGAGGCAATTGAAAGCGTTGGGAAAAATCAACCAGTCTGGTTAAACACTCTAAAATAAGAAATAGCCAAGCTAGAATAAGTTCTCAGGTTGAATTGAGTACGTTTCAGAAAATTTTGGACATATGGCGTTCAGTGAAAAAGCCTCAAATATGTCAGACCTGTTTATAACGCTCCTTGTAGTGTATGAGAATAGTTGTTATGTGTTACTCTTTTGTGTAACCGATCTCTATCTTTAGACTGTGGGGGAGGTGAGTCGTTTTGAATCCCACATGTAAATTTTCTATATATATCATTCCAAGGATAAAGAAAGTATGGAGGGGAGAGGGAGCATGCCCTCGTTGCAGGTAGACTTTGTAAAATCATGGAGCTAAACTGAATATATGATGCAGAAGAAATTTTTGAATTGTTTATGAAAATATTATAATCAGTTGTGATATGAGTTATGTCTTCTTTCATAGTGTGTGTTTCTTGTGTCTTTAAAAAAACATTTGCAATTTCTTCTTTTAAATTGGAGAGTTAAAATTCTAGAATTCGTCTGATGATGCTCTAGACTTAGCAATTTAAATTCATGTGATTATCTTCTCAACTATTTCAGAATTCATTTTAATATGCTCTTATGCGATTATGTGTTTCCCTTTTTCTTCTTTCACCATGAAAATTTCAATTTGAAAACTCAGACTCATTGCCTCACTTAGCCTTTCTCCTCTAGATAGTTCTAATGACCTGCTACTACTTTATTCATTTCTGACTCCATAACCCAAATGTCACCCCCATTTCTTCAGCAACTTTAGAATACCCCCACCCCAAAACAAACCAAATCTAGCCAACAATTTCCAAAGAAATATCAAATGACACGAGAGAGCCCTCTCTAAGTTGAGAAGGCTAGTGCCCAGCTCTTAAGTAGGTTGAAATAGTTACCTTTGTCGTTTTTATATTCAGCCGAATAAAATTTACAGAGTGTTAACATTCTGGCGTCGTTGTCGAGGACAAAATTGAAAACTTTTCCCTGGGAAAGAATGACATGGTTGAATTCTAAGGTCTGAGAGAAGCATACACTTAGGCACTTACTAGTTATATTCCTGCTCTAGCGACTCCACACATCAAAAATCAGTTTGAAGGTGATTCCACTGGTAGAAGAATCCAAAAATTCAAATCTTCAATGGCGACTCCACTCTCAATGCATATCTAGCTTCCAAAACATTATTGGCGACTCCACTCAAGCTTCGAATGTAATTCAGAGACTCCACTGGAAGATGAGATCCCTTGACAGAGGTATGAAAAGACATTATGGAAGAAAACAAGTACTTAAATTTGGATTTTTTCCAAGGCATTTTATTTATTTTTATAAGTTGCCTCTGGTCCTTTCTTGAACATGTCAAACAATTTTTTCTTTACCTGTTGCATTCTAATGATGATCGTGAGAATATTTCAATTGTATATCCTCCTCTTAAAGTTGTACATGCATATCCTCATTGTATCACTGATTTTGATAAAAATATCTGATCTAAGCCATGTGATAACCATGACCAAGTTGATGAGCCCATGAATCCAAGGCTGATATTTCACCTCCTATACCTGATCCAACGTCCTCCAAGATTCAGAGTAGATACATACCCTTGAAGCTACCCCAAGTCCTCCACGATTTCCCTCCAAAGTATTATGAGTGCTTACCTGTGTTTGATGGGGAACCTGCTGCCATGTCAACTAAAAAACACATCCAAGGGTTTGAGCATTTTATAGATTTGTTTGAGATTGATCATGAAGATGTTTGGATGAGAGTCTTCTCTCAATCCTTAAAGGGTGATACCAAAGACTGGTTTAAACATTTGCATCCAGAGACAATTATCTCATGGGAGGAATTGAAAAATGTCTTTTTAAAGTTTTGGGGCAGGAATAATTCTTTGGATCAACAACTTAGAGAGTTCTATGCCTTAAAAAGTCAGAGAAATGAAACTATTTTTACATTCAGCATGAGATTTTCTAGTATTTACTACAATTTGTCCAAAGAAATTCAACCCACTGAAGCTGCTACCATGCTCCATTATGAAACTACTCTTCATCCAGATTTGTCTTTCCTCCTAACGGAAAGAAGACCTAAGTCTTTACAAAAAATGTTTAATGATTCCCATGACATTCAACACAACATCCAAGCATGTAAACAAATCCAAAATAAGGGGTTGAATGCTCAAGAACATGAAAATGAATATGAACAAAAAATAGTTGATTGGAATCTTGAGCATAGAATTGACAATATCATAGGTCCTCTTGAAGTTTCCAATGCTCATGATTTTGTAAAAAATTGTATTCCACTTGTTGAAAGAAGAGGTGTTGATTTAGCTTCTGATCCATCCCATGATAAGCGGGGGGCTGATTGTTTTATGTATTCATTTGAAGACAGTCAAGAAGATGAATTTGCAAATCAGTCTGTTGAAGAGCGATTTGATGTTCCAAGTTTGTTCTTGTTGGATGACATCACATATATTGTTGATTTGCCTATATCTGATGAATATGATGATGATGATGAGGCTGACTTCCTAGAACAACCAATTGCATGTTCTCTATCAGAAAATGTTCCTTTTCAGCAGTATAGTGAGAGCAATTAGCCTACATATCACAGTTACAAAGAAGAAAATATTGAATCAGCTGAAGGGAATTCTTTACCTTTATGCTTTTCTTCATTCAAATTGTTGAAAGAAAATCCTAAGATCATCATTGAAGCAAAGGAATGTGTGTTGATGCCAAACCACACTAATTCACTGGAACAAATTGGCAAGATATTGCAGTAATCTTCTCATGTGTCTGACAACCCTGTTACTTTTTATGTAGAAGACCTTGTCAGTTCAAAATTGCAGCCATTGGTCGAAGATAAATCTGAAAATGGGTGTGTTCAGAAATCCAAAGGAATTGAAAATGGTGAAAAAAATGAAGGAGGCTTTGAATCAGGTGAAAGAATATTGCCATTATGTTTTTCTTCTTTCAAATTGTTGAAGAAAAATGTTTATAATTTTTCAAATCAGAAATCCTCCAGGCATGATGTTGAATATGAATAAAGCAGTGGACTTACAAATGAAAAATATCTTCCTTTATGTTTTTCTTCCTTTGAATGGTTGAAAGAAAATCATGATATAACAGAAGAAACATGGAAGTCTGACTGCATTCACAGTTGCATTATTTTACATGAGGAAATTGTTATCAGTAAGGAAGACCAACAACACTCACATGCACTAAATGATCATGTAGTTGATTACNCAGGCATGATGTTGAATATGAAGAAAGCAGTGGACTTACAAATGAAAAATATCTTCCTTTATGTTTTTCTTCCTTTGAACGGTTGAAAGAAAATCATGATATAACAGAAGAAACATGGAAGTCTGACTGCATTCACAGTTGCATTATTTTACATGAGGAAATTGTTATCAGTAAGGAAGACCAACAACACTCACATGCACTAAATGATCATGTAGTTGATTACTTGAAAGGATATTCCAATTCAGAGCTGCAACATGTGCTTAACCACCAAATTGAAAGAGAAGAAGAATCTGATCAAGAAATTGTTGTTAAAGGTTATTTTCCTTCTCCTGAAATTAACATAGATATTCAACAATATTTCCAACAACACAAAGTGTTTCAAACTTGTCTTTCTTCCCCTGAAAATGACGTGGTGGTCCAATTTCTAAGTGGCCTAGACATGGATGAGGATTCTAAAACTTCATCTATGGAGACTCCAAGCAGTGAAAAACAAATGACATAGAGTTTCAGGAAAGCAACAAAACAATGTCTTCCATTTCTCAATCAGAGATACAGAAAGATAATGAAAAGGATGATGCACATGATATGGTTGTCATATTTGAAGATGTTCGAGAATGTATGAATGTTTTTGTTGATATGTATGAAATAGTAGACACATGTTGCTGTCATTTCACCCAAAAATATTCCCAAGATGGAAGAAATGAAGCAAGAGAAAAAAACGCTTGTGAAGGAAGCTTGTTTTTATGTCTTAGCTCCTAAAAAGGAAACATTATTTTATGTGTTTCATGATTCCATGGCATGTTATATGAAAAAGTTTTATAATCAAGATCTACAGAGGAAAGTGGGTTGCAAGCTTAAGAATAAAGGGAGTGACGAATTGGTGTCTGTATTAAATATGGGATGCCTTACACTAGACGATGTTCTTTAGCCATGGTTGGCTTACGTTTCAAGAAACTATTGCTTCCATACTTCTCAGCAAACTTGTCAGTTTATTGATGGGAATCAACAGGTTAAATCACATGAAAACAAGAATGTGGTGGAAGGGGTGAAACAAGATAGTTGTTTTGTGCATGTTTTAGAAGATCCATTTGCAGTTTTCTTGGAGGAAGTAAACAATCCAAATGTTCTTGATTTTTTAAGATTTGGATTGATGGATGGAGTTTTGAATGAATTGTCAAAAACAATTTGGTACAAGAAAGTGCAAAGAAAACAAACAATGGATAAAATGTTGTCATGGTTTCATTGGCATTATGATTTCACTTGATTTGCAATTCATTTTAGCAGTTAGGGTAGGTAGGAGTGTGTGAATAATCTTGTTGGTCAAGCATTCTTTTTTAATTTCCAGTAGTATGTACAATTAGATTCTAGCAGTATTTTTTGTCCAACATCCGGTTGAGAGTAGTGTGCAAAGTTCGGTTTTAAAATTGACACTCAAGCTCCAAGACGTAACAGGGTACCCACACATGTTTTGAAAGAATCCCAATGAAAAATGCACCGAGTCTACAGTTCTTTTCTACCTCACAGGGGGGATAGCATCCCTAATAGGAGCCTATGTTATCACCATAAAAATTTTCAGACAGGGTCGAGGTCTCAAAAATTTAGCAAGGAGCTACATCGTTGTGGAGGCATGATAGTTTGGAGAAGAATGGTCACATATAGTGATGCATGGACAAATATATCGGAGACACAGAAGTGATGGGACCCGACCAACCACAGATCTCAGGTGTCATAGATCAACGGTCAGAAACCATATCGGGCATTTAAATAGCACGAGAGTTATTTATTCTAAGGCGGGCTGGGGAAAACACCGTGGTTTTGTTTCACGGGCACGTGACGCCTTTAGAGGTACATCGAGACAAAAATAGGTCTTCATAAAACCATCTTCCCCAAATCCCCGATGTCAGAAGTTGCTAAAGCTCGACAGACCATATATCTTAGAGCGGTCCAGATCAATAACCAAGACGCATATCAGAGATTGAAGTAGCACGAAGGATAAATTTTTTGAGGGAAGTCCGGGGAAATACCACGGTTTAAAAATGTGGACATGTGACACTCCATAAAGTATATCAGGAAGAAAATCGGGTGAGCGCGAAACCTCTCAAACACGCCCCGATGTCACGTGTTCTAATTCCATTTTAATATGTTAAAAACAACAATTCGTGTGGGGAAAGGTGAGGGCCGATCAAATAACCTCATGCCACTTGTTCAGGTACTTTACGTCCGTGCGATGTTAGGTAAGCGACGCCAGATAACTAACTCAAAGGCTCATCATTCGAAATAGATTGGCCAAATGTGATAAAGCAGTGTACCTGCAGGTACTCTTTTCAACAATTCATGATTAAAACTCAATGACTATTTCTCTTCAAAATATGGATGGTGGTATTCTACTCCGAGAAATAAACGCTTCATTCGTAAGTAGAGTAATCTCAAACTAGATCAACTTCCTAATTTATTTGAAGTTAAGGAAGACGAAAACCGTGTTTTCTGAAAAACTGGGAGACATGGACAAAGTTGATCAAACAACATCCAGTGAACCATGAATTTCAACTAACATGACAAATCCATCAATGAGTAAGAAAGAGAATTTGATTGCACGGATATTAGCAACCAAATTCCATACTGACCCTGTGATAGAACCATAATCAGAGGTCAGACTAAATCCTATAATGAGGGATTTAATCATCAATGGACACGTGGATAGGTGCTACAAATGAGAAGTAAAGAGGAAGCATAGAAAGTGACAGAAGACAGGAATCAGAGATGAGGCAGTCGAAAGCATTGGGGTAAATCAACCAGTCAGGTTGAACACTCTAAAAGAAGAAATAGCCAAGCTAGAATAAGTTCTCTGGTTGAATTGAGTACGTTTCAGAAAATTTTGGACATATGGCGTTCAATGAAAAAGCATCATATATGTCAGACCTATTTATAACGCTCCCTAGTGTAGGAGAATAGTTGTTATGCGTTACTCTTTTGTGTAACCGATCTCTATCTTTAGACTATGGGGAAGGTGAGTCGTTTTGAATCCCGCATGTAAATTTTCTATATATATCATTCCAAGGATAAAGAAAGTATGGAGGGAAGAAGGGGCCTGCCCTCATTGCAGGTAGACTTTGTAAAATCATGGAGATAAATTGAATATATGATGCAAAAGAATTTTTTGAACTGTTTATGAAAAGATTCTAATAGGTTGTGATATGAGTTTTGTCTTCTTTCATGGTGTGTGTTTCCCGTGTCTTTAAAATTCCATTTGCAATCTCTTCTTTTAAATTGGAGAGTTAAAGTCTGGAATTCGTCTGATGATGCTCTAGACTTAGCAATTTAAATTCATGTGATTCTCTTCTCAACTATTTCAGAATTCATTTTAATATGGTCTGATGCGGTTATGTGTTTCCCTTTTTCTTCTTTCGCCATGCAAATTTCAATTTGAAAACTCAGACTCATTGCCTCACTTAGCCTTTCTCCTCTAGATATTTCTAATGACCTACTACTGCTTTAATCATTTCTAACTCCATAGCCCAAATGTCACCCCCATTTCTTCAACAACTTTATAATACCCCCACCCCAAAACAAACCAAATCTAGCCAACAATTTCCAAAGAAATATCAAATGACATGAGAGAGCCCTCTCTAAGTTGACCAGGCTAGTGCCCAGCTCTTAAGTAGGTTGAAATAGTTACCTCTATCATTTGTCTATTCAACCAGATAAAATTTACAGAGTGTTAACAGTAAGAATATCAAGTCTTTGTGATATGGTCCTTTTGAAGTTTGGAGTAGGTAGGTGATAATTCCTACAGACTTAGTCTACCTTATTATATGCACACTTACTCAGTCATAAATGTAGATAATATAAAACCCTATGAACCTTAGACTAGGAAAATGACAAACAAGGTTTCATTATAATAGAGTACTTAGCATCAAAAGCTCAGGAAAAGTCAACAGAGGACATATTTTTACAAAAAAAGTCCAGGATAACTAGATGAGGGAAAAAAATAACTCTAATAGGTTGGGTGAAAGGACAATTTCCAGGAAAGGATGAATGGTACTCCAATGATAAGGTGGAGGGAAATTTTCATTAACTTCTTTTGTAAAATATTTTTGGAACCTAAAACCTTCTAAAATGGGAAGGTATGATCCAAAATCGATAACTATATAATTTTTCATCTTCTTTGGTACTTTATGAGTCAAAAAATTGGAGATTTTGACTTACAAAGCCCATTTTAGGGGTTGGTACTATTTTGGTGAATTGGGGCTCCAAAACTTGCCAAGCATGTTTGGAGAACTAAACAATATTTTTTGG
>SNQJ01S0003210.1:145192-156958 GCA_010110895.2 Picea sitchensis
AATGATGACGATGATAACAATAATTATGACAATAATGATAATAATAATGATCCCTTTTAATAATAATAATAATAATAATTATTATTATTATTATTATTATTTTAAGGTCACTACCAAGCCAAACACCAAATTGGTGTATGAGACCCCCTTGTTTGGGAGACAAGGGACCCCCTCCACACAACAATTTGAATGTTAAAGTCTACGAAGGTATACCCTACCTCATCTCGATTTGAACTTGTATATCTCTGTAGACTTTAACAGTCAAATTGTTACACGGAAGAGGTCCCTTGTCCCACAAACAAGGAGGTCTCATACACCAATTTGGTGTTAGGCTTGGTCGTGACCTTAAAATATTATTATTATTATTATTATTATTATTATTACAAAATGGGATCCAAGATGTTACAAATGTTAAACATCCTAATAAAGGTATTTGGAGATTTATAATAATTATTTCCCATTACAAAACAAATTTTTACTATTCTTATGACGATATTTCTCCATTCAAATAACCAAATATATGAGGTATTACAATTAAATAGTTTAAACATTAAAAATCATAAGATAATATTGAACTCTTTACTCATTTAGTTTTCCTCTTGATGGATATAGGCTTGATATCTCTTATAGTTTGGTTGAGAAGAGTATTGGATAATAAACACCTTAAATATATCATTCTTCCCAATTGCAAACCATCTATTAGGAAATACAAAATAAATCATTGTACTACCATTGTTTTACAATAAAAATACTCACTTCTAACATAACACAATAAACTTTTTCAATGCCCAAATCANAATAAACACCTTAAATATATCATTCTTCCCAATTGCAAACCATCTATTAGGAAATACAAAATAAATCATTGTACTACCATTGTTTTACAATAAAAATACTCACTTCTAACATAACACAATAAACTTTTTCAATGCCCAAATCATCCAAATAAAATAACAAGATTCTAGTTGAGCATAGACTGCAAAATACCTCTATTATGCTTAACATTAGTTATGCTTTGAATTGAAATACACATCAAACATTTTAGTATAGTTGATAATTTACTACAAGTAATGAAAAAGTTGATGAGACGGTCAATGCATGTAATGAGGTTGGTAGGATTGTCATAGGTGTAATATATAAGCTATGAAATGGGCATCCTTAGAGAGGAAAGAGAAAGTAACTTGGGACATTTGCACATTTTAATATTTCCATAGGAGCTTGTGTAGAAATATTGAGGCATGATAAAGGATAAGCACACACTCTTGCAAGCCATGTTCATTCTTCATCTAAAGAGAAGATGCAAAACTTGAGTTCAAATCGCTAACACATGTCATATATGTGCATTTTCTTGAGCCTCTATAGGGTGACAGAAAGTTTGTAGCCATCCAAGAGGTTGAGGTCATAGAAATCTTGGGGGTGTTAAGGGTGAAATAAAAAAGCATTGCAGGTAGCACACCTCTAGCACCATTATTAGAGATTTAGCATCCATAGTCACCCATGGTGCAAAGGCTCCAAGCAAGGAAACCACAAATTTGACTTGACCATCCCTAGGGGTTAATGATAAAAAGGAGAAACCATGGAAACCCCATATCCAACTTGTTATCACTAGAAGTCACCTTCAGATTACATAGAAGGTAATCCCAATACCCATTAGCTTGTGTAAGTGTAATTGAGTTTTGAGAGGTGAAATGGAGAGGATTCAATGAAAATAATGTTCTAACTCATAAATCTAGACTAACATGCATAAGCAATTGAGGTATGGAATCAAATTCAGTCAGTATGTTGGAGTAAGGGTGAATAGAGGGAAGAATTTGGTGAGGAGAGTGTAGAGGTTTGTTTTGGACATCATGTCTTCCAACAGCCTAAGGAGGAAAAACTTAAACGCAAGATCCTCTTGAATTCAAATCTCAAGGAAACTGAAAGAAATTATAACAACACTATAATCAAACATTCGTCATAATACAGTTACAACAATTCATGTGAATCAGTCATTCATGAACTCTCTCAGTATCAGAGGCAAATAAGATGGAGCAAGAAAGATGACTTAGATTAACCAAGATGTCTCAAAAAACAAATATATAACCAGAGAACCAATGTTCTTTATAAAAATATTACAATAGCAGGGAGCCTAGATCAACCATTCGACCTTAACAAAATATCAAAACTGAGTACATATACTCAAAACTGTTTCAACTACGAGGAGCGTGATTGGACCCCTGCATTCAAATTTTCTAGTCAACGCCCGCTCTGTCAGACTGCATAGGCCTCCTTATGTCAGATGTGAGACATGCAGTTAGGTGTTTTATAGGAAAATCTATCCAGGAGGAAACTTCGGGTGGACAGTCTGCCTTTATGGATGATCTTAGCAACTCTTTCCATTTATGGGGTGAGACGAGGTCTCAACTGCCGACCCCATATTCAATAACTTCCTTCATTAGGATCAAGATGAGGCCTGACGCCAATGAATGCTTCAGGCGGTGCCCACGACTTCTTCGAGTAAATCCAGGCGCCTCGAGGCCAAGAAGATCTCTTGTGACCAATACATACACTTTTGACCTTTGGCGTAGCTCCTCTCCCTCGCTCCATCTTCAATGTGACCAAGGGCCATGACCCTACACAATTGTGAAATTTCGGACGCGACCAAAGGTGGTTTGAAAGCAAACTGCTTTTGTCCTCACAATTCACCATGAACCGCCATGCATCCCTTTCCAAAAACCATGGTTCTGATTGTTGCCCGCTCTTGAAATTTTAAAGCATGCACACCTTTTGACCCCGCAATGGAGTATGATCATTGATCTTGTGATCAGAGATGAGGCTTCCTGATCAACGACCCAACTTTGGTCTCTTTAGATCAACAGATTAGATCTTCCCTCTTCAAATTGACAAGCGAGATCCACTTCTGGTCTCCAGAACTTCGAGACTTTGGCCACTTTGACACTTCAATACTTTTGAATGTGAAACATGAGGAATTTCCCGTAGGAAAATTCCTGAAGTGAGAGATGGGTTGCCGCATGTCCCTGCTAATGGATGGTCCATATTAACTTTAGGACTTCGGGCTTCGACCCTTCAGAAGTTTTACACACTTCCCACTTCGAACCTCCCGATGCTTATTTCCCCGAACACTTGGATCAGACGCCACGTGTTCCCTTCAAGATCAACGACTCATGCTCACTTCGGGGATTTTTATCTGGTGCTATACTTTGCATGATTTTGGACTCCCGAATGCTCGTGAGTCGTTGATATGAACTGGCTGATTGGATCTTCGTCATTGAAAGATAAACTTTCCTACCACTTGTGCTTCAAGATGAATGGATCTGAACTGGCTGATTGGATCTCCGTCATTGAAAGATAAAATTTCCTACCGCTTGTGCTTCAAGCCTGAAATGGACTGTTAGGAAAGTTTCACTTTGTGTCTGTGGCTACGGCCAGCGTGATTGAGGATTTGGACAACTGGCTGTGGGCTAGGAAAATAGGGAGACCAGGGCACTTTAAACACAGAGGGGGGCACACGAAAAAAATGATTTTACAAGTCGAAGGGGAAAAATATTAAGACTTGGTCTGTGAAAAGGAGAGAGACATAGAAAACTTACAGTCTTAGGTAGAAACCACACACCCACAGGGATCTGACAAGTTCATGTGATAACATTTGGCTCCACAAGGGATGGCATGCTCCCTGCGAGCTGCCAAGAACAAGTAGTTCTAGTGCCTTAGCTGTTGGGTTATGGAGTTGAGCTCAAAAAATTCCGCTGAGAATTACATGCCGCCAAGCACACTATCCTAAAAATGAAAGAAAACACACATGGGCTCCAAAAGAGCTTATTTATGTACATCCCTAGATTAACTGATTTTTTACATAGTGTTAGGTGAAATCAAATTTCCACCAGAGCTAGTCAAGCAACTTCCTAACTGGAAACTCACTGACTTTATCAGTGATTGATAATAGATGATGCAACCATGATAGAAAAATGATTACATCTTTCATCCGTCCTCCTAGTGCTGAAGTCAAGATAAAGCTGGGAGGCTTCAATAAATGGAGGAAATGTAACTCCATGTACTCCCTTACAGGTTCGGGGAATATCTGAGGAAACCCAAAAAATTGGTAACAAAAAGGTTGCTCTACTTCATAGCTGCTCACATATGGTTGGATGTATCTGGTAAGCACAGGTGAGTGAAGGGCTGATGTAGGCTGCTGATCCACTTCTTCTTTATATGCTCTGATAACATCTGCTAGATGATGGCAATAAATATCCTCATGTATATCAATGGATGGCTCATCCTCTTTATCATGCTACTTAGTGTCTTCATAGTGATCAAATGTAGGATAAGATTGTTACTCATCATCACTAGAATATTCATAAAAAATGGGTTTCCCTTCATATCTATGATCAACCTCTAAAACAATAATTCCATCAAGAATATACCTGCTAAGAATATGCATTTCAGGGACAACAATAACTGCTGCCTCTGGCTATTCATACACATTCTTTTTCTACTCAATCCTAGGAGAAAATATATCATGGAAAAGCTCTTGAAGGAAACGACAAGAATCCTCCTCCACAACCATCTCTTCTTCTAAATTTGAGACAACAGGTGTATAAGGGGTAGAATATGATACATCCATTGCTATGTAATCATCAACGCTATTATCAATCATACCTGGAAGGCCTTCTTCATCATAAGCAGGGATGGTCAAAACATTTGTCTCATGAACAAAAATATCCTATGCACTTCCTCTTTCACTCAAACCTTCACCAGACTCGTCACACGAGGAAGGCTCTATCATTTTCTCAATATGGGATGCAAAATTCTTATAGAAGTCATCCAATATAAGATGAGACATGTTAATCTCTTTGTAATATAAATTAAAAGCATCATGAAAATCCTTCAAAGAATGGATACTAGAAACAGGGTGATATTGGCAACATTCACGAGCATCTTCCTCTAAAGAAAATTTGAACATCTTGATCAAGACATCCTCATGAACAAAATTGTTCTCAAGCATGCATATATGAAAATTAAACAAGTGTTCACCAGGATGATCATGCTTGATTCCTCTGAATCTCATAAGATAATCATCCCATTCATTTATAGCCGGCACTGGATGTGGATAACCAACTATGTATGAGAAATTGAAGGGGGCAAATCTCTTGGCTAGGATAGCCTCCATAGCCTTTTGATTTGTCTCTCTTCAGAGGAGTCACCAACATATTCTGCACAATGGAGTCACCATGGTGAATGATAATCAGTAATAATAATGTGTCCATCTTTAGTTCACCATCTAAAACTTGGTCTCTGCAATGTCGGTCTTCCCAGGGAGATTTTCAATCTGGGACAACAGCTAAAATCCTTCTCGAGAAAGATTTCCCTTCTTAATAATCCTCTCTGGGTCAGATTCAGGTGTAGTCAGAGGCAACTGTGGATTAGACCTCGTGTGTCTTCCTTTGGAGGCCACAACTGAAACAGTGGAGTCAAAACAGTGGAGTTTCCAGGTGCAAGCTGCAACCTTCAATGGTGTTGATATCTGATGCACCTTCAGAATCAAATCTTCTTTATCGTTCTATCCTAGGGGAAATGTCTTCAATTCATTCCCCGACAACGACGTCGGAACTGTTAGCACTAGAAGTCACCTTCAGATTGCATAGAAGGTAATCCCAATACCCATCATTTTGTGTAAGTGTAATTGAGTTTTGAGAGGTCAAATGGAGAGGAATCAATGAAAATAGCGTTCTAACTTAGAAATCTGGACTAGCATGCATAACCAATTGAGGTCTGGAATCAAATTCATTCAATAAGTTGGAGTAAGGGTGAATAGAGGGAAGACTTTGGTGAGGAGAGTGTAGAGGTCTGTTGTGGACATCAGGCCTTCCAACAACCTAAGGCGGAAAAACTTAAACGCAAGATCCTCTTGAATTCAAATCTCAAGGAAATTGAAGGAAATTATAACAACACTATAATCAAACATTCATCATAATACAGTTACACCAATTCATCTAAATTGATGATTCATGAACTCTCTTAGTATCAGAGGCAAATAAGATGGAGCAAGAAAGATGACTTAGATTAACCAAGATGTCTCAAAAAACAAATACATAACCAGAGAACCAGTGTTCTTCATAAAAATATTACAATAGCAGGGAGCCTAGCTCAACCATTCGACCTTAAAAAAATATCAAAACTGAGTATATATACTCAAAACCGTTGCAGCTACGAGGAGAGTGATTGGACCCCTGCATTCAAAGTTTCCACTTGGCACCCGCTCTTTCAGACTACATAGGCCTCCTTATGTCAGATGTGAGACATGCACAATTAGGCGTTTTATAGAAAAATCTATCCAGGAGGAAACTTCGGGTGGACAGTCTGCCTTTATGGCTAATCTCTGCAATGCTTTCCATTTATGGGTTGAGATGAGGTTTTAAATGCTGACCCCATATTCAATAACTTCCTTCATTGGGATTAGGACAAGGCCTGACGCCCATGAATGCTTTAGGCGGTGCCCACGACTTCTTCAAGTCAATCCTGACACCTCGAGGCCAAGCTGATCTTCTTCTATGACCAATACAGATGCTTTCGGCCTTTGGCGTATCTCCTCTCCCTCACTCCATCTTCAATGTGACCAAGGGCCATGACCCTACGCAATTGCACGATTTCGGGCGCGACCAAAGGTGGTTTGAAAGAAAATTGCTTTTGTCCCCGCAATTCACCATGAACCTCCATGCGTCCCTTTCCAAAAACCATGGTTACAATTGCAGCATGCCCTTGAAATTTTAAAAAGTGTGTACCTTCCGACCGTGCAATGGAGCGTGACCATTGATATTGTGATCTGAGATGAGGTTTCCTGATCAACAATCCAACTCTGGTCGCTTTAGATCAACGGATCGGATCTTCCCTCTTCGAATCGATGACCGAGATCCACTTCGGGTCTCCAGGACTTCGGGACTTCGACCACTTTGACACTTCGACACGTTTGAATGTGAAATATGAGGAATTTACCGGACGAAAATTATCGAAGTGAGATATGGGTTGTTGCGTGTCCCTGCTGACAGATGGTCCATATTAACTTTAGGACTTCGGGCTTCAGACCTTCGGAAGTTTTACACACTTCCCACTTCGAACCTCCCGAAGCTTATTTCCCCAAACACTTGGATCAGACACCACGTTTTCTTTTCAAGATCAATGACTCATGCTCACTTCGGGGCTTTGTGCTCTAGCGCTATACTTTGCATGATTTTGGACTCTCGAATTCCCGTGAGCCACTGATTTGAACTGGCCGATTGGATCTCCGTCGTTGAAATATAAACTTGCCTACCGCTTGTGCTTCAAGCCCGAAATGGACTATTACGAAAGATGCGCTTTGTGTCTGTGGCTATGGCTAGCATGATCAAGGATTTGGACAATTGGCTGTGGGATGGGAAAACAGGGAGACGGGGGCACTTTAAACACAGAGGGGGGCACATGAAAAAAAATGATTTTACAAGCCGAAGGGGAAAAATCTTAAGACTTGGTCTGCGAAAAGGAGAGAGATAGGGAAAACTTACAGTCTTAGGTAGAAACCACACACCCACAAGGCTATGACAAGTTCATGGGATAACACAACTTGAATATACTTAACGAGTGATGATCAACAAATCATGTCAAGGCATTTTACACCATCTTCTATGGTTGAGCAATGGGCACTAGGTTGGATACTAGACCAGAACGAGTGCTTACATTTGTTCAAAAACATAGTCATCATAGTAGAAACACCACTTCCTCTTTCACAAACAACAATACAAATTCTAAAATCAACATGCAAATTATAATTAACAAAATACTACTAAAATTTATGAATCATAGTGTTAACAAAATAAAAAGTTTTTTCTTACCAAAAATACATAGGAAGATGAGCTAGAAGGAAACATGATGGGAAAACTTGGCCCCATTTTGGTTGACTCCGTTGAAGGAAAAGATGGGTGGACCAATATTTGTAATGAGGATTGAAGGGAAGAGGATAATTTGCATTGTAACTCTTCAATTTCACATTGATTGTTGTGAAATTAAATTATTATGGGTACACACATTAACCAACAAATAGGTAGATAAATTGACAACACTACTAAGGTAGTAGGTGGGTAGTGGTAGGGATAAATTGAAGGATATGGGTCTTTGATCAATAAACACCTTTTATTAGTGTGATGTCTCCTTCCCCTTTGTAGCTCTTCTTCTGAAATTTGTATAAAATTGGTTTCCCTTCATAAATAACAAGTAAATTCCTTTTTTTACTCGTGATTGTTTAATTACACTTCTAGGACAAGTTTAAACCCATTGAAAGCATACAGGGGGGCTCATTTTTTTATCATTGTCACTGACTTTGCACCACATACCATTTGGATATTCATATGAAAGATACACAAAGACATATTTCATAAAATGGATGTCAAGTATAACCTAAAAGGTTGAGACATATAAAATTCTAACCCCATCAAACTACATGCATGTCATGTGGATCAACCTATAAGGTTCCAAATGGCATTGATCCAATAAAAAATGTATATATAAAATATAACATAACATACATTTTCCCACAAAGATTAGCTCTTTAAAAATGTATATACTCTATCCTAATACGTGTTAAAATAATAATTACTCATATTTATTAAAAGGTATATTTAATTTATTTAACAATTGAATACACCTATCTTATGTAATCTTGAAATTGTTTATTCAACAATAAAATATCCTCCCCTTTTTATCTAATACAAGTTAGATATATTGAGGCAAAACATCTAAAAGGTAGAATGGGACCACACTTATATGACTTTGAATGATTTTTGATGAAGCTATTATAATCAAACATGAAGGGTGGAATGGTATCACAATTATATGATTTTGAATTATTTTTCATGAAGCTATTATCATCAAACATGGAGAGGTAATGAATTGATCTCACTTATCACACATATAAATAAAGAGTAAAACGGATTCCATGGGCACACCATGCAATCATCAACTTCGGGTCATGTTTATAGGCAACAAACATGCCTAATCTTTCCACCATAACAAGATTCCTTATTTTGTAGAACAAATTTAAATAAAACCTAAATCATTGAAAGCGATCAATATATATTTTCTTAAAAGTGTACATTTTTACTTTAGTTGCACATTAAGATAATTGAGACATCTTTAAAAGTTTATAAGTTTTATGTAGGAACTTTATTTTTAAATAGATTGATTTCTTTGAAACTAAAAAAAATGATATGTACATTTAAAAATATGTTTTGTTTTTTTTAGCACAATACAATAAAATTGAGGAATTTTTATAAGTTTTATATACAAGCTTTATTTTTAAATAAAATGATTTCTTTGGAATTGAAAAAATAATATATACATATATTTTAAAAAGAATGTAGTGGTAAAAAAAAGCCACCACAAACGTTAGTCTATGTCTATAAGGTTATAATATAAAATCTAAGTCCCATAAGGTTATGATATAAAATCTAAGTCTCAAAGGTTTTAAATCACTAACATAAAAATAAGCATATGACTAAAGAATGGAATAGGCCCACTGTGTAATTAAAAGGAAATAATAGACCTATTATGTAATTAATATAGATCTATATGTGGCTATAATATATGAATAGACCCACTATGTCATTAAAAGGAAATAATAGACTATTATGTAATTAAAATGGAAGAATATAATAATAATGGGTAGTTGGCATAAGACCCCCATAAATACTCACGAGAAAGTATATATACACATGAATATCATTGTATTGGATATGTTTTGGATTGCATTGTTTTGTAGCAATCATGGATTGTGGAGTGATTCCTTCCATAAGGAGTATTTGATGGTGTTACCTTACCTTAAGGGTTCTTCTCTCTATATTCTTGGTGTTGTTCATGGTGAATGCTTTGGTATCTTTGGTTTTCACGGTTTATTTCTGAAGTGTTATAATAGATTATCTCTTATTTCTTTTAATTCTTATTACACATTTCCCCTTTGTTTCTATCCCTTGGTCACTAGTTTGACTCACTTTAACCCCATTGAGGAATTCCTTAACTTCATGGACCCAGTTGGGGGCAAAAAAACCGTAGTTTGGCCCATGGTTAGTTAAGATGCATTAACTTGGGTCCATAACCATCCAAAATCATTTAGAACTTGCTATTTATGGAGTCAATTTGAGTCAAACTTCTCAAACTCTACCAAATCTCTTAGCTCTAAGAATATTGTGGATTTATGTGGGGTATCGTGATTGTGAATCCACAAGTCACATAATAGAAAGTTGATTTGGGCTTAAAAATCTCACAGGGGCTTCACCTTGTTGACCAATATCTTATCACATTCATTCACAAATGAGGGTTTAAAATTTTGAAAAATAAAGTCAATATATTGTAGGTAGTACGGGTGGAGGGATGCAAGGTATCATGAGGTTTATAGATATTGGGGGTTATAAAAATGGATATCTAGTAAAAATAAGGGTTTATTTATTTATTGGAAAGATGTATTGATAGGTGTGTTCAAAAATTGATTTTGGGAGGTATTTATCAATATCTAGTGAAATTAGGGTAGTGAAATATCTAGGTATTTAACATCCCATGAATGCATGCGCCATGTCATAGGTTCACTAAGTGAGGATCCCATGGAAAATTTACATTTCCATTATACCAAATCCATGGCATGAATCCAACATACATGGTATGATGGTTCTATAAGACTTGGACCCTCCAATGACTAACTCAACATTCTCTTATGCCTTTAGGTTGCTCACTTGCCTATTTATACTATTAATTTCTTGTTTGTAAATCCTCTTGAACTATTGGATTCTTATATATTTAATAACCCTAGTTTTGAAGTACACACTCACATTAGCAATTGAACTCCTTCCACCTCTCTCAATCCCTTAGGATTGTTTGCACCTATCATCTCTAACACATCTATAGGGACCTCCTTTCACTAGCTTGGCTCCAACTTTTTAGATTTAATTGATTCATCCAAGGGCATAATCATTGGCATAGTTCCACTCATAACTTGTGAGTCTCAACCCAACAACTTCAAATGTGGTTCCATCACAACTAAGGCAAGGGATGTATCATCCTTGTTGGGGGCACCAAGTCTCTCTACTTTGGATATTTTATTGATTTATATTTACAGTAGCAGATTTAGCATTTAATGGTTGTATTGCATATAAATGTGTTTGTATTGGATAACAAGGAAAGAAGTGTGTGTCTCATTCTGGAACATGGATCGCTCTTCGAGGACTATCACAAATCTCCACTTCAAGCTAGGGAATTTCATCATCTATGATAGTGAATTATGGGTTAGTTTCCTTTCTTCTTCTCTTTCCATTTCCAACATTAGGGTTTCTAGCTCATTAAAGGAATTGTTGGTTAATTAACCCAAGTTGGTTGAAATTTATCTTTCCTTATTTAATTTACTAGTAAAACCTAATCAAAAACCTATTTGGATTACCCTTATCACTTATAACCCTCGATTATTATTAACAAGATATTAGGTTCCTAATTAATCAAGTAGATTCCCTCTCTATTTCACCCTCTTTTGTCTTACCCTTAGGTTTATCAGTTTCATCATTGTGAGTTTTAATCCTTTTATAGTAATGCAATGCACACACAAATTCTTAAAAAACATAAAATATCACAATCACAATCACACATATACACATATATTTACCCTAGAAACCAAAAACGGGAAAACCAACAACTTGTTTAGAGCCGCACCTCTAGTTCTTGTTCATCATCATCTTAATTTCATTGTTTATGATATCTATC
>SNQJ01S0003210.1:170160-183475 GCA_010110895.2 Picea sitchensis
GTGCCCCTCTTCAAGATGTTGCAACCTCCAATATTGTCACTAATATGATTAGTAATTCATCTCCAATGCAAAATTGAATAGAAAATGGCCATCCTTAATCTGATTGTGCATTTGAGTCATGAGGAGCCAACAACAAAGTCATCAGTTACATTCGAGGATAGAAAATGAATGATATAAAATAATGTATGAATTTTAATTTTGGAGAATGTTGTGAGGTTGTAATATTTATGTAACACACTCGACCCCTAAGCGCTCTTTTAAGGGGTGGGGCATCAAAATTTCTCTCTCCTTAACATCTCAAATCCTCTGTCTGAGGTCTTCATCCTCTTCTACTTACCCGTAGCGTTCTAATGACTGCTAGCAGGCTCAAATCTGAGCTTTGGGTTGCAAGTTATGGCTTCCCGAAGTTCTTCGGGAACTCTTGCCTCACGCTGCGACCAATTATTTCAAAGGCACAATCCTCTGAAACCATAGGAACATGATCAACTGAGCTTGTTCCTCAATGAGATCTACGACTCAATATCTTCCTTCATAAATTCGGGCTTCGGTCGAATCTGCATGCACACTTCACAAACCCTCCAAAGTGGCTTTCAAACGGAGTGGATCTCCGTCCTCCATGTATCCCCTTGCAAATCAATGGTCCATGCTCTCCTCAAGTCATCCAAAGTGCCAAGTCTTCGAACTGGGCAATCTTACGCCAACCGTCCTCAGAGCGTCGACAACTCTGATTTACTTCGAGACTCCATGCTTTGGGAGTTCCAGAGTCTCCAATGCCACAAACATCCGGAGTGACAACTCTCTGGAGTGTCAGATCTCCTGACACACGTACTACTTCGACTGAAGGTCATGATGAACTCCGGTGCTTCGGCCTTCGAGAGTTCTCAACCCAAGAAACACCACTTTTCCCCGAAGTGGCTATCCTCTTAACCAAAGGATCTACTGATAGACGAATCAGATGAACTCCGACAGTCTGACCTTCGGGAGTTCTCGCTCCTGAAACTCCACTTTCTTCCACTCTTCTGAAGTACTTCTGCTCTAGAGTGAGACATCTGGCGACACCCGTCCTTACCAACGGATGACTTAGATCTTCTTCGACTCCCAGTTCTTCGAGAGTTTTCAACCTTTTACACCTGCTTCCTTTTGGTGTGTTAAACCTTCGAAGTACAGGATTTGGTACCATGTGTCTCTCGACGCCAATGGATAGGATGGACTTTGACACTTCGGGCCTTTTGAACTATCTACAATACTACACCCCAAATCCTCTGGAGTCCCGAAGCCCTAGACTCCCGGAGTTCCGGTCACTTTTCCAACCACTTTGGCTAGGCATGCTCGTACCAGGGGCTGACATGTGTAAGTGGGTAGGGGTGACATGTGTCACACTCCAATGGGTCTATAAGGTATCTGATATGCACGAATCCAGGTGACACATGACACATCTATCATGGTTCCATGTCACCCAGATTGATAGCCTTCTAACATCCCTCAGATATCACAGCTGAGATCCTGCCACATAGATCCATAGATCCATGATTCACATTACTTCACGACTTCGGTCTTCGGGAGTTTTTCAATGCAAACTCCTCTTTTTCCCTAGAGTTGGTAAGTGTCAGGCTGACTACAACCTAGATATTATGGTTAGGAAAAGTCTCAAACAATCCTCGAATCGATGGCTCGTGTCACTTTGGGCTTTGGAGCTTATCGACACACCACATCTCAAATTCCCCCGAGTGCCCTATCTCCAGACTCAAAGATCTAGCACCACACGTGCCCTATATATCGACGACTGAGAGGGATCCTGAAGGATGTGAATATTAATGGTCCTCATTACTTCATGAATTCGGCCTTCGAGAGTTTTGACGTTACAACACCCCTATTCTCCCGAAGTGGTCAACACCAGGATGACTTCATCGTAGATCCGACGGTTAGAAGAGAACCTGAAGGATCCCCAAATAAATGGACCTGGTCACTTCGTGGCTCTAGCCTTCGGGGGTTTTGTCTTCTCTAGCACTCCATTTTCTCGAAGCTGGACTTTTCCGAAGTACCATGTGCAGGTCCTTCCTCCTAAATGATCAAATGGTATGTGGGGCTCCTAATGATCTCCCCAAATCTACGACTCTCCTTTACTTCATAACTTCGGTGTTTGGGGAGTTTGATGCTATAGCATCTCCATCCTCTCGGAGTAGAACTTCACTGAAGTTATCTCAGTGTAGATCCAACGGCTAAGGGGTCCCCTGAACATTCTTAATCGACGATTCACACTACTTCACCATGGGTAGTTGGATCTTGGTTTAGTCGGTAAGACAGGTTCATCTAACCACTAGGGAAATCTTCTATTGCATGTTAACTTGATGATAACTGAATCTCTAGGTTACCTTCAACCAATTTATGACTAATAGGGTTGACAATGGTCCAAATTTCCAAAATTTTGGAGCTCCAAAGCCAAAAGGATTTGGATCCCTTAGGCTTAGCCCAAGGTTCCTAGGTGTTGGTCATATGGGTCCTCCTGAACGGATTAAGTTCACTCATCTTCCAAACGAAATGATCTTCCCTTTCAAGAATTAATTCTCGCTATCCTTCTTGAGCTTCATATTGAAAGTGTTAAGGACTTGGGCATGATATCTCAGTTACACAACAAGGAGTATGAAGGAGATATCCTCTTCAGACGGAGAAGGCCAGATAGATGTGATACTTTCTATCTCGGCCTTCCTATAGGTTTACGTCTTGTTAGCACTCGAAAATTTCTTTGGGTTGTATCAAAGAAAACCCCAAGGTAACTGTTTCAACCAACTTTAGATTGTATTCTAACTTATAAAACTAGAGAGGGCTCTCTCAGATGTCTAATGATTGGTAAAAATTCAAGGGTTTTGTCAATAAAGGAACATAGGTCATATTCTACGATAGGACGGGTTTGTTTTTGTTTTAAAAAGGGTTGGTAGGACAAACAAGTAAAAGGTACCATTGGGCAATGGAGTTAAGTTCTGAAATTAAAATATTGAGCTAATGACTGGTGGTGTACTCACAGAGAACAAAGGCAAAGTAAGTGTTATTCTTCAGCAGGAGGCAATATTTTGGATGGAAGCATAAAAGAGAAAAGGGCAGCCCATCACACTGAGAGCATATAGTAAAGGATGAGTTCTCAATGTAACTTTAGATTAAATACAAAAAGATATATTACTACGATCAGAGCATCAAGCATGGATGAATTCTGAACCCACAATCTTTAAACACATAACAAGTATTTACCGTATGAATGGAGCATCGAAGATGTATGAATTCCAAACATTTACTCTCAGCTAAATACTTGAAAGAACAAACAATTATGGAGATGAGCATTACAAAGAAAATACATACTTAAAAAAACATCGTAATAAATCTCTGCTTCATGAAAGAACGATACTTCTGCATTTAGCTCATAAAGATATTCAGGAAAAAGATACACAGTCTAATCATCCAAGGGTCCCACCCTTCTCTACTCTTGTACCATGAAATATATAGAACTATAGGTCCTTTACATCTCACCATTTCAAACTCCATCCCATTTCCCAAAATAGAAATAGTTACAAACATAAAATGACACATTTTAACTGATTTCTTGCTTTTCAGAAGGCAAAATTCTGAAAAATAGGATTCAAAACGCCACTTGTAATTCCCAAACTGTAATATTTGTGTAAAATATGAGAACAGTTTTTGTAGGTAAGCTCGTTATAAAGAAAAATCTCTCTCAATTTATTGAAATTCATCTCCAACTAGCCGGAATATGAGTCGCAAAAACATGTCTCAAACAGGAAATCATGAAAAATGAAAAATAGATCTCACATATTCCTTTGCATATCCCAATCCATGACACCTTTTTCAAATCTGAGAGAGTTTTTTATTATTTGTTTTGTTCTTGACAAAAACCTCTTGGGGATTTTCAAAATTCCTCTCCAGTTGGTCAGAAAGTGATCTTGAAGTTGACCACTAAACCAGTCATTTACACAACGCACCCTATAGCCTGTGCACAGGAAAATCCTCTATGCAACAACATCTTCTGCGCAAAAACATCCTATGCATGACAACATTCTTTGCACGACAAAATACTCTACGCAACAACATCCTCTGCGCGAAAACATCCTCTACACGACAACATCCTCTGTGTAACAACATCCTACGCGCGACAACATCCTATGTGCGACAACATCCTCTGTGCGATGAAATCCTTTGCACAACGCGCAACAAATGAAAGAAACAAACTTGAACAATAAGTATGATTTTGAAGTTTGCAATGATACCAGTGACATGGAGTGTCATGATTGTTCCTTCTCTAACCTCATGAAAKGTGATGATGAACCATAATACCTTTTGACATGATATTCACCCTAACCTGTGACTCATCTAAGAATGCCTTTATTTTCCCAAGATCACGTCATGACTTTGAAAACTTTGGACACAATTCTATGAAAATCATGGTGCTAACAACTAGMTCCAATGGGGATGCTATCCTCCCYGTGAGGTAGAAAAGAACAGTAGACCAGGTGCATTATCCATTAGGATGTTCCCAAGCCATATATTRTGATCTGCAACCTGTAATATATTTTTCCACCAACTTATTTTGCAACTGAACTAAACCCAAATTGAAAATACAAACTGAAAAATGATGAAAGAAATGATCTCCATGCTGAACTTATTCAAATTGCTACCTACACTAAGCTAATCTCTGAGCTATTTGATTAGGTGAAATAAAAAATCTAGTGCAACAATGCAAGTGTCTTTTCCACGGGTTGAATTCCTTGTGTATCTTTGATCAATATTGAAAGGGAAAACCCTCTCAATGGAAACTCATCAAATTCAATATTGACAAAATTTAAAAACTTAGGTCCATTCGTTGTTTCCAAACATTCTGCTAAAGTATCTTGAAAAGAAAGAAAACTGATTTTAGGATATTGCACAAGACTGTCATCTTGTATCAGCTCTCAAACTACATTTATGCTTCCATAAATCTCAAACTGATGGATGTCATGAAAGGGATGAAGATATGCATTAAATTTCTGCAATGAAACCCATAATGGAAAGAAGGACATGGCTGATTTTTACAACAACACATCACCATCTACATTTTCAGATTCATCTTTGACGAATGGCTGTAATTTTGAACTGATAAAACCTTCCATATAACAAGCAACGGGGTCATCGAACACATGAGAAGATTGTTGCAATTTCTTGTCAATTTGTTCCAGTGAATCAGTATGATTTTGCATTAGCACACATTCCTTTGCTTTAGTGATTATCTTAAAATTTTATTTCAACAATTTAAACGAAGAAAATCATAAAGGTAAAGAATTTCCTTCAGCTGATTCGATACTTTCTTCATATTCTTCTTTGTAACTGTGATGTGTAGGCTGATTGCTCTCATTACACTGCTAAAAATGAACATTTTTTGATAGAGAACATGCAGTTGGTTGTTCTAGGAAGTCAACATCATAATCATCATCATATTCATCATATATAGACAAATCAACAACATGTGCAATGTCATCTAACAAGAAAATTCTTGGGACATCAACCTACTCTTCAACAAGCTGATTTGCAAATTCATTTTCTTGATTGTCTACAAATGAATACATAAAACTATCAGCCCCATTCTTATCATGAGATGGATCAAAAGATAAATTAACACCTTCTTTTTCAATAAGTGGAATATAATCCTTTGCAAAATCATCAATATTTAAAGCTTCAAGAGAACATATGATACTATTAACCCTTTGCTCAAGATTCAAATCAACTGTTTTTTATTCATATTCACTGTCATGTTTTTTAGCATCCAAATCCTCATTTTGAATATGTTTACATGCTTGAATATTGTGTTGAATATCCTGAGCATCATTAAACATTTGTTGTAAGGACTTAGATCTTATTTCCATCAGAAGGAAAGACAAATATGGATGAAAGGTTGTTTCATAATGGAGCACGACAACACCTTCAGTGGGTTGAACTTCTTTGGGAAACTTGTAATAAATACTGGAAAACCTTCTACTGAATGTAGAAATAGTTTCACTGCTCTGCCTTTTCATGGCATAGAACTCTGTAAGATGTAGATCCAAATATTTCCTCTTGCCCCAGAATTTCAAAAAGACATTCTTCAATTCCTTCTATGAGATAATTGTCTCTGACTGCAAGTGTTTAAACCAGTCTTTGGTATCCCCTTTCAAGGATTGAGAAAAGGCCCTCATACAAACATCATCATGATCAATCTCAAGCAAATCTGTAAAATGTTCAAAATCTTGGATGTGTTTTTTAGTGTGATGGTATTAGGTTCTCCATCAAACACATGTAGGCACTTATAGTGCTTTGGAGGAAAATTATGAAGGATGTGAGGTAATTTTAAAGGTTTGTATCTCTGTTGAATCTTGGAGGGTTTTGGATCAAGTACAGGAGGTAAGATATTAGCTTTGATTTCATGAGGCTCATCAACTTGGCTAGGATGTACATTAGCTGGCCAGAATACGTGTTGCAACAACATTTCTCAAACATAAAATCATGAAAACTGAAAAATAGGGCTCAAAGATTCCTTTGCATATCCCAATCCATGACACCTTTTTCAAATATGAGAGAGGTTTTTATTATTTTTTTTCTCATAGACAAAAACCTCTTAGGGATTTTCAAAATTCCTCTCCAGTTGGTCAGAAAGTGATCTTGAAGTTGACCACTAAACCGGTCATTTACGCAGCGTGCCCTGTAGCTTGTGCGCAGTAAAATCCTCTGCGTCAAAACATACTCTGCGCAACAACATCCTATGTGGGACAACATCCTCTACGCGGAAACATCATCTGCGTGACAACATCCTCTGCGTGGAAACATCCTCTGCACGATAACATCCTTTGCATGAAAACATCTTATGTGCGACAAAATCTTATGAGTGACAACATCCTATGTGCAACAACATTGTCTGCGCGACAACATCCTCTACACGATGAAATCCTCTGTGCAACACACAACAAATGAAAGAAGCAAAATCCTTTGCACAACAAATTTGCACAATGAGAATGCTTTTGAATTTTACAATGATACCAATGACATGGAGTGTCATGATTGTTCCTTCTCTAACCTCATGAAAGGTTATGATGAACCATAATACCTTTTGACATGATATTCACCCTAACCTATGAATCATATAGGAATGCCTTGATTTTCCCAAGATCACATCATGACTTTGAAAACTTTGGACAAACCTATAAATCTAGCTATGAAAATCATGGTGCTAACACGTCCCATGACATTTCGAGGGATAATCTAGGGCATATAGATGATCCATCAGAATCATGAGTTCACAAGGAAATAAGTGCATACACATAACTTGACCATTCAATACATAAACCATCTATAAATAGATAAACACATGCATTCATCAATTATCCCATTTCGATGCATAAGGTATGAAAACACTTATTAGAAATAGAAGAGGTGATGCAATTGCTGAAAGGGGTGCTCGTTTCCACCCAACCATAGGCTCAGAAACTCCTAATGGATTTACCACTGGCCAGCCCCGAGCTAAACCACAATGCTTTGGGATTAAATATTTTCTTCTGGCTCAATGAAAGTTAGGGACGAAGGTTACTCTCCTTCTCCTAGTACAGTAATAGATAGGGATGAAGGTTACTCTCCTTCTCCCAACTCATTCATAGATAGGGATGAAGGTTAATCTCCTTCTCCCAACTCGGTCTCTCTTTCCTGCGATCAGAACTCACTCTATTTTCACTCTTCACAGGTCTTCCTCTGCCCACCACACCTTCCTTTCTTTCCTTCCTCAACAAGATTGTGTGTACCCCAAATTCCCAGTCCGTGGTCAGGTATGTAAGCCTTACATATGAGCGCTCTACCCCATTCCCTCATTATCTCTTAAGGAGGTATTCCCACCTACCATCCTGATTGTAATTCATTCCTAGGTTAGAGGGTTGTTCTGATCCCGAGCAATTAAATCCAACAAAGTATTGGTTTTGTGGGGTTTATCTCAACCATTCCAGGTTCCCCTCACCATCTCTTTCATAGAATTCTTGGTCTCTCTTAGCACACCCCCCTTCCAGTAGTCATGCAACACTTATCCGTTTTCTAGTAAATAACATAATTTACATTCATTGAACTTTTATACAAAGGTCCATCAAATCAAACATTCACACATATTGAGTTTTCCATAGTCTCTTGTCCCATATAGTTATATTTACAAACTAGGGGAAACAGGGGTGTTACAATCCCCTCCCCCTTAAAGGAACATTGTCCTCGATGTTGTATCTGTCAACATGCTATGTATATACAAAAGTAAACAAAAGTAGATATGCCTGTCTCATGGCATCCTCCATTTCCCACGTGGCCTCATCCGAGCCAAAGTGTTTCCACTGCACCTTTACCTGTGCAATGGTTCGGTTCCTGAGTGAGGTTTCCTTCCTATCTAATATGCATTGAGGTTCTGGCAGGAATTCTCCCTCCAAATTTACCTGAATCACATACCAGTAAATTATATGATTAGAATCATGTACATATTTCTTTAATAACAAAACATGGAAAACATTATGTGCCTTCATTGTGGGAGGGAGTGTTAGCCTATAGGTTAGAGGTACCACTCTATCTAATATTTCAAAGGGTCCACAATATCGGGGTGCCAGTTTGGCACAATCTCCCATTCTCAGGGAAATGTTCATGGGCCTAACTCTAAGATAGGCATGGTCTCATGTCTTGAACTCTCTGGGAGTTCTCTTTCTATCGGTGTAAATATTTTATCTATCCTGAGCAATTTTCATATTTTGATTTATCTGAATCACTTGTTGTTCCATTTATTTTAGCATGTCGGGTCCGATTGTAATTCTATCCACTGGATTACTCCAAATGATTGGAATCTTGCACTGTCTACCATAGAGGGCTTCAAAAGGGCTCATCTTCAATGACTCTTGATAACCGTTGTTGTAGGCAAATTCTACCAATGCCAGGTAGTATTCCCACTTCTTAGGTTGATGCATTACATGCATCCTTAACATATCTTCTAATATTTGGTTTTCTCTTTTTGTTTGTCCATTAGTTTGGGGGTGATAGGCTATGCTAAACAACAATTTAGTCTCAAAACCAACCATTAAGGATTTGAAAAAGATTGAAGTGAATTTTGTGTCTTTGTTAGATACAATCTCCCTAGGTGTGCCATGCAGTCTAAATATCTCCTTCATGAAGATGTTTGCAATATATATTTCCTTGCAAGTTGACTTGACAGGAACGAAGTGAGCAGACTTGCTCAATTTGTTCACCACTACCATGATGGCATCATTATTCTTGGCTGATTTTGGTAATCCAGTGATGAAATCCATGGAAATGGTTTCCCATTTCCATTCTGGAATTGGTAGAGGCTGTAACAAACCTATTGGGTGCTGATGTTCTGCCTTAACTTGCTAGCATTCTAGACACTTAGCTAGATAGTCAACTATGTCCTTTTCCAATACAGGCCAATAGAATTGTTTCCTAGTGGTCGTGATCATTTTATGATAAACTGGGTGACCAGTATATGGTATCTTGTGTAGTTCATCCATTATGAACCTCTTCAAGTCATCACAACTTGGAATATACAATCTGTTTCTGTAGTTCAGCAGGTATTCATCAAGCATCTGATAGCCTTCATACTTTAGTCTTGTGGGCTCTTTCTTTAGGTATGATGTCATGGTCTTGAAGAATGCATTTGTTTCTTGTGCATTCCTGACTCTTTCCCTAACATCCATTTCATAGGTGCTTACCCTTGCCAGATGAATCATTTTCACACTTTTGCTAAGGGCATCAACCACTCTATTTCTCTTTCCTTTAATGTGTTTGATTTTGAAATCAAACTCTCTAAGGAGATCCATCCACCTAGCTTATCTAACATTGAGTTTTGGTTGATAAAATAGGTGCCTCAAACCACAGTGGTCTGTCATAAGTACAAATCTCCTACCCAGGAGGTAATGCCTCCACATTTTTAAAGCATGCACTATGGCAACCAACTCTAGATAATGGGTCACATAATTGATTTCATGCTCATTCATTTTTCTTGATTCGTAGAAAATTACACACCCTTCTTGCATAAGGACTCCTCTGAGTCCTTCCTTATAGGCATATGTACACACGAGGAAGTCATTATCAGGGTTTTCAATATTCATCACAGGTGCATGGGTCAGAAAGTATTCGGTTCTTGAAATCTTTCTTCACATTCTGATGTCCAAGTGAATTTAACCCCCTTTTTTTGAAAGGCACTGATTGGACAACCAATCTTGGAAAATCCTTTTATGAACCGTCTATAGTATCTTGTGAAGCCCATAAAGGATCTGATATCATATACATCCTTTGGGGTAGGCCATTCCATGATAGATCTGATCTTGTCAGGGTCTACTGCCACTCCTTCTTCGGAAATAACAGGGCCTAAGTAATGGACTTGCTTCTGGAAAACGTCACACTTGCTAAACTTAGCATAGAGCTGATGCTCTCTTAGTACTTGTAACATTAATTTAATATGTTATTCATGCTCCTCTCTATTCTTGGAGTATATTAAGATATCATCAATGAAAACCAATACAAATCTGTCTAGGAATTTGCTGAGTACATTATTCATCAAGCACATAAAAATGGTGGGGGCATTGGTTAATCCAAATGGCACCACCACAAATTTATAGTGACCATACCTTGTCTTGAAGGATGTTTTGTAGATGTCTTCATCCTTGATTCGAACTTGATGGTAACCATACCTTAAGTCAATCTTTGAGAAAACAAAATCACCCCCTAGTTGGTCGAACAAGTCATCGATTCTTGGTAAGGGATACTTGTTCTTTATGGTTGTCATATTGAGTTGTCTATAGTCTAAGCACAGTCATAGTGTGCCATCTTTATTTTTCAAAAACAAGGCTGGTGCTCCTCATGGAGACACATTGGGTAGGATGTAGCCTTTGTTCATCATCTCCTTCAACTGTATCTTGAGCTCAACTAGCTCTGGTGTACTCATCCTATAGGGTGTTCTAGACATTGGCACTTCTCCTAGTGCAAGTTCTATCGAGAAGTCAATGTCTCTTCTCGGAGGTAGACCCGGTACCTCTTATGGAAAAACGTCTTTATACTCTCTTAATATAGGGTGGTCCTCTAGATTTGGTTTGTCATCCTCAAAAACTTCCAACACCTGTATTGCATATAGGGAACATCCCCTTCCACAACACTTTTTCATTTGAAGGGTTGATATTCGTCTCACTGAGACTGGCTTTTGAATCCTTTGGAGGGTTATTTTTCTCCCTTCTTCATTTACACATTCTAAAGTTTTATGGTAACAGTCCAACTTATTTTTATAATCAGCTAACTAGTCCATACCAATCAATAGGTCATAAGACCCTAGGGGAAGTATGTTAAGGATCACTTGGGTGGGAAATCCATCCATAATGAATTGGAAAGCTGGTATGACCTCTGGTAATTTCCTTTTGGTTCCAGTGGCTAGTTGTAATAACCATGGCTTACCATGTCTAACTGGTTGTAGTTTACACTTATCAATAGTCTGAGGGGCCACATAAATCAAATTATAACCAGGGTCAATTCAAATAGAAACTAGATGGTTGGCGATCATACCTTCCATCTCCACCACTGAAGCTTGGTGTACAACCTGTTTATTATCCAAGGATACATAAATTTGTGGCATGCTCCTAGCCACATCATTGACTATGGTGGATTCTTGGATGTTGTAGAATCTCCTATTGTTCTTTTGTCTATGTGGACAATCTCTCAGCAGATGTTCTTCTCCACAACCCCAACATTTCAAGGGTTCTTTATTTGGTTCATCAGTCTTTTATGAGGTCACTCTAAAAGGTTTATTTCCACTCTGGGAGGGGAAATTATGCTGATACACACTTCTAGTAGGAAGGTTCCTCCTAGAAACCTTTCCATAGTTCTTAAATATTGAGGGTTTGAACCCCTTCTTCTTAAATCCCAAACTACTCTTCTTCTTCCAGTCCCCGCAAGGTTCAGTCTAACCCCTGAACTGTTCATAACAATACCTTTCCTTCCAAATAGTATCTTCTAAGGTCTTTGGCTCGTCGAACTCAATCCTATTCTGGTAGGACTGAGGTAACCCACTAATAAATCATTTCACTTTTACCTTTTCATCCTTTATGTAGGGTACATACCTTATCAGCTCAAGGAATTTATTGATATATTCCTCTATTGTGAGTTGTCCCAACTTGAGTTCATAGAACTCTTTAGTATTCCTGTCAAAGTATTTATCTGACATCTATTTCTTCTTGAAGTATTCCTCAAACTGTTTCCATGATAAGTCCTTATCATGGATTCCTTTCACATTCCTAATGTCTTCCCACCAAATGGAATCCTTTCCATTCAAGTTGAAGATGGTTATTCGAGCCTTTAAGTTTTCAGAGTAGTCATGGACTCTGAAGTACTTATTTAAGCTAACAATCCAAGCTTCTGCATATTCCCCTTTCTTAATATCTCCATCAAAAGAGGGTGGTTTGGATTTCTTGAACTCTTCAAGATCACAACCTTTAGAATGCTTTCGCTTCTTTCCTTTTTTTTTAGAATGTGAGCTACTTTTGTTGCTAGAAGATCCCTCGAAATTTCCAGTTTCCTTTCCAGAGGAATCTCTCGGTGAGTGTCCCATGTCTCTAGGTTGGGCCTTCCTTGAGGTACTTCTCCTAGTGTGGCCAATTATGGGACCACGTTTTCGTATCTCAGGTGGACTTTGACTTCTCTCCGTATTTTGTCAGTCCACATGATTGGTTGCAGGTCCATGCTGCAGCTGCCTCTGTATGTCGGATAAGCTATGCAAAAAGACTGCATTAATTTCCATTTGTTTTTCTTTCTCCTTTATCAATCTCTCGTTGTCATCCTTCCAACTATGTAATTCGGCCATGAGGATCCTTACAGTTTCAACTACATCCGGAGGGGTTTCCACTGCCCTCATTTCGTCAGATTCTTCGTCTCTATTGTGGGAGCCATCCCCCACTTCATGGAACGTCACCATCCTTTATACTTGTAGTTTCCCATGATTCATTGACTGCTTGAGTGCTAAAAAAACACTCATTTTTAGCCAGCGGTCTATTAATTTATAGACAACACACAGTTCATATTTCTTAAATACATGCACAAAATAGAAAGTTTCATTCTTTTCTTCAGTAAAAGTTTAACCAGATTCTTTAGGAAATAGGTAAGATAGGGTGTCGCCCTTAAAATTCCTTTAAATAAGGTTCTTACATGACTCATCCATGAGCCCAAGAAGGCCAAGTATTGTAACCATGCTCTGATACCAATTTGTAACACACATGACCCCTAAGCGCTCTTTTAA
>SNQJ01S0003210.1:183485-196832 GCA_010110895.2 Picea sitchensis
TAGTTGTTCAAATTTCAATCTGTATGTTTGAAGTTTGACATCTTTTACTTTCTCATTTCCTTCATAACTGCTAATAAGTTTATCCCACATTGCTTTGGAAGTTTCAAGATGCATCACCTTTACAAGCTCATCTTCAACAAGTCCATTCAAGATAGCATTCATTCCCTTAGCATTAAAACTAAACTCTAACTTATCGTCATTGGAGGCTAGCACAACAGGCTTTGTATATCCAGTCTCTACTACGTCCCAAACATCAGCACCCAAAGCCACTAAGTATGTTCTCATTCTAATATTCCAGAAGGAAAAATTTGTTCCATCAAACAGAGGGGGCTTAGAGGTTGAAGTCCCTTCATGACTTGTCATGTTTAAGCTTATAGATATACCTTTGAATAAAAGGAACCCGCTCTGATACCAATTGCTAAAATTACTAAGACAACTGAGAGGGGGGGGAAATCAGTTGTTACTGTACTTAAACAATAATAAGTCTATTAAACCATTCTTAAATTTTCTTCAAGTGACCATCAATATTATACAACATATAGATGATATAAATAAATTACTAAGACAACTGAGAGGGGGGGTGAATCAGTTGTTATTGTGCTTAAACAATTTTAACAATTAATGTATTCTTAATCTTTTCTTCAAGTGATCAACATTATACAGCATATATGGACAATAAAATAATGAGCATCAATCAAACATAAGGTATACACAGAGACAATTTTCACAAGGAAACCCATAAGGAGAACCCTCTCTCTCGAAATGATAGGCAGTCTTTTAAGTTCTGTACATCATCTATAATTGAGTAACAACTCAATGTGAGAGGCTGCTGCAATTCTGCTCTTACAAGCTGCAACCTGTTTGAGAGCACTGACTCTCTTTTTTCTATAGCACCCACTCAGAAGTTGGAAGCACCAACTCCCCAATGTTCCAGCAATCTGGATGGAAGCACTTCCAGTTACACAGGGCTCCAACTCAGCAACAGAGAACACTGCCTCCTTGCACTACCTCTACACCCCTAGTTTCTCTGATGCCAGGATGGAAGCTACAACTCCCTGTGTTCAAGCTCCCACTCTGAGGATAACAGTCCTCCCTAGAACCACCCAACCACCTTTGGAATGAATAATTAAACAAACCAACTACATAGATAAATTGATTCTTACCACTTCTATGTTCTGTAAATCTGGTCTCTTTCTAGCTGTTCTGCAATTCTTCTCTCTTCCTATTCTATTCTGCAATTCTCTCTGCTTCAGCTTGTTCTGTCATTCTCCTTTGCTTCAAGTCTTTTCCTCATATGTTCTCTGAGTTTTAGCTCACACTGCGCATACTTTCAGTCTCACACTGCGCATCCTGTGATTTTCCCTTTCTTACAGTTTAATTCATTTTTCGTCCAGAACAACCAACCACACACAATCTGTATCTTTTTATTTTATGCACAACACCCACAACAATTACACTTCGCATATTCTTAGGCAAAAGAAAACTGTCTAAGAAATGGAAATGCCAACAGATCAAGAATCATGACTTAGTTTAGCTAACAGATTTGTAACTGATCAATTAACTATGAGATGGAATAGTAGCCCTCCGATCATATTCAAACTCACTTGAACCATTGGATTAAGAATAAAGAATCTTGTGTCTGTTTCGCCATTTCGTAATTCGGCATTTTGGGATCCCTGTGATGAAGCTTAGCACCTCTATCTTCTTCTTCCATCTTCCATCGCTGTGCCCAATGGTTGTGACCACGTGCTTATTCATAAAGCGCTTTCGTGATTTTGCATTTCGTGAATCTGGAGATGAGGCATCTCAACTCTCCAAGTCGCGATCCCCAAAACTCTAAAATGGAGCTTATCTGAACTGACTCCTTCCCTCCTTGTGACCACTGGAAGTGACCATAGGCTGTGCCAAAAAGGCCCTTCATATTTTGCGAGTTTCCACATCATGATCTGTTGACTCCAAGTCAGCGAAATTCTAATCGCTTTCCACTTGTCCTATGATTCGTCGGTTCATATCTGATCTTAATTCAACAGCTCAGATCATATCGTGATTTTGGCATTCTTGTGGTTATGTTTCTTGCCTCTCCAAGTCACGATTCGCGAAACTCCTAAATGGAGTCGGATCAATAGTCCAGATCACACCTTGATCTGATGGCTGTTATTAAATCATGATTTCACATATCGCGATTTTGGTGGTTGTGTTTCTTGCCTCTCCAAGTTGCGATAGGTGAAGCTTCGAGATGGAGCCCAGATCAACGATCCATGTTCTTGGTGATCTGATGGTTCTGATATTTTCACGATCTCTCATCTCGTTGTTCCTTAGATGGAGGTTCTCATCACTCCAAGTCGTGATAGGCGAGACTCCGAGATGGAGCTGGATCAACGGTCCAGAACAAACCTCGATTTGATGGCTAAGATAGTTTCATGATTTCACATATCACGAATTCAAGAGGTTAGGGAACCTCATTCCTTTGAATTTCTAGTCAGCGACATGATGATCTTTCGCCACGTGTCCTTCCTGAATATGGATGGTCCTCCTTCTTTCGGGATTTTGTGAGCCCGCTTCTCCTTGCACTTTAATGAACGTGCAGGTTCTCCCCGATCCAATGATGGTTGGAACTTATGCTCAGATCTGACGCCTGAGATCTGTCCTCCTCTTTTTCATGTTCTTCTTGTCTACAATCAGATCTGACAGTCCTCCTTCTTTCAGGAATTAAAATGGGATCCAACGATCAGAAATGATGTTTCTCCTCTCGAGCTTACTTTGTTCCGCTTACTCTGATTTTGCCATTGATGATTTGCTAACAATCCTCTGCACTATCTCTTCTGAGCTTATTCAAATCTTCTTTGCAGCGTCTTCTCATAATGCCCATCTATTATATACTTTATGTACTCATGCCATATTTATTGTTTTACTTGCCATCAATGACAAGAAAACAAGCATGCGCCGTCTGTTAAATATTTGCCAACACCCCCTTCCAGCAATCATGCAACACTTATCCATTTTCTAGTAAATAACATGATTTACATTCATTCGCGTTTTATACAAAGGTCAATCAAATCAAACATTCACACATATTGAGTTTTCCATAGTCTCTTGGCCCATATAGTTATATTTACAAACTGGGGGAAACATGGGTGTTACAATTTAAGTACTTGGTTCTAGTGGTTTTTGTGTGTGCATATTGATGTGGTCATAGTGGTTTTGGTGTGCATCTTGATGGCCATAGGCATGTTCTTCTTATCCTTTTTTTAATTGTAACTTGCAAACTATTTTTTTGAGGAGGCTTGTTTATTTTGGTTGTTTTGTCTTGCAAGCTTACATTACTTGAATGTTCATGTGGTATCTTGGTTCAAGTTTCTCTTGTTATTAAATTCAATTTAGTCTCAAGTCTTCCTTTCATATCCATTTAAGTGTTCGGTTTATTACTGACTTCTTAATATTTGGCTTTGTCATTTCAATTTTGTTGGTTTCTCATCTCTTTTCTCTTTATTTGGTTAACTCTTTAGTTTAGGTAACTTTGCATCTTGACCTCATCATGGTTGCAATTTTGGGATCCAAAGATTGCATTCCCTTTGTTTGCACACAATTCACCTTTTTTGGGCAACCCTAATCCTTATCATAGTGTTTCTTAACCTTGTCATAGCTTAATTTTCTCTTCATGTGGTTGATGATAAAGATAATGTGACATGCATTCTTTAATGGGTTGACGATGTGGAAATGTTGTCTCTTTGTGCACACCGAGATGGTTGCAAGGGTTATTTAGATACAAAACAAGCTCACATGCCTCTTGATTCTCCTCTCCATGTGTCTTTTCCCAATTTTTGTCCGAGGGTCATCTCACCATCCTTCCTTGAAGATATTCTTGCATTTGATCACCCCGTACCATACTCCAATAGATAATAGTGCCTTAGCTTGGGATTCCCTATCCTATGAGTAACTTATTGTTGCAATCTATTAAGTACTTGAAGATAGTGCAAATGGTCTTGTCTCTTCTCTCGGTTCAACAACTAATTAAAGCTAATGTTGTCTTGTATATCATCCAAATATTGAGTCTTAGAGTTTTTAAATTAGATTAGCATTCTCCTTTGGGTGGATTATACATGGTGGGATGGTCTTATTCAAAATCACTACACCTTCACCAACTTGAGATGGACTAAAGATTGATATGGAGATGGGACATCTGCACCAACTATTATAATTTTGGGGAGGTACACCCTTTAATGATTAGGGATATATATGGCACTTCCTTGGCCATATAATCTCACTCACAACTATCACAAATATTTGATGGATTGCCTAGTGTTAAATATGGCAAGGTTGTCATGCCCAAGGAAGG
The DNA here is from genome assembly GCA_010110895.2 of Picea sitchensis. Lineage (NCBI taxonomy): Eukaryota > Viridiplantae > Streptophyta > Pinopsida > Pinales > Pinaceae > Picea > Picea sitchensis. Next base: position 187,822 of record SNQJ01S0003210.1, read on the forward strand.
AATGAAGGCATAAGTGGATTCCTCTTCTTGTGAAACATAATGATAATCTTCCCACACTAGAATTTGTAATCTATGACATTGAGAAACCTCCCAAGTTGGGAAATGATGGGTGGGATATAATAGTTTTATAGGTAGAGCCGAATGATACAAGTTGGTTCCTAACAATTGTTTTAATCACCCTTGTTATTACAATAGGAATGGTTAAATTAATTGATCATTTAAATATAAACCCAAGAAACATAAGTCTTTTTTATATACCATGCACTATATGTGTAGGACTCTATTCTCTTATAAAACTAGTTTCTATAACGGTTCTATACAAAAAAATTGCATTTACATATAAGAAAAGAAATTGCATTCATATTTTGTTGACATCAAATTGGAGAATCAAGTCACACTTGTGAATTTAATAGAAACTCATGTGTAATGAAAATTCACACTTGCATATTAAAAGGAAATTACACACTTGCATAATAGGGATCATGTCTAAAATGGCACTATAGTAATTCTATCTTAGTTGTCACTATTATCCAAATACAAGATCTCACCAATATAATTCTGAACATAAAACAGATAATCACATAATCACACTTAAATCATATAAACAATCACACGAAGAAAATAAACAACAATGATACTTCTCAATATGTTGAGTGGGCCCTACCTCACAAAATATAGGTGTTGGAATTAAGCTATAGTAGAACTAAATGAAAAAGCACAATTTACTTAGTACTCACAAGGGCATATGAAAAATATTAAGTTGGAACTATTTATATTAGAAAAAATCTTCAAGATATTGAAATTTGTCTCTTAATAACCAACCCCTAATCTAGGTGGATATCGATGGCCACCCACTTCTTCCACTGACTCGACATAGTTCTCCATCTTGACATCTTTATTATGAATTTTTAATATTTTCTAGGTCCTAAACTTCTGAGGCCGTTTTGAGGCCCTAAACGACGTCTTCAAGTAAATTCCATGGCTTGGGTTATATTTTGACACACCCATGTCATATTGTAATATTGTATTCCTTATATAGAGCTTTCCAATGATATACTATGTGCACCAAATAGATATTGTATGAAAAAGTTGTGCCCATGGGAAGTTGATGGCACTTCACCTCCTAGGGTTAGGGTTTTGGACCTTTTGGGCTCTTGATTTATGTTAAAAGGCCATCCTTTTAGCCTCTTGTATTATATTTTGTGAATGAGTGTAGCTGACATCTCTCTCTCTCTCTCTCTCTCTCTCTCTCTCTTCAGACATCGGCTACCATCATTCTAGACAGTTTGTGTTGTACATTATTCTACTATTTTATTCATTAATAGAAGTTGGGTTTTCACTGTATTACTATGCTCTCTACAATATTCTTGTGTGTGAATCATTCCATATACAATCCATATTAGTGGTATCAAAGAAATATGATCCTTGTTATTTCTTGGTGCATGTCCCCGATGAGGTTAGGGTATAAAGAGTTTGATCTTGAGCTATTTTCACTAGGAGACGACCACTCTTTCCAACCCAAGTGGCGTCCCATGGAAGGTGAAAGGAGATATGAAAAAGTAGGAGATCCTATCAATATTTTGTTTGAGGAAGTCGTCATGTGACAAAGGAACAAGATGATGGACAACTTCGCTTAGATCCTTCAACCACTGTTGACAGAAGGAAAGCAAATTTTAGTAGGAAATCATTTTGGAGGTGTGGAACCCTTCAAGGTACAAGTTAAATTTGATACCCCTTTATTTTAAGGATATATAGATGCAAATTCTTTGGAGAAATGGTTAAATTTTTTAGAGGGTTATTTCTTTATTAAAAAAAATTCCGACATCAAAAATATCACCTTCATGCTCCTTAAATTCCTTTCCCATGTCAAATATTTGTGGGAAATTTACTGGGAGAGACATAACAGAGATAATCTTATAAAATTTAGGACAAGACCCACTTGGGAAATTTACTAGGAGAGACATAACAGAGATAGGCCTATAAAATTTAGGACAAGACCCACTTGGGAAGAATTTTTTTATTCCCTTAAGGAGGAATTATACCCTGTTGGAAACTATGATAACCAGTACATGACGAGATGGACAACTTTGAATTAGGAGAGAGATCAATGATGCCAGAGTACCCAACATCTTCCATAACTTGCAGTCAAAGATGGGTATCAAGGACTCTAAGAAACACCTGGTTTTGAAGTACCAAAATGGCCTACAAAGGTACATCTAATAAGATATTCATTTCTTGGGCATCTCCTTACTGGGAGTCGCTTATCAATATTATATCAAAACCTATCAAAAATTTAAGTAGTGAAATAAGTGGGCGTTTATGTTTGAAATATGACACAACAAATGTATGCTAAAGGTATCCCTAACTCATAGAACAAGGGATAGAGTAGGAGGAGCCAACATCGAAAAAACCATTCCAAGCCACAGGTAAAGAAGGGTAATAAGAAGTCGAAGAAAGACACTGGAAAGTGGTGTGAGTTCCACAAAATTCCCTGGCACAACATTGATGAATGTCTCTCAAAACAATCATTGTTGACCAAGATCAAAGAGAAAGAGTTGGACCCTAACTTGGACTCTGATTTGGAATGGGATAAGAGGAAATAGATCATCAATGCAGAATGTAGTTCTACCATCAAAACCATAAAGATCCAACTAGAAAATTCAATAGATCTTGTTGAGCTTTAGTTTCAACATGTGTTCAATAACCATTTACCCTATTATCTTATAATTTATCCTTTATCCTTCACTCATTTATCCCTTTCGTTACTATATATCATCATAGATTATCCACTTTCACACCATGCAAGCTTCATGAGACATGTGATCACTAATATAGTTGATTTCCCATGTTTTGACGGTTACTTGGAATGGATATTTTATTTTCCTAACTTACTTCTAAGAGTTGTAGTAGATTTTGGTACTCTCCAGAAATTCAATAGTACCCTTTCTACCAGATTTCTTATAGCAGTTGTTTTCAAATACATTTTTTCCACATCATTTGCAAACAAATGAAGATGAATATGGAAATTCCAAGGCATGGGTTTTGTGCAGAATATGGCCATTTAGGAGACACATTTGCATATTTATCGAAAAACAAAAAACAATGGATGTATGGATGTGAGTTAAAAACATATTTATTATGTCATCTACATGAACTTTAGTAGAACATCCATGCTTTTAAAATAACACATAGGCTATTTATTTAGCCATAATTCTAATAGGTGATTCCAAGCGAATGGTTTCCTTTGTTCCAAATTTTTGGCCATCCTATGGAAGCATCCATTAAAGAAATTGAGCTATAACTCGTTGACCCAATCAAATAATTAGAAGCGACAATATAGGAGAGAAGTTGGTGTTCTCTTTTCCTTTGACTCAATAGTTATGGTCTTTTAATTTAGTGCTCACAATAAATGGATGTGGTTCCTATGGGCAAATTTGGAAATATGGGTTTTTTGGAGAATGGCATTGTTATGCTCTTGTGTCCTTCCAGTGATCCAAACAACCTCCATTGTCTTAATTAAACCAAATCCAAGATGTCTTGGTTGTAGGTCCATTGGTTAAGGGATTGGTCTATTGATCTAGATTAAGTTCAGAACGAAATGAAAGTAGAGAAATTACAATGAAATAGTCATGAAAATTGCCAGAAACAGAGAAATACAACAATACTTGATTTCTATTAATGAACGAATTGTAAAGAGACTATAAAATATAGAGTGCAAGACTCGCTAGAATGGGGGCATCTTTATCTCTGAGAAGATATGTGACGGCTATGCTCATTCGCAAGAAGATGATTACAATGAGGCTCTGAAGGCCTTTTTATGTTAAACATAAATGCCAAAACCCTAGACATCCAAAAACCTAACCCTAGGAGAGGAAACACCAAAAGTCAAGTGGGGCTCGTTTGGGTAAGTTAGTACATTAACTTCTCGGGGTCGTAACTTTTGCATACGATCTCCATTTTAAGCGCGTGATAGCCCGTTGGAAAGATCTTTTTGAGAAATAGGAATTACACCATCAAACTCCGACTCTATATACATTTTGACTATGGTGAGCCAAAATAACATTGTTTAGGTCCCCAAAACGACCCTAGAAGTACAATAAGATGTCTAAGGCCACCAATATCCACCTAGAATATGTGTAGGGATCTAGACAACCCTAGAAGTTTCAAACGCACAATTACAAAGAAGTATAGAAGAATGTGATGAACTAAAAACTGGAAAAAGGAGCCAGTTGGAACAGGTGGGTGGCCACCAATATCCAGTTGGATCACCTATGGAAGCATCCATTGAAGCAATTGAGCTATAAATCATTGACCCAATCAAATAATTAGAAGCGATAGTATAGGAGAGAAATTGGTGCTTGCTTTTCCTTTGGATCAATAGTTATGGTATTTTAATTTAGTGCTCACAATAAATGGATGTGGTTCCTATGGGAGAATTTGGGAATATGGTTTTTGTGGAGAATGACATTGTTATGCTCTTGTGTCCTTCCAATGATCCAAACAACCTCCATTGTCTTAATTAAACCAAATCCAAGATGTCTTGGTTGTAGATCCATTTGTTAAGGGATTGGTCTAATCTTGTTGTAACCTATTTCCTCTTATGAAATATTAGTTGTATGTATAAATATAGCGGGATATCAATCATAGGGGAGTTAGTAGAGTTAGAGTAGAGTTCCTTGTGCATCATTGGGAAAAGGTTATCATTGTAAAGAGGATTGTTCCTCTCTAAAACACCTTGTTGATAATGGAAATTATTTGTTGATGTTGAATGTAGTGAGTTAATCATTGTGGTTCTATCAAGTGCATTCTTAGCCAAGAGGCCCCCCTAACTTGAGTATGCACTGCACATTAGTTAGCTTGATTTATTTTATTTTATTTATGTGTTGTGTTGTCATTTTCTTTAGTTAGGTAGTTTATTCCTTGATATAATTTCCTTATATGATTTTAGTTTAGTATTTTAAAACATGCATTTAACTACCTACAAGAAAATGCTCACTTATATCTTTTATCAAGTGAATTGAATAGATACAGTGTAATTGATAGCTTGATAGCTGAAATTCTTGTTGATTACATTTTGAGTGATCGATGCATTCCTTTGAATGGATTACTTGGTTGTGTTTATTTAAATTCATTCCAATATTTGAGTGATTCTTTATGATTTTACTTTTCATGATCAACCGGGTGTGGATTGCTACAAGGAATATTAATAGGTTATGATTATAGGAATTCCAACAAAATGCAACTTATAAGACTTTGAATAAACTTTGAGATTTCTAGATTTAATTTTTGCAAACTTTATTTTCTTTGAGTTTGATGTTTGAAAAGATACAAGAGTCACTTGAATCATTGAGATAACTATATGGTTGCAAGCTTATTTCTGATGGAAGTAAATTGTTGTAACTGAATCTAGCCTCGATTTTTAATCTTGACTCCTAGAAATGACTTATTTTTTTCTTTATGTTTCTGCATATGATTTTGGTTGTTCTAACATTCTATATGTAGTGAGGTAGTGATTGTAAGATAATGGGTAAGAACCTATCCATTCACTATAGTGAGTATGTTATCTCACCAAATCTTAAGTGTGTTGGTACAATGTTTTTTCTTTTAATTTCATTCATGGAAAGGAAAAATATAATGCATGCAAACATATAACTTGGTGATAGTAGGGTCTTAGTGGCATGAGGCATCCGAGTACATGATCGTTGATTAGATTTTCTTTGAATTTTTTTCATGTGGTGTGTTTTTTCCTTTTAGCAGATTTCATTCATTTTTTGACATTAAGGTAGAGATTTTTTTTTATTTCTGGTGTTATAAGAACACCCATACACTAATCTTGGTATCAATTGGAAACAAATTTGCATCTTTAGAAGGGATAGAAGAGAAAAATTTCCATGAGCTACATCTTCAACTAGAAGATCTAGAAGTTTTCTTTAATTATCCTTGCAAATTTGTAGAGGAGACCAAAGAACCATGGACAACATTCGATGGAGAGAATACACTAGAACCTAATATTGTAGAATCTCTTGCAAATTTGTGTCTGGATGCTTTGTGCAAGAGCCAAATCCTCGAATATCCATAGGGTATGACAAAGGAGGACATGCAAGCCAATACTAAGGAGAAAGAAAACCACAAGGATAATGACTACATTGAAGTATGGTTCATAACAATTATCAATCCTTAGTATTCCTTCTTTCTCCAAAATCTCTTGGCACCATATCAATCATAGAAGCTAGTTCCTCATATTTTGGTATCTATCAAAGCATATTTTTCAAACTTGAATCGTTTTATGCACATGTCTTCATTGGAAATATTCTTACACTTGAGGAAATATTTTCTTTTCTAAATAGAGTAGGTTAGTATAAATGAATAAAATAGTAAAGAGAAAAATAAGTCTAATTGTGGAAATGAGGATTATAGCATAGTTTCATATGAGATTTTCTTGAAAACTAGGTTATTGGATAACAAAGTTCTCAATATATTTTGCATACAATTATTGGTCGACCTTTCAAATCATTTTGGTTTGATGCCCGCATTAGATGATGGGGGATTCCTTAAGGCCCTCCTTCTAGTAAACATTGTCTCATCGAATTCAACAAACTATCTGGGATCAAGGTTCGAGATTTCTATAGTACCTTGAGGCTTCCATTCATCAATGAAAGTTTCTCTCACTAACGACAGTGGGAATACATAAATGTCCCCTAATTTTCATATCTTGCAGGTGACTCGACCTCAACTCATTTATTCATACCTAGTAGGATGTAATAAGGTATCTTGATTCTCATTATCATCGATGGTGATTGATACCGTGTTGGTTAATGACCTACATTAATGGTCGATAATTCAATGAATACAACCCATCTACTCCATTTAACATGATCATCATACAAGTTTTGGTCTCAATTTGTATATTTTATGGTTAACATTGGTCATGATAAATAAGTGCAGAGGTGTTCATAATTCTTAATACAAAGAGAAGATTTATTATCAACATCATTTTCATTGTTCAAAGATTAGTACCAGCACATCAAGTACAACATACTGCATTACATCAAAGATGGCTAGGCTGGAGAAAAGGTAAAGGAAAAATGATTTCAACACTTTTCGGAAATTCGGTAGTGCATGTCACCTACAGGAAATGTGGTAGCACATGTCATCTATAGAAAATATGGAAATGCCTCGACGTTCAAGATATTTCTACCTCTTATGGACAAAATTGGGCATAAGGGTTTTGTTAAGAATGATGTTGTTAAGATCCCGTGTTATTTAAACCAAATTTATAGCCATCAAATCAAGTGTGAATCCTTGTTCAAAGATATAGTCAACATATTTTACAAAGTCTAAAATCAACCTATTATTTAAATCATTCGCTCCAATTGGATGCTCCACATCATCCCTAATGACTTAGCAACCAAACTGATTTCCTTCCTTTATCACCAGAGAAAATAGAACGCAACCACTCATCACTTAAACTAGTAAAACCAAACAATGTGATGGTTGTGCGCTCTAATCAACTCCAACACGCTAATCTAGACTTGGTCATGTGACTATACTGAACATTATTACTATTCTTCCAATTGAACGATTTTAGCAATGAAATTATTATCCTTTGGATGTAACCAATGTCAAGACATCTTGTGAGATCACTTCCCTATCCAAAGACAATAATGTGATTCATATTTTGGTATGGTATATTTTGTCCAAGAAATTATGTTTCAACATGTTTTAGGCATGAGTATTTCATGTAGCAGTCTGTGTTATCAGATCAATAATCATTATCAATAACATTTCCAGTCTAGCATTCAAGTAATAAAGTCTTCATTTATTTTCACAACCCAACAACTGCAGCAATGCGAAAAGAGGTAATTGGGTAAGCAATTTCTATTTCCAATTATTCATCTAACATGGGGATTTTCACATATTAAACTCATGAAGTTTTTCCATATGCTTAATTCCATCACACATTATCTCCTTATCCCTTTCACATTCCATCAAATTTCCTTTGTCCATTTTTCCATCCATCATTATCCATTTTCCTTTGGCATTGTTAAACATTGTAGAAGTTTGAGTGTAAAACCTACCTCTTTTCCAATTAATCTTTGCACAAAAAGGTATGTCAGATTATGTAGTAAAAAAACATTCCAATAATACCTCTCCTTCTTGATACTTGGACCCATCAAATAAAAGTGTCCATATTTCAAGGGCATCATTATGTACTATTTTATCTTTTACAATTTCTGGTTTTTTAACATTTTCTCCTCAAACACTAGTTGCATAATAGTCATTGGAGTTGCTGCAAATTTCTGATAATATCTCACCATTTTGTAGAGATAACTCCTACTTCTATGTTACTACAATTTCATATGTGAAGGCTATAGAATTTCTAAAATATGAGTCAAGAGAGTAATTCCATAGGATGGGAAATTCAGATGAGGATGGTTCATAGGTGCCTCCAAATCAGTCACTACATGTCTTAAATATTTTTCTTGGTTAATTATAATATTATTAGGCTGTCCCACTACAAGGAAAATGTTGGAAAATGTTTAATAGGTAGCGTATGCTTGTCATTGATGGAAAGTACAACAGTGAAGATGGCATGAGTATAGGAAGAAAGTAACAGACGGGCATCAGAAGTAGTTTGGGAAGACGCTGCAGAGCAAGCTCAATAAGATCAGAAAAGATAGTGCAGAGGATGGTTGGCATGATTTATAGGAAGTATGCGCTTGTCATTGATGGCAGGATCAGAGTGTGCATCGATGGAAAAACAAGAACAAAGTAAGCTCAGGAGGAATTAGTGCAGAGTCGAATGCAGTGCGTAGGTGTGCACCAGGGATGAGGTTAACTCATGGCTAAAGCTCAAGGGAGATAGCGTACCTAGGATCACAGGCGGATCAAAGGTTGAGGCCTTTGACACTTATAAATTCTTCCAAGTAAAGAGGATGCGTAATCTTGGAGGAGAAGTTTCGGTGATCGTTGGATCCCATCCCAAATTCCCGATGACCATCAAATCTCAA
>SNQJ01S0003210.1:216927-234295 GCA_010110895.2 Picea sitchensis
TTTGTTAAATGTGCTTGATAGATGTTTATGTTAAATTATTCTTGTTATATTTGTGTGATGATGATGTTAGGCAATGCTTGTGTTTTGTTAGATGTGATCACAATGATGATGCCATGCTAGATTATCAGATTTGTGTGCTATCTAATAAATGACGTTTATATGTGCTAGAGGTATATATAATTAATTAGATGATGTTAGTGAATTTAAATGTGTATTTTGGATGATGTTTATGTTTGTTAGATGGTTATCATCATGATGTTTATTTTTATTAAATGATCTTTATTATAGATTAGGTACTCATGAACTTATATCAAAATTTTGTATATGAAACATAAAGACTTAATTTAAATAAAAAATGAAAAGATATTTTTATAAATTACAAAGTTCAATATGGTTGAAACTATAATTGTAAAATTACCATAAACATTTTTCTGCTACATAGATAGTTCATATATATTCATTCTAACTAAATTCTTTTTCAAAAACAAATTACATATGAATAAATGTTATTTTCCATTGTACTGATTACTCTCCTTTAATAGACTCTTCTACACTAAACAATGTTATTATAAAAATTTATGATCTCCAATGATACGCATTCTATTGGCCCTAAAATTGTATGGATGCAAATTAATCTTCCTATTGTTATTTTTGTCATTATTTTGTAAGTTGATTGCTATCAAATTTTAAATCAATTCATTAATTGTGGTTTTACTCAACATTGGGGGCATAATTTTATAAATATTTCCAAAAACAATGATAAAAGTATGTAAACTAACAAACACTTTAGTTAAAAACCAAATCATCACAAAACCATGTTAGAAATTTAATTTTTAAATTATAAACCACATTATTTGTTAAATATATTACTTTTAAATCTACAAAATACATGAACATAAACTCAATTTTTGAATCATCATGTTAACATATCATCAAAAAGGTTGTATTATTAAACATGCATATGAACCATATTATTACCTCTAATATCAACATAAATTATTAGGATAAATAAGAAACTATGTAAATTAAAATATTACCATTCAATATCTAAACATATTGCCAACTATAAAAATATTATATGTCGTTGCATATATATATATATATATATATATATATATATATATAATTTTAAAAATTAATTAAATAACTCATGCATGGTTTAAAATATTCACAACTCAAATGCTCAAGCAAGGAATTACAATGCAAATCTTAAAGTTATTTCCCTAAGAGATATAAGGATCAAAGTCATATCAATAACAAAATTTCTTTATACAAGTGCTTGAGTGTGTCCAAGGGTAAGAGGATTGTTAATAAATGGATAAATGGCACCTTCTATACACATCAAAATTCTAATTACACATTGTTACTATGCTCTTTTTTAGGTCTCAATAATTCTATAACATGTTGGTAAAGGGTCAAACATATAACATCTTGAGGCCTTTTTGAACATGATAATAATTCTTACGACTTTATCATGGTATTAATTCTTTAAATTTTATATAATTAAACACGCAACGACATATAGATATGTTCAAATAACAATATAAAATTATATTTCAATCAGTTGTTCCATGCAATCACAAATAATTTGAAAGACAAACACATTATGCATCAAACTGAATGTTAACCAACTAAAATTGTTCAAAGATTTTTTATGAATAACTTAACATTTCCTCTGTTAGAATATGAATAAAAAACAATATAATTAGCGAAATAAAGATAATAAAAAGATACAAAAACAATATTAATGATGAAATAAAACATGTACATATCACTCTTTGTTGTCATCACCCTCATTATCTTCCTCGCTTGGGATGATAACATTGTTGTTCTCAAAAATATGTTTTTATCTAGGGTCGTGTCTTAATATGAACCACCAATCCCTATCCAACACACCTAGGTAAAAAAACACTTGGTTGCAGTTTTTTTGGAAAACATAAGGCTCCTTAGCTTCATCCCATATCTTTCTATAGTTGATATATATCATCACACTATCATGATCTTCATTCACATTATTCTGATCAAATATGTCCCACCACTTGCACCTAAAAATAACACATTGGAAAGAAGATAAGTCCACTCGAATGATCTCTTGTATCTTTCCAACATAACCTAACGTCCCTCATATTAGGTTTTGATTACGGTGGCTAGCATGACTATATTGGTCGAACTCGACTTCCACTCCGCAGTCTTGTGTCATGTGTCTATCATCAACATCCTCTATGTGAAAATGATGTCCATATGCCCACATAGATGGGAACAAATGAACCTATAAAAAAGTGAAAAAATCATAGTGTCATGTGTTTAATAAGCTGACCAATAAAATATAAAATATAGATTTTACAATTCGAAGGTGCATTATGAAGTTAAAATTGTACACAAAGAGATTATTACCGAGTTTTTGCATCCAATCCCTATGTTCAGTGCATCCTCTTCAACACATGGGTAATGACCAGATGCACTGTATTTCTCTCTGATTTGGTCAGCAACCCAACTGGTGGGGCATATCATTGGCATATTTTATTTTAAATGATCAGGATAAGGCATGCTTCTACCATTCAACCTTCTAAATTCTTTCCTGTCACTATCCCATTTCCTCCTCTTATGTTCATACAATGCAACCCACGACTGTGTTTCCTCTGAATTGTAAAGAATGAATTTATTGATGGCGTCAATTTCTAAATTTGTTGATGTATGTATATATATATATATATAAATTCATGAAATAAAACCGACATATAGTACGTATCAGATCAAAATATACATTATGAAGTTCAGTGTGAATAGTTACTATGTAGAAATTTGACAAACGATAAGTCACTTACTCTTTATCAAGCACCTTTTTCTATTCGTTTGGAGAATCTCCCCATCTCTTTTGTCTTCATTCCTTTCATCATCCCAAATCACCGCACCTAGTGTGTTGTGAATTTACTTGATTTACTCACTAGAATAATAGAAAGAATCATACGATATGTACCCCTCTGCCATAGACCCCTCCATTTTTTCCCTTTGTCCAACAAATCCTTTCAATTTCTTCATGTACCTATATAAGAAGAACATCCAACAACATGAGACCACTTCAACTAATTCAACCTCATCTACTAGGTGAATTAGAATATGAACCTAAAAGTCTATGAAACTCATCGACCGTTCCTTCTCAAACATACAAACAATCTCAACTATCTCTTGACACCACCGTGGAATGTTGGCCATATGAATCTCCTTTGATGTGATCCAACATACAAATGCAGATAATTTAGATATGGCATGTCATAGGTCCTGGGGGAAGTCATGGTTCAAACACTCACACATGAGCAGAGGATAATGACACTACAAAGTAAACAAAAAGAATATTAATTTTGTTTTATCCCATGACATGAATTTATAAAAAAAATACTAAAATCATGTTTTTGACATACGTACTCTTAGAAGGTTCAAATGGTCATGTGATTTTAACCCCTAAAAATGGTCTTCCATAGTGAAGTTGCCCCGTAGTGAAGACCCATATAAAGAAGGCACCTTCAAACCCAATATAACTTCCTTTTCCAAAGAAATATCATCTTTATTCAATATCCATGAGACATCACCTTGATTGAAAGACCAAGAGGGACCAACCTCTCCTCTAATTTCTTTTCTTGTCCAATTTTTCTTTTTACTTTTTGAAGAAATAAGATCTCTCCTAACATCCAATGTGTCACTTTATTTTGATGATATGTGCCTCCACAAAGAATATGAAACATTTTTAAATATATGCACATGATCTAGTAAGTGGGAAATCTTAAGATGCTTCCAATATGGGAGCTCATAAAAGACATATTTCCTTTTCATCCCAATGGGAAATTTCTCAACATAGGTGTTGAAGAATTATGGATCATCGAACATAGGCTCCCCATTTGAATCGAACATTTATGTAATCTCCTTCTCCTTCTCTCTCTCATATTCTCTAAGCCATTATGTTGGTTTCATTATTGCAGGCCTTTGGGTTCTCTTTGGTTTACCATTGAAAGCGGATATTGCTCTTCTGTAAGAGTGTTGTTCTAGGAGGAATACCCTGGAGCAGTCATACACTGGATTTCGTAGGTGGTTGGACCACCTAGCCTTCAGAGAAGGTCCACAACATTTACATCCATGATATCCTTTTGTTACAATACCTAGGAAATTATTAATGTATATAGATCATGCTAGCGTAGAAGATCAGAATAATCACAACAAATTAAATATGCCAAAAGATATTCTTACGTATATAAACAAATCAATAAACATGTAATTTACCAGAGAAAACTCCTAAGCCTAAATAATCATGTGTGGTGTAAGAAAATATGTCATACAACATAAAACTCCTCTCTATTGCGATGGGCCTTGATACATCGTATACATGTATCCCTTCCCATAATTCCTTCAATTAATCTACCAATGGTTGTAGATAGACATCCATATTCTTCACTTGTCTTCTAATAGAGACTATAAGAGACAACATAATATGTTCATTATTCATGGACAACCATGGGGTGATATTGTTATTGATCACAACTACAAGAAAAACATAATAGTTGGTGTTTTTGAGGGAATATGGGTTGACGCCATCCATGGATATGATGAGTCGTATACTTCATACTTCATCCTTGAATTTTTCAGGCCATGTTTCCTCTACATGCTTCATGTCTATTGAATCTATTGGGATTCACATAACTCCTAACTCACTTCTATGCGAGACATGCCATCCCTACAACATATATAATTATTTGCAATGAAAGAGACTTTGAATCCTTGGGATTATAGGCATGTGCCTCAATATCTTATGATGAGGACCATGTGATTTACCCTTTTTATTTGATTTATGATATATGGCATGCCTACATTTCAGACATATCTCGTTTCCTGCATATTCTCCTCTATATAGAATACAATCATTTAGACATGCATGATATGATATGTACTCAACACCCAATATTTTTAACATTTGCTTTGCCTCTTCACAACTACCAGGTAAGACATTATCACTCGAAAGAACCTTATCTTTGAATAACTTGCAGTTAGTTGGAAATAGAAATATACAATGTCATTTACAGTTTATAAAATCGATTGTTTTTAATGTTGATTGTGTGACAAGATTTCTCAAATTATAAGGGACTTAATGATGGTAAGTTACCTCAATATTGACGAGAAACATATGTTTGACATGCCAAACTTTACTTCCAAGTTGTACAATAACATTTTTGTCCCCAACTAGGTATACTTTGACCCGTTATGTCCAAAGAGAGGGGTGGTGGAAGAATATTTCTTACTTTTGAATAAGGTATTAGTGATATGAGTATCATCCCCTCACTCATCGTTCTGGAATGCAACTAACAACATTATATCCATGGTAGTTGTATCCCATAAATAATCATCCATACCAACCTCTATGTCATTGAATCCATTGCCAACTTGTGAAGAACTACTATTGATGTAGTCATTTATAATTGGTGAATCTGGACGTAGTGGGAATTAAATAGGTGGTTGATTCAACCATTCTTGGTATGCTTCTTGTCCAAGTTGTGCTCTTATTGCAACATTCTCTTGATTTGACATTGTAGTTGGGTGCAATGGAAGAATATAGGTAGATATCTCATCATCAAAATCCTAATTTCAAAAATATTGAACATTAGTACATTGATGATATTAGTAAGCACAATGCAATTGGTTTGTTCAAATCACATTATACCCAACATTAATTATCATCGTCGTTGACCTAGGATTGTGGTTGGAAGATGGCATGTTACTATTGAAAACATAAAGAGGTTGTCCATTGTCATCTACCAACTTCTTGTGGTATGTTGCTCCTGATAAGAGCTTCTAATGTTTTTGAATTGGTGGAATATTATTTGCATCTGAACTCGATTCTGAATTAGGATCCTGCAAATTTGGATACATTTTTATTTAGACTGACAAGGATAAAAAAATTCAATTCAATTAGATAATAAAAAATCAACGGGATAGAATTTGAAGAATTGGCCATTTGATATTATAATCTTTTCTCCCTTCATTTGAGAAAAATAAACAATAAAGTTTTAAGACTAAGGTGACTTTAAGCGGAAAATGTATACTATGGAGTACTGCAAGTCATGTGAATGCATCCTAAAAGATAATTTAAGATGAATATGCTATTTTTGTGCAAATAAAAATTCAGATAACTTTGAAAGCATAACAATGATATTATTTAAACAACATGCACTAGTATGGTGATTCATTCAAAACCCTTTTGGAGCAACAAAATTATTCAAAAAATCAGAATTTGAAGGGTTTTGTGATTCACTCAAAACCCTGCATAGTAAAAATTTTAAATTTTACTGTTGATTTTAATAATATTTTTTTTTACAATTTGTAACTCTATTTAGATTTAATTAAAATTCAGAAATAATAATAATAATAATAATACTTACCTTAAACCCTTGCTTCTTCTTGCTTATGTGACTGCAAAATTTCACCTTAGGGTTTAACTCCCTCTATCACTTCCTAATTATAGTTTTTCATTTTAGGCATTTTAGATTTGATGGGTTTATGTTTCCATATAAAAGGTGTTTGATATGTTATGCATTGGATCCAAACCATCTCGGCCTTGTCATGTTTTTTTTTTTAATTGTTTCGGATTATCAGTGCACCTAATTGAATCTAATGTACCAATGCATTTTCTGATAAAATGCACTAGTAATGCTACAACATAATTAAAACATTTCATTCATCGATGTGTAATTTTATTTGCTCATGGTATTTTTTTTTTTTGTTTTTTGTTTTTTTTTCTATTGGATCGGTGTTGATAACGATACATATCGCACCATTGTAATTTATAGTTTTTAAAAAATCTATTTTTGATATCGGTGTGTTTCATATATGGAACACATTGATGCTTGTGTATTATGAAAGTGCACCAGAAACGTTTTTTTTGCAGAAAACTATGTGATTTATTTATAAAATATATTTACTATCTTGTGTATTGAATGGTACAAGATATATATTGATAAAAGAATGTGTAAGAATAGTTCAAGTAACAAAAATTATGACTGACACAATGATAACACATCCAAAAAGACAAAAAAGGCAAGTTCTTTGTAAATTCTACATAAAAATAATATGTTAAAAAGACAAGTTCTTTGAAAATTCTATACAAAATTAATATGTATGAACCATATGTAATTTTAACTAATATGTATTGGTTAGTGTGTGTCCTGTAGAGCCATAAAATGAGGAAGCTTGATAAGATTCTTTGTGATCTAAGTGAAAAAGATCATAAAATCTTGATGGAAAAATTCTAAAAGGAAGAATCGGGTGAATGAAAAAATTCTATTCAATATGAGTTTTTTTTTTAATTTTCATTAATAATATACTTAAAAATATTAGATAATGTGTTTCAAAAAATCTATTAATTCACATATGTTTAATGTTCTACATGGACTGTCCCCGAGGTATAGGACAATCGGTGATGGAGTGTGTTGTTAAGGCACTCCGTGATGTTGAAGTCACTGGTTCGAAACCTACGGGGAAAAAAAATCCAGCCATGTTAAGGGTTGGTGTGGCTCAGAACGAGTGCGATCCACGAGTGATTTTGACAGCTTAGATGCCCCAGAGTCGCGGTTACTCAGCCACAAGTTAGTCCCACAAGTCACGGGCAAACTAATAAACAAAAAAAAAAATGTTCTACATGGACCAACAACGAAGTAACGAAATGTTTTCCTAAGAAAATAAAATTATAGAAGATGTAAATGATGATGAATTGGTCCTTATCTCATTTGGAGTGGTGTTGGAGGTTAATGAAATGGAGAATTTTTTTTACAAAACTATGAGGGATATAGTATAATGAACGTATAGACGTATTTTCCACTTACAATACAGAAATCAATCCAATGATTCCAAGAACTAGGTTATATCTAAACTACGAGAAGTGTTTCTAGAGAAATGGTCAATGAGACCTATCAGATTTGCAATAGCAAAAACATGCAACAAAAAAAAAATCATTCAAAAAGTAATATTCCTAAAAATGATTTTCTAGAATATGTATATATTACTACAAACCATTTCTTTATTGATATCAATTTTGTTATATTTAGTTTTCATATATCAATATAAAAATAGCTTTTTGTCATGTTACTTTTTTCAAGAAGATTATGAAAATCCCAAAGGATCAATGAGTTGATATCCAAAATATGCCAGTAGGAATGTCGAAAAAAATGTACAAGAAGATGGTAAAAGAAATGAACATAATTGCATCATAGGAGGAGCCATCTCAACAACAACGTGCTTCAAATGTATGAAATCATTGAAATTTTCTATTAGGTACATATAAATAAATAATTTAGCATTAAATATTAATTTTCAAGTATTTTATTGCAGAAAAGAAAACAAAATGGAACCCATTCATCCTATAAAACAGGATGATAAGGAAGAAAATGGTTGATAGCAAAGTTTGTGAGTATTTGTTATTTCCTTATAACCTTAACTTAATATTTTTTTTTTTGTATATTTTAATTTGTTTTACAACAACCATCCTTGAATGTCTTCAAACAAGTGCTAACATACAAAGAAGAGCTATCACAAGAATTGATTGACATTGGGTTAAGTAAGGGTTGTGAGTATATGTCAACATATCAAAAATTAATTGTGGAATTTGTAAGTATCTTATGTTGTTTTACTTCTCTCATTTTATAATTAATGGAACAAAAAAAACCTTTTATATTAAATCTATGATTTATTATGGGGTATAAAACTTGCAAGAAACAAAGTATGGAAATGTGTCAACAAAAGAGTTGTTGACAGAAGGCAATATATTTGGTTTTGAAAAATGTGTATCATTCAGGACTCGATTCTTGCTATGATATGTTGCTTTTCAATTTACATTCATGTATATTATTTATTTCAATTTTCATTATTCTCACCAATGTAGATGCACTCATTACACTTTATTTTTATTATTGTAGATGGAATCATTTGAAGAAAAGGAAAACAATCGAGACAATCAACAAAACATTCGACCAAATAAACCAAGTCATGGAAGTAGCTTGAGCAATGACAACAGTTGCAACAAAGAATGATGATCAATATATTTTGACATCAATGCAAGTTGTTGTATTTTTTGAAATAATTGTCAGCGAAAGTGAGACATTTTTTTTAATGTAATGGACATAGTGTCCCAATTTAAAGACAAGGGGTTACCAATAAGTGCCGACCAATTTTTTATGACAAAGAGCCTATTATTCATACATAATAAAACATGTTTTATTTTATTCCATTTCGTTGTCCAATGTTGCTTTGAAATGTTACATCGTTGATTAAATATATGGATGATTAAATATTATAATGAAGAGATGCGAAAATGAAACATTTTTTTTAATGTAATGGACATAGTGTCCCAATTGAAAGACAAGGGGTTACCAATAAGTGTTGACCAATTTTTTATGACAAAGAGCCTATTATTCATACATAATAAAACATGTTTTATTTTATTCTATTTTGTTGTCCAATGTTTCTTTGAATTGTTACATCGCTGATTAAATATATGGATGATTAAATATTATAATGAAGAGATGCTAAATATGATGATATAAAAAATTAATCCAAACATCATATCCAAATGAACTAATCAAAATTTAATTTATATGAGTACTATCATAATATATATGTCTATTTTTTTATGAACAATGGAATTAAATAATAACAATAATTATGCATTGTCACAGGTCGGTGTTTCTAAAAAGAGAAAATGACAATCGATGTGTTTAATGATAAACAACACTGGTGTGTTTCAAGATACAACGCACCACTATCGTACTTAAATTCACACTGGTGATGATATAAAAATAACCAACAACGATCTTAATATTATTTTAACCAACAATTATAATAATAGAAAACATTTATCAGTGTGTTTACTTAATAAACACATCGATTCTTTTGTATCGCATTTCCTCCCCAGTGCATTCTGAGTATCATGCACCAATAGGGTTTGTTTTTAATGCACCGGTGTTGGTATCATAGATTCACCCRGTGCCTTATTCTTATTAAGGCACTGATGAATTATTACTTATAAGAGCACTGGTGCCCTGATCATTTTTGGACAACCTCGATGATTTCTTGTAATGTTAAGTACTAGTGCTTTAATTTATAGAATGCATCGATGATTTCTTGTAATGTTAAGTACTAGTGCTTTAATTTATAGAATGCATCGATGCTTGCTATCATAGATTCCACTGTTGCGTTGTTTTTATTGAAGAACCGATGTGTTATTTTGTATAAACACATCGATGCCCCAATATTTTAGGGTTGACCCGATACTTTTGGTGTAATGTAAGAACCGATGCTTTATGTTTGAGAACACATCGTTGCGTATAGACCCTGAAGTGCACTAACTAGAAAAACATCCGCTACAACCTCCACCCACCCAGTTTTTTTAGTTATAATAATGTTTTGATATAATCTCCGCAAAAAAATCAACTACCAAAAAATGATGTTTTTGCGGAGGGTTTTTTGACAATTTTTGTCAATTTTGTAACACTAAAAACCTCATCTATAACCTCTGCTAGAGGGTCTTTTCATTGTAGTGTCCATTTCAAGGACCTAACCAGAGGTGAGACAAATATGAGGAAAAATACCCTTGGATTTTATGTGACCAGTCACGACTGAGAAAAATACCACAGGCTTCTAGGATGTCTACAACTATAATGTCAATGAATTGATGAATCTGTAGGTTGGAAGCAATCCTAATCATAACATATTTCAATTCTTCGATGAATTTTACTTTTTATCTGTATAATTGTATGATATGGTTTGAAATATTGGTAGGTATATCATTTAATTTCTTACAAACATAATATGGCATGATGTTTGATGATGCCCTAGAGTCTACCAAACAATTGTGTAGATTTATGTTAAAAATCCCAAAAGTTAACAAGAATGGAGGTGTGGATAGCTTGGATTTCTTATCCATGGATGTTGTGTTTACTGTTGATTTTCAAGATTCTATTAAATTTATTTGTTTTTGGTTTGATCATCATTCACTGTTTGAGTTTTTTCATCTTTCAAGGCTTTAAACATAAGAGTTTTTTGCCGAGATATTTTGCGGAGATCCATTATTGAAATATTGGCTTTGATTTTCTTCAGATATTCAATCACATTGTATTCCAAATTCCTTTGCTCTTGATTCACAAATTTAGGGAGAGTGACGATCACATGAGTGGGTTTATCTTAAGGTACATGGGTCCATGGCTTCTTAGGAGCTTGAGATACAACAAGATTTTTTTGAGAGGGACACACTTTTCTTTTTGTTTGAACATCTAAGGTTTCATCTATTAACAAACATCTTATTTAGTCATGTTTACTCTCTACATCATATCCCACAATATCATGGATGCTTCCCTAGGATGTTCAATGTATTTTTCATATGTAGTATTGGATCATGGGTCACTCGTTTGATCAATTAGAGCACATCCATATAGAAAATGATTTTCCATCAAGTTCATGGCATTTTATGGAATTTATCCATTTAGGGCATTTCCTCTCAGAATGATTCTCCAGATGATAGTTACAAAAATAATCTGAGGCTAGTTCCCCTAACTCAATATTCAAATTAGTTGGGGGAGGTTCAATAGTATTAAAGGGAGGGGGTCTCTTAAATAAAGGTCTATAAGTCCTTTGATTGGATGCACCTTCCCCTACATTCCTCTTCATGTCTACTATCTCATTTGAGAGTTTTTTAATCATCCTTTGTAATCTCTCCATATTAGTGTTATCTTTTTCATGGATTTCAAGAGGTTTCTTACCTTGTGGTTTTGTCAGAAAAAAGGCCTCTTTTAGGATGTATTGTTTCCTTTTTCCCTAAGGAAATATGAATCTCCTAACACCCTTTCAGCTCAATTTCTATGGTTTTGTATTCTTTGAATTTTTCTACAAGGGTATGCTTACCACCCCTCTTGACGAACATGGAAATTGTGGTCGATAAAGCATTGGCATAAACCTTAATTTCTAACTCTTGGGTAGGGGTATTCTTGTTGAAACTTGTTCATGATTGTGGTAAAATGCTGATTAAAATCCTTGACCTTTTCTTTGGGTCCCATGGTAGAAAACAATATCTCAACCATTAATTCCCCAGTAGTGGTTTCCTCTGGACCAAACTTATCAAGCAAATTATTTTGAAACTTGATCCAATTTGTTATAGATCCAACAAGTAGATTGAATTTTCAAGTGGAAGCTAAGTTTTCAAAAGTATAAGGGAAAAAAAGACAAACCAAATCCTCATCCTATACATGATGAGCCAAATTATTTCTTATTCCAAAGGTTCATCTTTGGCACATTTTTCCACCAAAATATGACTTGATATTTTCTTTTGACCATATTTAATAGTAAGTCATGGATATTTTGCATGTTGCTTAGTGAATGTGTGTTGAGGTGGATTTTTGTGTATAATGTGCCTTATTTCTCTATTTTTTTCCCCAAAGATGTGTATTCCTCCAAGTAGGTCGAACTTCATGAATCAAAGCTGTCAACACCCTAGAAACAAGGGGTTTTGTCTCAAGGGACATTGTCGCCACCTACCTCCAAGAGTGCTCCTTGTGCATTAATGACAACTCTTGATCAACATAAATTGGAGATACATATGTGATAGGATGAGATCCCTCATTTACTCATTTCTCTCCTAGATTTAGGAAGGAAGTTGAACTCTCAAGATATATATAGACCTCTAGTCTAAGAGAGCATGATATGGAGAATTGTTGATAAGTATTGTATGGAGACCTTCTGAATACTTTTTGTTGATACTTAGATATTTTTTCTCTTGATGTATTCCTACTGTTAATGAAATAAATGTGGTTCTACTTTCAGTTCATTAAATCTTCTTTTAAGTTCCTTGTGCTTCTTGGGTAAGTCCCAATCAAGAGGGCTCAAGGACCTTGTTATAATTTTTGTAGTTTCCATGCATGTTAATTAGTGATTAGATAGAATTTCACTCTCTTTTGAAGTTTGATATAGCTTTGCATGATCAACTCTAGCTTTTGGTAAGGTTATCACTAACTAGATAGTTACAAAAGGCATCCTATAGAAATGTTCAATAATCCTTTTGGAGAACTCTTAGGTACCTCCCAAGGCCAAGAACCTCAGATCCACTTAATTTATTTATAGTCTATCTTTGTTCATGCTTCTAAGTACTTACACTATTTTTCTAAGCTTCGTTTTTGCTTCTTGTAGGAGTTTCCTATAGAGACTGCATAGTTCCTGTAGAAACTTTTTTAGCTTCAAAGTTCAGTTCATCTTAGTCTTCTTTTCATGAAAACACCAATGGATAATAAAACACATATGGTTGTCATTGATCAAAGGATTATAAATAAAATAGTTTTCTTTATTCATGCATTAGTGTAGTCTCACTTGAATTACAACTTTCTATCATAGATTAGATTGAATTCATTTTTTGTTCTCAGTTTAATCTTTATGATTGAGTATCCTTTACTACCATTAGAATAAATTCTTCTCATACAATCTAGATTAGTTGCACTCACATATTTGGTTATTTTTATTTAGCAATAGTTTAGAGTTTCTTTCTGTCATTTTCATTTTTCTGCATCATTTCACACCTCTTAACCTTTGATCAGTCACGTACCTTTGCTACCAACAATTTCATACTGCACACACAGTGCATAGAAACTCTTCAGTTTGTATGAACCATGAGTTGACAAATTAAAGTAAGGATCCAACGATATAGTAGATTATTGTTACTATTGCTAGGGCCATCAATTTTTGGCGTCGTTGTTAGGGAGGGGTTGAAGTATGCATGTTATTTTCTTTTCTTTTTTTCTTTTGTGTGACCTGGAGAACTGTTAAGCCCTAAATAATGGCACATTACCCCTTAATTTGGGCATATTACATTAGTATTTTTATTTTATTTATGTCGTCTTGAGCCATTGGTTGTAATTGTACCTCCTAGTCTTCTATATATACCAAGGAGACATTTTCATTTGGAATCATATAGTATTGGTGAATTTGTGAAGTGTATAAGTAGATTTCCCCCTAAAAGATGCTTATTATCTGAAATGATGTATTTTTCAAGGCTCAGAGTACTTATTCTGATGTTTTTATGCTATCTGGATATTTGTTTCCTAACATTTGGTATCAGAGCTCATAGTGGTAAAGTTTCCATAAAGGATGTCCTCGACTTATCTTTGAGGACAATAATATACACCATTACCCATGTGGTAGGGAGTGAAGCTCCACACATGGCCTTGCAGAGCCATTTTCATTATTCCATTGAGTGCATGGAGCCTCGAGTATTCAACTGGTGTGAGGGTCTCCTCAACAATATGAAGAAACAATTAACAAAGTGCAAGACCAGTCGGCTGAAAAAATTTGGATATGGATCAATTTCGGTGTCCTTTTTCCTAGAAAGGGTCCCAGTTTTGTGCCTTTAGAATGTGGATTGGGGTGTTCCCTCTCCACAGGATCCTTGGATGAAGAGATGGGTTGAATTGATGGCACACTATGGTGGCATCCCAAACTACATATGGTCCTATCTTCTTCCAGTGGCTGAGAGATCAACTTATTATGGTTGAGGATTATTCTTATGCCGAGACCGACTTCTATGGTGATYGCGACTTGGMACTAACCAAGGGTTCACAATGGGGTGACATAGGTGAAAAGGAAATTTTCATTATATATTGTTTTGTTTTTTTCATTTTAATTATGAAATTTTTATGTTATGTATCCGAGACTAATCAAAATCTTTCAAAATGCAGATGTGGCACCTTTCAGGTCTCCATGGTCATGTCCAATCCAGAGACATGGAGAGATAGGCATAGTGGTAGGTCAAGGAGTAGCCACTGATTATATCGAGGAGATCGAACACAACCTTGAGGGATTGACTATGGAAATACCTGACATTACTATGGATTAGTTACCTCAACGTTACCAACGCCATACTGTTAGAATTTCAACATCTATTGGTTGATTGCTCCATCATGTAGCATGGGCAGTGGTTTGTTATCATGAGAAACATCCATGATACATATGTATATGAAGCTATGTGCTTCAACATTTTGATCTCAGGACACACGTTTTTGTAACGTTTTGCGTTATAATACAAAACTTCTACCAAATTACTTGTCTTTATGTGTTTGCGTTTGGATTTATAAATTGTGCAAATGTCTATATAAAACATAATTGGCTAAAGAATCTATTAATGTATTTAGATATCTAGGAATGTGTTGATATTCAATGTAATCAAAATTCCTTTCCAAGAGGCGAATTCTCAATTATACCCATAATAGTGTAGGACTTATGATGGAATAAACGTTGCTTAATTGTAGCACCACAAGTTGAGATCGAGTCATATAATTATATGACAGATTCCAAGTGAAATAACATCAATCAATAACTCAATGATCGCACTATATTCTGCAATGGTATTAGTTGCACGACCCAGGAAAATACCACACAAACTTATCAACTCGTTCGTAGGTGCATAGATTGCCCATGCAGCAGATGCTAGATTTTGAGTACTGCGACTGGCACCATCAACAAAGTGATATAAGGTAACGAGAATGCCGACATATGGAAACCAAGCACAAGGCAAGGTAAGTAGTTTGAGGGCAGAAAAAGAAACGACGAAAATCACACTAGAGTATGATACATTAAAGTACAAAGCACCCATGCAAAACATTTTAATCATAGTAATTCTTTAGCTAAAGACCTTTTCTGGGTTCACCCAAAGGAACTCCATCGTAATCAACCAGCTCGTAATCCCCTTTATCTAACACTCATTTAACGATATAAGGACCACATGGGATCGAATTTACCTTCCCCCAACAAATCACGATCTTGGTCATAAAGGAGAACCAAATTGCCTTCATAAAAAAAACGAGGTTTAACATGTTTGTCGTATTGAGCCTTGACGCGCTTCTTCTGGGTTTATATTACTAACACAACATCACGACGAGTCTCGTCGAATTTCATTAAATACAATAGATGTTATTCTTCAACTGTGGTGTTGGGGAGAAGTTCAATGGCTAGCTTCAGATATGGAATTTCACATTCAATCGGAAAAACGACTTTGATACCATATACTAATTAGAAAGGCATGAACCCCGTAGAAGATTTAACTAAAGTTTGATAGGTCCATAATGCCAAAAAAAGAATTGTATGCCAATTTGATTTATGAATCCCTACCATCCATCAAATCATAGTGATTAAAACTGTGTTGATTGCTTCAACTTGGCTATTGTCCTATGGATAATAAGGGGTTGCGTTTTCATATTGTAAACCCAACTTATCGGTAAGCTTAGACATCATAAAATTGTTAAAATGGGTGTCATGTTCAGTGACGATGGCTTGAGGGACACCAAACCTAGTGATGATATGATTGAATATGAACAATGTTGCAGTTTTCCTGGTGTTATCAAATGTAGGCATAGCCTTGACCCACTTAGTGAAATAATCCATAGCTACAATGATGTATCCATGCCCCCTGACCGAGTGATGGTTATATGTCATGAAGTCAATTCCCCATTTATAAAATGGACCAATGAAATATACAGGATAGAGAGGAGCAGGATGAGATCAAATCTTAGTATTATAGGTTTGACAAGCGTGGCATTTCTGAACTGTGAGAATGAAATCCTTGAAAAGCGAAGGCCAAAAATAACCAGCTTGTAGGATCTTTTGGGAAGTGGCATACCCAGACATATGACTACCACATGCTCTAGAATGATAGTCATTTAGTTCTTTCTTAGCTTCATCATATGTCAGACATCGTCGAAACAAAGATTCGATACCATGACAGTAAAGGGTATCACCAAGAATAATATATTGACGGGCTTGATACCTAATATGACGATGATCTACATGAGATATATCGGGACAAAAATTTTAGGTTTGGAGATAAATGATAATGTATCCATACCAGATATTTTCTGAACTAATAAAAAATATAGATTCATCAGGAAAAGAATATTCTGCCACATTTTTTGTATCAGCAGAGGGAAGGTCACATATCAACTCAACAAAGACCAAAGATTTCTTTGACTTGGATTTCTCAAACTTCAACTCAAACTCCTCAAGAATCACAATCCATTTGGAGTATTTTCCCCCTAGAAATTTTCATGTAAGAATATGTTGCATAGGGTTGCAATCATAAATAATCATGGTTTTGATCAATAAGATATAGTAACAAAAACGTTGGACAACTTGAACAGCCGCCAAGGCCAATTTCTACACATGCATTTATTTGATTTCAGTGGTCGTAAGACTTTGAATTAAATAGTAAATTATATGTTCGTCATGTGAATCATCCTCTTGGTCTAGAAACATGGTGATGGTATGATCCAAAGAAGCCAAATATAAGAAATAATCTCAACTATAA